>OZ037777.1:29459850-29492350 GCA_964035525.1 Porites cylindrica | reverse complement strand
CGTACAAAGAAAGCTACTTCGTGCCTTTAAAAGTGAGGCTGTATAATTTTTAGTCGCAAAAAACCTTGCCGTAAGTCACTTACCTCTGGAAGACCTTCCTGCCGTGCAAACGTGAACTGCAAACTGCAAAAGGGGCCGCAAAAACCGTGGTCTCGTGGTCAGGTTTGAGGTTTGCGGTTTTCCATGAAAAACTTGTTGCTAGAGGTCTTATTTGCAAAAAAATCCTCAAGTATTCCAACGCGGCCGCATTTTGGGACCAAAATGAGCTCTGACTAGCAAAAATTTAACGATTACGTTCATTCCTCACTAAGAGACGACATAATGTTCTCCTCCCCAGAGATCGCAGCTTGTCCGTTGAAATCAAAATAAACAATGCACAAATGCCTCACGGGAAGTGAAAAAGGCTCTTCAAGAAGAACAATGCCTCCAGGAGAAATGACTGCCTCTGTCACTTCCACCAGGCCCACAATGGCATAGCCTAAAAAAGACTGTAAAAGCCGTCTACAGTGGTCAGTGGAACCTCTCCTTTCGGACAACTCTAATAAAGGGACACCTCCGTTCAGGGAACACAAAATTTTGTCCCGGAAAAATGCTCACATAATTTATGTATCTAATGCCTCTATTGAAGGGACACCATTATTCACTGGAAAGGGACCCTTTTTCTGGGTCCTATTTTGACCCGCGCTTAGCGACTCGAGCTGAAATGAGTCTGACAATAAACACTTAATGACTGGTCCCGAGGGAAACAGTTAATTTTGTTTCCCTAGGCGGACCCGGATTGGGATTATTGTTTCTTTTCGCTCTTACGTCCTCGTTTATCGCGGCTTGCAGTCTTGAGCTCGCCGCTCGCGTACATGGTTTACGCGTGGAGTATATTACGCTTTGCAAAGGAAAATGAGAGACTGCCCTCAGCATACAGCCTAAAAAGTTGAGAAAAAATATTTAAAAACGGCTGTAAAAAATGAGATTTGTCTAAAGTTGAAAAACAATCTGCGCTATCGTTTATTACAAGTTTTCTATAATTTTTGATTGTATTTTTTAACAAATTTGGGGTGATATGCCCTTAAATTATCAAAACTGCTGAAATGAATGATTAATAAATTACTTTCTTCCAATAGCCGGCATGATGTATCTCTAAATCGTTTCTTTTTTAGCTTGAGGCTTCATGTTTATGTTGTTTGATTCATAATTCACAAAAATGAAAACTGGCAGTGTTTTTTCATGCCTTATGTCTTGCCACTTTCCACCTTGCTTTGATCACGTGCTCTTGTATTTCGAGCGGGCTCTAAAACCGCTAAATTATACATATCACGAGATACATTGCCAATTGCCATCGTCACGTGACCAAGAATAAACCAATGGTAGGTCATGGTAGTCCCTGTTTACTTGGGTGAAAGTCTAGGTCATCAACTAACAATGATTATCACACTTACCTTGATCTTCCCGTTATTAGTGTTGGTTTCTGATTTCCACACACATTGTTTCCAGCTGGTTTGTGGTACTACACTTGGTTGACTTGCTTTGGCGCTTTCTCCTTTCTCTCCTTCGCTTCCTTTTCTTCCTTGATTTCCCACGATGCCTCGCTCTCCTTTTATCCCCACAAGTCCCTGTTCACCTTTTATTCCCTTGATTCCTGGCGATCCACTCTTTCCGAGAGCCCCGTCGCGCCCTCTGTCTCCTCGTGGACCCGGCATTCCTTGTGATCCTTTATCACCGTTTTGTCCTTTTGTACCTTCCCTTCCCTGAGGTCCTTGCGGCCCCGGAACACCGGGCATTCCTGGTATGCCGTTTGATCCTGGAATGCCGGGGAAACCTAGTATAGATCGCTGAAAGGCAAGATGCATTGTACTTTAATGTGGAAACCAGGTAAAAACTGGTTAATAACCTGCCCCATTAACATTAAAATAGAAAGGCCACGAAACCACAGAGATTATTACAGCCTCCCTTGTTTGAGAGGTACAATAGACCTTTAATGCCATGATCCTTCCAGTTAGTGTTTTGGTCTAGCCTTGAATGGACGTATCAGAGAGAGACAAAGTCTCCCTTATTCAACAAGTGCAATGGAAATTTAACCTCGTCCTTAGGGCTTTTCCCTTAGAGAATAGGAAGGGAGGTACCTCACGTTCATAACGGAAAAGCCCCGGTGACGGTGTTTATTCGCCACTTGCACATCTCCCACCTTATTTGCCCCCTACCCCCAAAATTTTTACATCAGCATTGTTTTTCAATTTCTCATGGAACGGCTGTAATACCCAGGGAAAAGGTTTTGCCAAACTGGGCAAGGGTGGGAAATAAGGTGCATTATGGTAGATGTGCAAGTGGTGAATGAAAATTGAGATATATAACCAATAGAAAACGTTTCCCGTGGTTGAATAGCCAGAGAGGGGTTGGGAGTATTCGAGACAGACGAGAGACGAAGTCGAGGGTTTGCATAACTGTCGAGAATTCCCCCAACCCCTGAGTGTTTATATTAGGCTATGTAAATACAGGAAAAAGTTTTCTATTACTTTTATAAATTAACTTTCCCGCAAAAAAACTCAAAACTCTTTATTATCGCACTGATTAAAAGATAAGTTCTTACCAGTCGCGAAGCCTTAAACAAAAAGTCTTTGTAAAGATTTTCCAAGTTTCAGCCGACGAAGGAATAGATCGTTTTCGCTGTCACGCAACGAAAAAATAAATTGGAAACCATCCTGTGGAGGAAGCCAAGAAGATGAAGTGTTATAAAACACTAATATATAAACAATTTGTCCAAGTCTCGGGTCTTTGTGGCACACAGTTTGTGAGTTATTTGCCCAAACGTTTCACGCAACTTTGTTGAGCTTTGTATGGAGACGCCATATTGGTGGACCGTTTTGGTCCACCAATATGGCCGCCGGAAATCAACAAAAACATCTAGAGTTTACTTCTTCTTTAAAAGCTCTGTCTTTTCACTCAAGAACTAGCCGTACGTGCGTATAAACATGTCTTCTCCTACTTAAAATCGTTATACTGCTGAAAATCAAGAGGAGAGGCTCTTTTTTCAACGAGACAGCATTCCTATTTTGATGTCACGCACTATGAAAATTCGGAAGTTCAAATTGCTGTATTTTCGAAATGAAACATGCTACGAGAATGGAAACTTGTACAAAGATTTACTTTTTGTTTATCTTCAACCTAGTGTACATAAGAATTCGTAAAACCTCGCTATTTTGACTTTACAATTAGATGACGTCACTGTGAAAACCATCTATAGGTAAATAAAGTAAACTTGTCGAGTTTTCAACTCAAAAACTTTTCTTCAATTCGTGCCTGCGTAATAAGTGGTGCGCGAAAAGCAAAATATCTTAACGTCATAACCATGTTTACACACTCTCTGGGAAACACGCCACTCGGCCAATCAGAGCGCGCGCGACGTTTTTGAGGTCACGGACTCCGACCGGAAGTCACTCGCGCCAGTGTGAATATTCTGCGCATGTGTTTACGTCCGTGAGGTCAGGTCGCAAGAACGCCACTTTTGAAGTTCAAAATAGAACGCGAGATTCTAGTACTCGAAAGTTCGCGTTTGGGTAAAAATTATTTGGTCATTTCCGATATGGTGGTTAAATTATTGGCCTTGTTTCCTTTCACATTTTTTGCGATTAAATTTTTTGAAGTGCCCATGTGGAGTACACGTCTTAGCCATCCGAAAGTATCGAACCTCCGAAAGTAGCGTTAGCTGACGGGTGATAAATTCGAAAGTAACGAGGGTCTTTATATTACTTTCGGAACTTTACGGTAGTAAAATGGTCTTTGGGAGTACCTAATTCACAGCCTTACTCCTTTTTATCTTCATGCATTTCTTACCTCGCACAAATCTATTGACTTTGGGGTGTTTTGCTGCTGAGGTGAGGTGGTTGTTCCCAGTGAAACATCAGAGATACAGAGAATCATGAAAACAGCGAAATACTGCGCCATGGTTAGAGCTGAACCAGAACACTGGAAAGATCAAAATTTCTGTAAGCCCCCCCTGCAGACCATATATTAAATAGCAAATGACCCCCCTTCTTTACCTAATATTTACGTGATGACCCCCGTCCCCCACCTCATATCTCCTCTTATATGCTCTACGAGGTAATTATGAAAATGCATGTGTAACAATACTCTGTTAAGTGTGAAGACTTATTGGTAAATAAACGTACTAATCATAAGATGATTAGTTACTTTGCATAACAATCGCACTAACCTACTCTATTACAAGATCAGCGTATAAATATAGGAAAAGTGATCGATTTTTACAAATCGTGCCTTCATGGTAAACACAAATGTAATAACCTTGCAAAATATAATTGTTTTCAAATGATTTTCCTGCAGTTGTAAAAGGACTACTTTCTTGTTTTTTTATCATGTTTTTCTTGGGATATGGAAGTGAAACAAGCATTTCGTTAAAGAAAATTCAGTCAAACCGAATATTAAAGCAGATAGGTCTGGATTCTTAAGTAGCTAAAATTTGAAATAAAAATGAAGTTTAGAGTGCAAACAGAATTTCTGTCAAATACAAATGACTAAGTTGTACAAAATAGTGATGCTTTAAATAAACAGAAAGCAATAGGATTAGTATAATAGTGTACAATTTAGCATTACTGTTTCACAAATATTGTTTGTGCTCTACTATTTAACTGCTTTACCCCTCTTAAAATATAACTCTCGATCAAACTGCTAACCCCCCTAAACTTCTTTATAAAAAGGTGTAGCCCCCCTCTAGCCAAACTGAAATAGCCTTGACCCCCTCTTCTTTTTTTCCCTCTCCCCCCCCCCCCCCCCAGGCTAGAACGAACGAAGGGCTAGAGCTCAAAGCATAACTTATTTTCATCCTTTTTTCTACTCTTAGCAATAATTGCACGGGCTGCTTAACCAAGTAGAGTTTTGTGCAATTTCTGTCCTCGCATCGTGATAACAAAATTGTGGGACAGGTAGAAGAAAACATTACTTCTTCGTTCTTTAAAACCCTTCAAGCCCCACATCAATTTTCTCTCCTCATGTGATGGAATCCGGATTCTAGTACCCGGAAAATTTTTGCTTGTGGAGAAGAATCAGGTTCGCAAGTTTAATGTCAGGTTTATCCATAAGAATAATCAAGTACAGTTTTTGTTTGTTGAAGAATTATCAATTTAAATATGACGCCTGCGAATACAGTCGTCTCTCCTCGTACCTCGCAGTTAAGACCGTTAACAGACCTCCTTAGCTTGTATGTTTTGTTTTTCCAGTAGAGTTCGCATGGTAACTTGACCTTTTGTCTAGCCTGCGTAGCAAACGTTTCCGTGCGATATTCGGAGCAAAGAACGAGGAACGAGAGTCAAAGACAACGCGAAAAATGGCCCCTCGTTTCATTTCTCGCGCGGCCAAAACCGAAAATTCCGTTCCTCAGTCGTTCTTTGCTTTGATACCAAACGGAAACGCTTGCTACGCAGGCTACCCTTTCTTTTATTCGAGTCATTTCATTAGGTATGCGTACATATGCACGTGAATAAGACGAAATTTGAAAGAAACATTTCTCTAGAGTATCATCACATGACCTTTATTACGGTCTCAGTGGGGTTAACCGTTGGCCGTAAAACAGCCAAAAATTTAGACAATAGGCGTAAAAATTGAAAAAAAAAAAAAAACTTAACCGTTTTACGTTAGCCGTAAAAAAATGTTAACCGTAAAATATATGGTCATAAAAATAAATGTTCAAGGTCTCGTCGGAAGACTCAATGTATCTTGAATTTGATGATTTTACGAGACTTTTTGGGATCTTGTAGAGCGAGAAAAGCCGACACTCTCCTTTTTCAGTAAACTGGAAGTGTTGGAAGTGTCAGTCGAACGGTGTCGCAGCACAAACGTTTTGACGGCTCTTACCATTTTTAGACCTTCTCCAGTTTCTTCTGCTGTTACAAGGGTGCTTCATCCAGCCGACCAAGTCAACTGATAATGCCCACCGCCTCCTTACATAAATAAATTGGTCTGTTGCTGACGAAAAGTGCGCAATAAGTTCGTAAGCGATACCATTGTTCCGCAAGTTATGCTCCCTTTTGAGGCCGATTTCAACCAGCTGGTGAGGTACGAAAGCGAAACGATTGTATTGAGGTTGATTCCACTGATTATGACTCAGAAGAACTGGTCAATGGTAAACCTGTTGTAACAAGTTCTGGAAGACAAGTCAAAGCGTGGATACAGTTTGATGTTTAGGCATAAACTGAAGGACTGTTATTCATACAGCATGGATGTTACTTCAAATGTTTCAATGGGCACATTTATTACGCTTTCACAAATACGAGTAAACATACTTTCTTGTTTTATTTGTTTTGTATACGTCAATTTACCACAGCCGCAGTGTAGGAATAGAAATATAGACCAGATTGTTCCCTGAGACTTAAAATGTAATCTTACAATGAAAATTAATTAAAAAAAAAAAGGTAATTAACCCTCGGAAGTACACCCCCTCCCCCCCCCCCCCCCCGTACGACGGTGAGGGTATGAATTTCCTCGTACGTCCGAGGGTTAATTTTTAACAGATACGTTAACCGTCACGGAAAAAAAAAAAAAAATTCGAGTTAAATTAGTTAAAATTGCCTCGATGGCTAACTTATAACATGACGTTTTGAGTTTAAGATTTGCTTGGCTCCATGTAAAATGACAACTGTAGATAAATAAATATCGCTGAACGAACCATTTGAAACCTTTTGTAATGAGTTTAATTAAACGAAGTTTAAAAACCTTAGTTTGACAGTTTTTTCTGAATGAAGTTTAATTAAGATGAACTTGAAATTACAATGTTTGATGTAACATTATGACAACTGTAGACAGTCTCTACTGAGGTTGTTATTATATTACATCATTCTGATTGAATCATTTCAAACTCAAAGACTCATTATGATTTTTAAGTGTGGGGCTTAAGTTATTCTTATTTGGATCGAGTACAATTGGAGTCTAAAGTTAATCAAGACCGATATAATATCAATTCTCAGTAATAAACTTTTTCAGAGTGATCTCATGAGTAGAAATGTATGTTTTCATTCTTCGTTCTTGTCTTCACATGTATGAATTATAAGACACCAGTCTCTTAATCAAAATATTTCGTTACCATTGTCCCTTTTCTGTTCCACTTCAGTGACCTACATGGTCTCCATTTATTGAAAATATAATATTCTGTTGAAGCAATGGAGACGATGATTTAATTTTCATGTGCAGTGTACCTATTCAACTTCCTTGACTGAGACCCCACTGTTTATAAGATGCAAGCCAAATGTAGCGCATGTGCACAAAGATGTAAATTGACTTGAAAGCGCCTCATTGGATATGCATAACTATGTTAGTTGGTGCTTGAGAATTAGCATGAGATTGTATTTTGCTATCTTAGGTGTTGGCGAGAGAAGTTTGTGGTGCACTGGTTTTACTGATCCGCCCAAACCATCCGGGTGGTATCGCAAATATATAGGGAACAGAACAATAGAGGAGACGTCAGCCAATCAGAAAATACTGACGTCACTATAACTGATAAAACTGATTGGACAATACCGATTCTTTTATCTTTATTGCTCGTTGTGGTGATTTGAAATGGCAAAGGAAAGTACCTTTGAAAAAACTTTTGCTTGCCTTCTCGTTTAGTTGAAACTTTTTATTAAGAAATTGAAGTTCTTAAAAAGAAACGGCATTCTGATCGTCGATGCAGACATTCCCAGATTCATTAAACAGCGACGTTTATATCAATTCTCTTAACTTTGCGACATATATCATTAATAATAATATCTAATTCTTCCTTCTTTTAGTGAGGCAAGTAAACTGCGTTAATTTTTTTAAAAAACTAATCGGATGAACCTTTAGACTGTGAACATCAAATCTTAATATAAGAAAGAAAAATCAACGACTGTTTTAGCGGACCGGTTCATTTATAGTTTACTTGACCGTTAGCGCGTAAACAGAACGACCAAAACTGTACTCATAGTTTTGTTTTTCTCTTTTGGTGTACACAAAGACTGTAACGTTTGATTTAACCACTGATTGTGAGCTAGAGAAGAGAAAACGACATGTAAACGAGGAAATTAAACAACGAGCTAACAACGCAAAACGCATTAGTTGTCGCCAAACCAAAATTGATTCATAGTATGTTTTTGTGCGAGTTTGTTTGTAAAATTCATAAAAACAAAACATTTAAGGTGAGCGATAACATCCTTTGTTTTAGATAAAAAGTAAAAATGCAAATTGTTATTGTAGTTGCGGACACCATTGTTGGTTAGTTGTGGTCGGTGGTAAGCTTAAAACAAGACTTACTATTATTTTGTATGTTTTACTCGTTATTTTAAAAACGGCCCACGCGAATAGACGTTCTTAATTTTACTGTCCCTGCTTTAGCATTTGTTTACGGCCGAGGCCAAGTTTTTGACATCCTTTCCAACCACTGGCATTAGCATTGTGACTTGTGACATGGTGCTGACCGAACATTTTTTTTTTCTGTTTTATTTTGGCCCAAAATTGTGCCTTTGTTTCTTCTTTTAATAGGGAGCTCGAGCAAAAAGTGTAATTTCGGTGCGTCCGGCTCCAAATGTCTTTGCTCATGATCAAGTTCGCTACTAAAATGTTGAAGCCAATTTGCCAGGCTTTCCTAGCGTTCTTGAATAATATCATGCAGACAGCTAGTTGTATCTCCACTTCTCCTTCTCACTTGATCTCCCAAACCTGCGTCAAGGCACCTGAATTCGTGGTAATTCCGTTCACGCTCGTCGTCTTCACATCCCCTGGTTTTTCTTCACTTCCAATATATTCAGTGATCTCCATAATTCATCTACATCAGATCTCCACTGACTTTACCCGAAAATGCGTAGAGAATATTCAGCTATGCACTTTTTGCATGTTAAGGGGGGGGGGGGGGGGGGGTGGGGGGCACTGGTTGGTGATACTGTAAAACCCATCAACTCGAACTCTGAAGGGAAACGAAACGTAGTTCGAGTTAGCGAGGAATTTGAGTTGTCAGGGTAAATTTCAGTAAAGTTTTGATCAAGGGAAAGGAAATTTAGTTCGAGTTAGCGAAGAATTCTAGTTATCCGAGTCAATTCTCGAGGTTCCACTGACTGTATTAACTGGCCGTAAACTGGTCGCCTCTAGCTTACGGAAGAGGTTGCGTGCAGAGCTTCGACTGCATACAAAATGATAAAAAAAAGTTATTGAACCCTATTATCACGGCAAGATATCGTCATTTGTTGGAGTGTCTCACAGGTCAATTCCCTTCTTCAGCCTTCGGCTTTGGCAAGTGGTATTTTGCTCAGCAGCGCCCAAGAATTAACAATTTATTAAGTCACTTCCAAGAACAATTATCTGCTAAAAAACAAATCTACTCTTGATTTAAAAGCACCAGACGAGAAAAATTATAACGAAAGCTTAGGGCAGAAAAAAATGCCATATAATATTATTAAGTAAACATGTCGGCAAACTAGAGGATGTTTGTTTATGATCAGAATCAAAAAACTTTTTTGTCTTCAAATCTTTTTGTCAGCAGATCTCATTGTCGCTACAAAATCAAGCGTTTTAAGACGATCGCCTCGTGCCTACCTTTGCCCGCGAGCAAAAGCGAAAATCAGAGACAAACAAAAGTAAGTAAACAACACGTGTTTTACAGGCTAGAACAAGAAGCATACAAAACTACACCCGTTTTTATAAATAACGAAGTATCATTCCTTTCGCAAAATGGCCAATTCAATTTTAATGGAAGACCCGGGGGATTCCCTTACTTCTTTAGCCTAAAAGGTTACGTGCCAATGAACAACATGACGTTGGTTTTAAGGTTTCACTATAGTGAGTCTCAAACAGGGTCAACTAATTCACCATTTAGCCTCTTTAACGAGGTAATTTTTGGACGGGATGCCTTTTAAAGAGTGTGAAAGTTGGGCCTACTTTTGTACTATGACTAATCCCTTTGTAGAATTACCTGATATTCCTTTAAAAAATGCTTAATTCTGTTTGCGAAACGAAATGAGTTAGGGTCATAAAATAATGTTTCTTTGTCTTAAACGGGGTAGGGTCAGGTTGCTGTAAATATCAAGTCTAATTACCACGAAAAAAAACAAACAATTTTCGTCTCTTTCTTGGTATCTGTTGGTTGTCGCTAAAGGACACGCAATTTTCACGCCCGTCCTAAAACAGTCGGTGTATAGCTAAGGACTGTTCCGAGTTACGGAAGCCAATCAAAGCATGCGACTGTGGCTAAACATCTAGCCCTCTTCAGGGTCGGTGTAAGGCGCTAAAAAGACTCGAGCGACGCTCATTGCGTCGCGGTTATCTCAACCATTATTTACTGCCTCTTGGGAAGATGGTTGTGCACCAGTTCACTACGAAATAAAATAAAATGGCGTAAGAAGGTAAGTAAGTAACAGCTTCATTAAAGTGTCAATGTATTTAGTTTTCACAACTAATTGGGGACACAACAAAAAAGTTAGAATTATTTACAAATAAGAAAGAATGTAATACAATCAAAATATCATGATATCAAACTCCGCAGTCTCAATGGTACACCAACTTTTTGACTTGCTTTTATGGTAAAGTTACTGATATTGGTGAATTTAAGTGTATAAGTTATATTTTTTCCTTTCTGTAAACGGTATAGCGACATCAAACGTCTTCAGTAATGCAAGAGGAAAATTAATTTTGCTAACGATTCAGTTTTGTTTTCGGCTTGACCTATTTCTAGGGCTGAAAGGTGACTACGTCGTCAAGCAAGCACCAAGGCAAACTGCTTTTATCTCTATTCTTTTAGAACAGTTCAATTTACTTCTTATAGATATTTAAACTATAGTTTAGGGTCAGGTGACCAACGAAATTCGGTGATTCTTACGCGTTCTCGTTAGTTGTGAAAGGTGGTTTGCATGCAGTTATCACTATAATTATACTGCAAGAAGCCTTGGGTTTATAAGCCATGTTGTTTGATACCAAGGCTTAGTTCCTTTGTTTATTTTACGCGTATTCTTACTGGGCAAAGGCGGCTATTTACTATAGCACAAGCGTTTTTGAATCATCCTCCTTGGGTTCCTCCGACGCAGATTTAAAATCAGAGGAGCTCTTATGAATCGACGCGCGTAGCGCCGAGTTGGCTTTACTGATCATCTTATATCCAACAGTTAAAAAAAATAAATAAATAAAAGCGCGAGTGGAATAATTGTTTTATTAAAAACGCCAACAAAATATCGAGAATTCTTCCCATCTTTATTAACATCCGATTTTCAGCTTGTTTTTAATTTTGAGCAGACAGCACAGTTACCATGTTTAGAAAGAATGGTACAATGGCTCATATACTAATGGCCAAGCTTATAAGAGCTCTAGAATTGCATTATCCAGTGATCCAGTTTGTTATACCTTGCTACTCTTTTATCATAGGTGCAATGTTTTTTTGGATATTCTAACCTTTTATTAGTTCACCTCCGGCTGGAACATCAAGGAAACGCTTTTACTAGCTCTTAGCCGAAGATAATCTTGATCCTGATTGGCTCTAATAGCTGATAACAGGCAATAACAGCTAACAGCAATTAGTCCCAATTATATTGAACGAGTCCCAATTAAATTGAACGGGTGTTAATGGTAGAACCGACTGCTCTCCAAGGATGATGTTGCTATCAGGCTAAGATAAAGGGTCAGTGTTTGCAAGGACGGCCATCAAAAACACAGAAAAAAAATAAAGTCGTTACACTGATGGTATTTAAAAACGTACTCAGAAATAAAAGCCTTGCTGAAATAAAAGAAAACTGTACTCTCGACGGACGTTCGTACTGTGACGTCTTAACTTGCATTGCTATAACTTGCTGTATGGTATACCCGGTAGGCCTATCGAGTAATTTACAGCAACCCCTCCCCCCTCCCCCCTTCCTTCCATTTGCTAAGGAAAGAAACCCTGGGGGAACTAAGTAACTCTATATTCATCTGATCAAAAACATTTTGGTATTTAACTTTTCTTAAAATATAAATAGTTCACATCATTGTCAGGGGCTTTTTATTTTTGCTTAAACGAACAGGCAAGTGTGCAAAAAGCTGTTTTGGATACTTCGATAATGTGAGACTGCACGGGAAATTCTCTGTTAGGAGATGACATAATGAGTTCAATCTCTCTGATCTTATTTGTTAGAGAAAAATAAGGAACCAGATTTTTACATAATGTGAGACGTTTTCTTTTATTGAAAGATTTAATGCCACATTGAAGCAAACTGCACTGACATGAAAGAAATATAACAAAGACGCTATAAAAATGTAATGACGGGAAGGTTTGACAAGAATCTCAATGTTACGAGTAAAAACATTTCATTTTTTCCCGCTGTTTGAGAGATAATCTACAGTCTCAGACAAAAATAGTTGGAACACTTAGACCAAGCGCTGTTTTTTTTTCTTTCTCGTGCTCCCCTTGTCCCTCTCAAAGTTGTTTATCGTGGTTCAGTCACCAAACCTTGTACACCAACATTGAGGGGACTAGGAGACACAAAAGTGCCCCAACAATTTCGACTGACACTGTAGTATGCCAAAGGGCAAGGAAAGAGGATATGGACGCGTGGGAAGCACGAATGGCGCACGAGGAAGGAGGAAGGGGGATGCGCCTCTCCTCCCTTCTCCCTCGCGCCTAAACTCACTTCCCTTCCCTTTCGAACCCTGGCACACAGGCTATAGATAATCAAGTTATCCTAAAATCGTATTCATTTTCCTTCCGATTTTAATAATGGTTTTGCCTCGAAGCATTTAGCTACAAAAAGAATCGTGCTTTGATTAAAGATTTAATTAAAGCATTTCCATCTTGCGATTTAATTAAAGATTTTCTAAAATATTTTGAAGGCAAAGATCACCTCTTCAGTAGTTTTTTTTTTTTTTTTGCGGTGAAAGATTATAATACGACCTTTAATTTGACATATCTATAGACAATCTGATTGTATACATGGTAAGCCAAAATTAAGACTGGGTTCTCCTGAAGTTGTAGTGATATAT
Organism: Porites cylindrica; assembly: GCA_964035525.1. Lineage (NCBI taxonomy): Eukaryota > Metazoa > Cnidaria > Anthozoa > Scleractinia > Poritidae > Porites > Porites cylindrica. The sequence goes on along the minus strand of OZ037777.1, from coordinate 29,479,399 downwards.
TTTGAATCCATAAAATATCACCTAAAAAGGCATAACCAATCAATCGCTACTCCTTAACAACCATTTTGTCTCGTTACGCAACGAGAAAGAGCGTCGCGTGACAAGACAAAACGGCTGCGTGGGGAACCAATTCCCTACGGGCTCAGCCGATTACTGTGTCGTCACGAAAGGTGCCTCCACACAAATTTAGGAGCTAAAAAGCGTGCTTGACATAACAAAGAACTGCTGCACAAAAGTCATGAATAGGACTAACATGCCGACATAATAATACAAAATTTTGACACTGTTATTAGAGTTTACTATTGACAACCTAATACGACGAAAGTAGCCACAAGGGCTGAAAAGAAAATAATCAAATTAAAAAAAAAATACTTTCGCACCTTGTGCTTTACAGTCTATATTTGTAGAAAGCTATTCTGAGGAAATTAAAACAGCGCCAAAGTTAAAAAGACTCCCCTTATTAGGACTGAGGCCTAGATACTTCTTCAATCATTATCCGGGACACTGAGCTCCACCCAGTTGCAGCATCACCCAATTTGTGGCCACTACTACAGAGTCCTACCCATAATCCCACTCTTACAGCGCCTTGTGGGATGTTGTCACAGTACCCCTCAAATGACCGATGATGCAGCAGATTAGGGTTCCCAGATGGCCACCAGTTGTAAACAGCAGCCTCAATCGTCATTGGTCCACTGCATTCATTTCCATTGAACTTGAAATACCATCGGTTACACTTACTACTACCTTGGACCCTCATGTTTCCCTGGAATGAGACTCTGAGCGCTGAATTAGACTGCAGTTTGTTAAACACACAGTCCTGGAATAAAATCAAACAAATCAAACGTATTGTAGTAAGGCGAGCAACCTTGTGTAATGATTGATTCTAACAACTCCGGTCAATATTACTTCCTAATGTTAAAAACTCTATAATAGCTTAAATTTTTGTTGTCCTTATCCATATGGCCAGGAATAATTTTATCACGCATGATAGTTTTCTTTTTTTTTTTGTTCAAAGAGAACCAAAGTAGAGGAAAATATAACTTATTAGTTATTTATGTAAGGTGTTGCTTGGCAAACGGTGAGTGAGAGGGGAGACGTTCTTCTTTGAAAGATTTTAACTAAAAAAGGAATGAATTTTCTTAGGAGTGTGCTATGATTCTTATTCTATTTACCTTAATCTTTCCGTTATCAGTATCGCTGGTTGATTTCCACACACATTGTTTCCAGTTGGTTTGTGGTACTACACTTGCTTGACTTGCTTTGACGCTTTCTCCTTTCTCTCCTTTGTCTCCTTTTCTTCCTTGATTTCCCACAATGCCTGGCTCTCCCTTCATTCCCACAGCTCCTTGCTCTCCTTTCATTCCCAGAAGTCCCTGTTGACCCTTACCAAACCATATGTATTTTGAAACTGATTTTAAAGTGTTTAAAATGTATTTTCAGTATTTGAATACTATTTTCCTGTATTTTAATCCTATTTGACAAAAAAATTTAAATTTTCGCCCCTGTTTGGAATATATCTTAAGTGTAGTTAAATTATATTTCATCAAAAGGAAAACCTCTCTCATCAATTTACAATGTATTTTGTTTAATAAATATGATTAAAATAGGTATTTCAAATGTATTTTGGGCATAGAACCACTAACACTGTTACAAACAGAGTTCAAATAGACTATTTGAAATATGTTTTAAGGGCTTAAATGCGACTGTTTTTTAAATACTTTTAAATAGGGTGCTTTAACACTGTTTTGAGTTGCATCTACAATGTATTTTGAGGCGCATCCACTCACAAAGTTACAAACATAATTCAAATAGACTATTTAAAATATGTTTTGAGAGCCTAAATGCTGACCGTATCTTAAATACTTTTAAATAGGGTACTTTAACACTGTTTTGAGTTGTATCGAAAATGCATTTTGAGACGCATCCACTCACAAAGTTACAAACAGAGTTCAAATAGACTATTTGAAATATGTTTTAAGTCCTTAACTACTGACCGCATTTCAAATACTTTTAAATAGGGTACTTAAACACTGTTTTGAGGTCTATTTGAATTGTATTTTGGGCACACAACACTCAGACTATAAAAACAGATTGTACATAAAATATTTAAAGTCTGCTGAAAGACATCAAATGCTGACCTTATTTTAAATACTTTAAAATAGGGTAGTTATTACTTATTATTATTGAGGTGCAATATTGTAATGTATTTTGGGATACTTATACTCAGACTATAAAAGTAACAATTGCACAAAGTTAATTTTTAAGCCTTCATCGGTACTGTCACGAACTCATAAATGACTCAAAACAAGCTGTCATATTGTGGACCGGATTCTTCTCTCAATAAAGCTCGAGGCGGAGCCAAAAATTAAATCTCCCAGCAAATCAAAAAGGAATTGAAAAAAGAGAAGAAAATTAGGAATAGATTTTAGCTTTGACTGACAACACGTAACTGTGACAGTGTGCCGATAAACCCGGTATGACCAATCGATAAAAACCGATATCGGAAAACCGTTCGATAAATCGATATCAATCGATAATTTTTAATTAATCGATATCGATTTTATCGATCAATCGATAGAAATCGATACTCACAGTCTTCCGCGTATTTAACGATATCGATTTTATCGAGTAATCGATGTTAACGGAGTATCAAAAACCATACAAAATAAAACTGCTTCTATGTGGACAGCGTTTTAATTTAATATAAAACAATGAACAGAAACATTAAGCAACCAAGGATTTATTTCATTCAGTCAACACATTAACTTCATTCTTTGTTTTTTCTTTTGTTTCTTTGGTTCTGGAACCATGTTTTAACCTAAAAGGAAAAAAAAAAAGAAACCAAATTTATATGTTTATTGCATGCAACCGTATCCCGGTTAATCATTTTGACTCTTATATTCCCGGTATATTCTCGCAAGGTCTCTCGATGATTTTACTTTATATCTCCAGGAAAAAGCTATCTTAAATTCACTTACTTGGTGTTGCTCTAAGTCAAAGTTCTCGGCCAACTTTTCCATTAGCTGTGCCGTCGGACGGCCCTTTGTCCTTCCATATGCATGGTTTAGTCCACTCAGCTGAAATTCATTACCTCTCTTCTGCTTTAGTTGCGGAGTTCATCATTTACTTCGTTTTACTTATTTATAGAATGATTTTAGCTCTGATTTGTAGTATGATTTTTGCGGCGGCGAGGGTTTTGCTGACAAAACATTTACTGGAGACAATGTCTAGCATTACAACTACGCAGCTTCGTACTTCGTAGTACATGTATTTGTAGGATGTCATTACGACATTTAGCTTGAACAGTTTCTGAGTAAATACAAAAAGCGGTTATGTTATGTTGCGTTTCCCCGTTGAATCATGCCAGGGAATCGTGTTAATATTATTTGATTATCAGTATTCATTCAATTATCGATTTGTTAAATAAATCTTTAAATTCGTCCTACTTGATTCATTGAATCGTAAGAGTGTTTTTATGGAAGATTTGATACATTTTAGAAATTCGATAAAATCGATAACATTAATTTAAAAATCGATAAATATCGATTACTCACAACGTGTCCTTTTATCGATTTTAATCGATTTCCGATACAATTTAGTAATTTTTATCGATTGTTATCGAATGTTATCGATTATCGGTTTTATCGATTGCACATGCCGGGCGATAAAGGATCAATCCGTTCCTCAATGTTCATTACCTGCAAGCTCTCTGCGAAAATCTCCGCCTAGATTTTAGCCGTGATTCAATTAATGCAGCTACGGGACATTCCATAAGTTTTTTTAAAAGAAAATTCTTAAAATCACATTTCAATTTTCATGTAGAAATTTTTCGCAAACAGCCGAAGCCGCGGGACGAGAACCGGATGCACGCGGTCAATTGAGATTTGTCTAAAATAAGTCCTTGAAATTTCATAATAATTAAAACAAACTATCCAAGCTAAGATCTCACCTCGTATATATTGCACTAAGAAACAACGCTCAGATCTGAATAAACTCCGACATATGGTTATCTTTCTCTCATAGACTATTCCGCACATGCATGGCATATTATTTTTGAGATGTCACGCGCGACTGAAATCACGACTTCGCGCCGCGGTGATGTGACAAATGCACGTGATAAGCAAACCGTCCTTTGTCCTTTGCTCATTTCAAATTATTGAACCGGCGGTTGCTCCCGGGCGGTTGCTGTGAGCTTAAATGCGCTTGATTTTACTGTTTGTTACGATCTTACAAAAGTACACTCCAACTCAGCGGATTGTCGGAACACGTAGATGTTGCTTTTATCACGAATCAAAAATGGTTATGACTCCTCAGCGACTGTTATGTACTTTGGAAGGTTCTGGTTCAGGAGAAGAGTCCAAGAGTCTAATTGTAAGTATTAAATATACAATGTTACTAAGACGCTTAGATATACGCCATATGAGAAACAAATGAAGGGTAGTAAACATTTATATAGTCGCGCCCGTACGGCAATTTTACTTTTTACAGGATTCCTTGCAGAGACTCGCTGTTTTGTATAAATGATCTCAGTCACTTGATGTCACGTCACCGGCCTCTTTCATTCTCGCGTAAATTTATTCGTATGCTGTTCTTTATCAGCCACTAATTAATGTTCAGGCGTAGCCTGCATTAAGCTTCTGATGATATTTGAGTAAAGCCGTGAATATAATAAACAATGTAAGTTACATGCATGTAGATTAATATTTACCGGTAACGTCAGTAACGTTATACCCTTTTGAAGCCAAAGGTTGATAGCCTGTGTACATACCCCCCCACCCCTCCCCTCCGAGTTTTATTGAGGGAAGGGGTCTGTACACAGGCTAAAGATTGATTTGAGCATTTCTGAAAAATTCCATAAGAATTTCCCGAGAATTCTTAGGGAAATCAACGTAAAGTAATCGGCTAAGAGATAATTCTCTTATTTAAAGTCCTAGCCTAGGACTGTGTGGAGAAATTTCGCCGAGGTAAATCTTGCTTTTTCAGGGTAATTTTCGACGGTTTTGTATTCATTTTATTTCATGAATTTAAATGGTATTTCCATCCTGTTTTTGTACTATTTTTATGCTCTTTCGACCGATTTTTATACTGTTTTCAGACAACTCTAAGGCTATGTTCTTACAATTTTATACTGTTTTTGCATTTTTGCATCCTATTTTTGATGTATTTAATTCATAATATATGTGTGCTATTGCTTTTCTTCTTCTGTGGTATTTTAATACTGTTTTCAAAGTATTTTTATTGTATTTGCAAATACGAGTATTTTACTAAATTTCGAAACCGATTAAACAGCTATTAAAATATATTTTGAAGCATAACATTTTAATAGCGTTTTAAACAGGTTAAAACACCTTTAAAATCAGTCGAAAAATATATCAAAAATATATTTTTGTACCTATTTTAAACCTGTTTTTTTCAAAATACGTTTAAAATTGCCATTAAAAATAGTTTTAAAATAGTATAGTAAATTAAAATATATTTTTGAAACTGTTTTTATCCTGTTTTTATTCCGATTTATAAGGTATTTAAAAACTGTTTTTGACATGTTTTGAGCCTTGCAAAAGCCCTGGAATTTTTTATATATTTTAAAAGCATTTTAAAATACTTTAAAAATTCTTTTTTAATAGCGTTTTAAACAGGTTAAAACACCTTTAAAAGCAGTCGAAAAATACATTAAAAATACACTTTTTACCCTATTTAAAACCTATTTCACAAAACAGGTTAAAAACAGTTTTCAAAAATAGCTTAAAAATACATTCAAAACAGTGTTGGATTTGGTAAGGGGACTTTTCATTCCCTTAATTCCACGCGGTCCACTCTTCCCAGGGAGTCCTTCACGGCCTCTGTCTCCTCTTGGACCCGTCATTCCTTGCGGACCTTTATCACCAATTTGACCTTTTACACCTTCCCTTCCCTGGGGTCCGTGTGGCCCTGGGACGCCCGACACTCCCGGTATACCATTTGATCCTGGAATACCAGGGAAACCCAGCATAGATCGCTGAAATTAAAGTTGAAATTAAAGTTAAGATGACTTGTAATTAGCACAGACGAAGACGACACGGAATCTTAAATGATAAATGTCTTGGGGGGGAGGGGGCGGGGAGGGAATGTACTCCTGGGAATTCTTGTTAGGGATGTGCCGTCCGGTTCCCCAAATCCTGACTCTATTTCAGACCAAAACACGTCATTTTTTACACCCGTTTTCAGACTCTAAAATCCATACTAGTTTTCAGGCCTTGTCTCTAAGAAATTATGCATGTCACCATTTCTTAGTTTAAGAACAGCAACGAAAAAGAATTCGAATAATTAATTATTTATCTTTCCTTCTCATTTGAAATTGAAACGATAAATACGTTCATACACGCTCGTAGCTCCCTCGCAAACAATGATTCCAGACCAAAATGAGCAAAGTTTATACCCGCCAGCCGTCTTTCTTTGTTTTCAAGGCACGGAATGGACCTTGGAGATCATAATCCTCTTTAAAGCGTGCTCGCCTGGAATGGACTTGGATGGAATTGGAGAAAATAAACAATTAACAATGGACAGGCTCTAGGCTTTCAAAGAAAGATCATGCTGAAGCGAGGACTTTTAAATACTAACTGCCATACACTTTTAAAGGGTACTTTTTAGCAAATGATCATAACGACGTGAGAGCAATGAAACGGTTTCTGGATGTACCTAATCTAAGGCGTAGTATTCCTTTAATGTTTATGGATTTCTTACCTGGCATAAGTCTTTTAACTTTGAGGCGTCAGTTTGTTGCTGAGGTGAGGTGGTTGTTCCCAGTGAGCCGCCAAAAAAAGAAAGAGTCAGGAAAACAGCGAAATAATGAACCATGGCGGTGAGAATTGTTTACTGAAATCACTGCTACGGGAGCACCAATTAATATAGCAAATATTTTAAGTAAATCCTCTGTTCCTGTGTATTGTTTGTTTGTTTTTGCTTGTTTCTTTTAATTTCCTTATATGGCAAGTTTTTTTACACCTTTTTTTTGTCTGTTCATAAGCCCGTTTCAGAGTACTGAAACAGGGTCAAAAGATGAACATTCCAAAAATAAATGGCAGAATATTTTGTTACAAAAAGAAACTCCAATAACTTACATACCTTGATGGCTGAGTGGGGAGTGGGGAGTCCCTATAATAATCTATACGGAGAGGCGCTGCCCAAAAGGGTACCTTTTTTAATTCAGGATAGACTATTCCACGTTATTTTCAACTTTTGACACGGACAAGCTAAAGCAACCAATGGAAAGAACGCATTTAAATTAGAAAGATATAGCTCCTCAATGTCGCCAAATTTTACAGACGGTTGTATGGTGGGGGCCCGCCACAAACTAAATTTCTACATGTATAGTAAACAATATTATTTTCAGGGTTTCCGGTAACTCGTCTTGGCAGAGACTGCTCATTCCTTTCGTCCCGCACTGAATCGATCGTCACCGTCTTTTTGCCTCCTAAACTCTTGGCTACTACAGCTAAAAGAACAGTAACTTTCATAAAAAAGCGTACATCTAGACGTAGACAGATCTTACAGATGTTAAAAACTCGAGAAAACGTTCTGGTTTAGTGATTATCCTGTTTCCTATTTAAAAGAATGCATTTATAGCATTAAAAAAAGAGATGTAAAGTTCTCAACGAGGTATCAGTGTTGAAAGACACCATTTGTCAATGGAAAGTATAGGAAATGGTATCTTGTCTGTCAAAAATGGTAAGTGCAGGGTTAAAGGGTTAGTCCTGGAGGCGGAGCCTGATCCCCATACAAAACTTAGTTGAGAAGCACCCCACCCCCCCCGGCTATTTTGATCTATCGAGACAGTCAATAAGAGAGCGCAACGTCCTTGTTCTTATTTTTGCTGTAGCAGACGTTGTTACATGATGTGGAGCGTGACCTTCCTTTTTGCAACCCATACTTGCTGCAAAAGAATTGCGAGACATTTATGTTAGGGGCAGCTTCCTTCCCGAGCGATAACAAATTGTGAGTTATGCATGAGTACGATACATAATCGGGCTTACGCAGCAACGGCGGAGGACGTTTTCCTTATTGAAGAAAACTTGCTCTTGTAACTGAAGGGCTTTAAGCCGGTTTTCACGCTATGATTTTTCCAAAGAAAAACGAAAAGGTTAAAACTGGCTGAAAACCGGACGGATTAAAATAATCTGTTGCATCAGCATATATTTTCTTTGGAAATAAATCGGGCATACAATCGCTGTGTGTGAACCAGCTTTTAAATAACAAAACAAACAATGAAAATGGATAGAAACATTCTTATACATTTTATTACTACTTTCTACTCAAAAAGTCGTGCAATGCGAACGCCCAAAGACGAGTTTCTCTTTTTTACAAAACTGAGACCCACTCCGTACGGTCTGGCATGTTTTCCACTCGCTAATCTCATAACCAAAAATGGACATGAATTATTTTAGGGAACAAGCTCGCCTGATAATTAATTTTAATAGCAACATAGTGGAGCCCCGCCATATGACCACCATATTCTCTCGATTCAAAGGTAGAAATCAGACTTATTTTAACTTTTATTTTTTTCGAAAATCACCCGTTAATGCGACCATTTCATTTTTACGACTAGAATTTTATGGCCCAACGGTAGTCACATTAATAGGGTTCCATTGTAGTTAACTTGCTTTATGAATCTCGTTCTGAGGATCGAGACTCAGAGGAGACTGACCCACACTGAAGTGAAACAAGGCTAAGCGAGTAAGATCAACTGCGTTCTGCACTTGACAGCTGACTTGAATATAGGTATTTTTAACTTTTACTGTAAAGCCATTCTTGACCGCTCTAAATAACGTATTCCCATGTATATCATAGTCATTAAAATAAAGTACAAGAATAGTTACCAATAAATAAGAACTTGTTTAAATAATTAACACTGCTTAGACTTGTTTCCTTCGGTAAGGCTCATTTGAAAAAGCAAGACACCAAGATGCCGAAAAACAAAGGACATTTTTAATAAATTCCTTCTAAATGCATTTATCAGACATAATAGTCTGTTCACTTTTAAAATCTACTTCATTATATAACTAACAGAAAAAACATTTAATTATTCAGTCCTCTGCACTATTAGCTTTCCACTGTATCCGCTTTATCCGCAAGGTCTAGTCAAACTGCGACCTTTTCAATTCAAGAAATCTTAGAGCATTTCCGCGTAACAATTTATCCTACAAAATTTATCTCTACAAAAAGAGATAGACTTTGAATTAAAAGGTTTTTATCTGAAGTTAGACTATTCACAGTCTCCTATTTCTTCGCAAGATCGACAGGATAGAGCGTTAGTTTACCGGGAACGGACGGTTATCTCTGTTTCACATAAACCGAGGGAGCGGGCGTCGGGCTTTACCTCTTCAAGATGGCCGCCCGTAACGCAAAGTCTTCGATCCCGACGATCTTGCGGAAAAATAGGGGACTGTGAATCGAATGATGAACGGTACATTTGATGAATTGGATGAAGGACACAATACGATTGCAGAGGCGGATTCAGGATTTTTCGTAGGAGGGGGTGCACTACTAAGGAATGACGTAATTGACTGGTGACGTAAACAAATTTTAATAGCGAATACGAAGAAGAAGGCTTTCGACTAGGCAATAACATAATGTGAACTGCTGAGAATACATATCAAATGATAAAGCAGATTTTGTATAACTGTTAAGCAGACTGCACAGTGTTAATTAGAAAGCCGCAGGTCATTTCAGGGAGGGGCGGGGGGGGGGGGGTGCGCACCCCCTGCACCCTCTCCCTAGATCCACCCCTGGATTGGGATGTCAGTCAAGTTCAAGTTCAAGTTAATTTCGCGCTACCCAAGTTGGTACAGTATAAGATGGCTTACAGAATCAGTAGGTTAACAAATGATGAAAGTAAATATACAGGTTTGTTGATATGTGCACAGAGACCAAAGTAGCCGAAGCTTTCAGAGTTTTTAAGTTCAGTTCAGTCCTAACAGACACAGACTTGGTATAGAACTATCGTAGACGGAATTAATTGAGAACCATTTCGTGTCTCCACTAATGAGGGAGTGGGAATTAAGCGAGATTCAAAGGGATGGGAATGAGCGAATTGGGGCAAAAGTCAAAACCTGGGGAGAAGGGTTTCCGTGAAACTGAATGTGGTTGTTCTCTTACCCTAAGATCCAGGTCGTCTTTGTACACATCCTCGATGAGTTTTCCTGGATGATGTTCTCCGAGAGGAAACGGGTAGTCACTGGCTAAAATAACATTCTCCTCCAAAAAACAATAAAATAAAATAAAATAAACTTGCAGGATAATGAGCCCACGCTTGCAGCAGTGAGAAAATTGGGAACTTGAAGGTTTAATTTTTTTTAGTGTTATGTCTGTCCAGGGGACAAGTGCACTTCGCGCACAAACGAAGATTGTTGAAAACAACAACTTTAATGGGGACTCAGACTTGCACACGTCAGCTCGTTCTTGATCAACACAACAAGTCACAATCTCATCATGGCTTACTAAGACTTCACCTTGTCAGTAAACTGAACCTACGCAAAAGAAAAACTAAATCACTGTCGGGGTGGAAATTGAAATGTAGGAGCTCTGAAAAATTTACCATACGATGAGAAACTCGCACCAAAGCGTTACAGGTAATTAAGCACATCGTTTGTTTCACGACGTTTTTACAACGAAAGATTTAAAGATTCGAAACAAAATTGTTACTGCTGCATGCTTAGCCAGTTTCCATACATTTAAAATACTCTTGGTAAATGGATTGAATACATCAGTTATAGTACCATTAATTAAGTAACGGTAAAAACGAAACGCGAACTGTAGCGGTCATACATGTACAAGCAAAGAAGCCATAACTGTTTTAAAAGTTGCGTCTTTGTTACGATGAGAATTAACCTTAATCCCCAATATCTACATACAAATTATCCAGACTGTTTATGGTGATCATTTTATAAACTCTAATAACCATTTCCCTTAAATAGTGCTGATATTATTAGGAGAAAGTTCATGTTGGTCACTCTTATGACTTATTAAAAGGGTTACGTCAAAAACATCCCATTGATATGGCACATTTTGTCTATTTATTAAAGGGGCTACGTCATCAGGGATATTGCTGTTTTAGGCCAATTCTGTGCTGAGGTCGTTACTTAGTATTTTTACCTATACACAAAATGCTCCTTTAGAGTGATGAGACAAATATAAATCAAACAAATTTCATAAGAGAGTACTAACGAGAATACTTTTCTGGTGATTTTTGCTGGCTTCGCGTCACAACTAAGTTTCAATATACATACATACTTGGGTAAATTTTTGCTGGGTAAGTGCCACTGGCCTCTCAGATCCCCTACCCCATTATAGTCTATTTGGTAACCAAAATACACTTTTGGGCAAATATGTAATTTTTGCGATCCCGACTTAACCACTTTCTATTTTTATGAGTTACCCTTTTTTTTTTGTTGTTGTTGTTGTTGTTGTTTTTTTTAACCGAATAAAGAACACTTTCATTTTCACCTACAGTACAAACATCCCGGTACGTTTGCTAACCGCTAATATAAAGACGTCTTACCCAAAAAAATCCGAAAATGTGCGAACCCATTCTAGTAACTATATTGAAAATGCGACCTGATTGTAGTCATCCAGTTGTGAAAAAGCGACCCCATCCAGCCTCACATCCCCATTAGCCTCTTATAAGGAATTACCCAAACCCCCCCTTCCCGAGCTCTGTTTGTAGTCTAGAAAGTATTGTGAGATTATACATAATACATCTACCAAATTTAATTAAACACTGCTACAATACAGTTAACTCGCACAGACACAGTTGGATGCGACAAAAGGGACCGTCTTAGGCCCGGTTCAGACGCCGAACTTTTTATGAGCCGAATTAGGGGAACCTAATTCGAATTAAGGCCGACCCAATTATTTAGATCAGCTGAATTGATTCAAACACGCCGATCTCAATTTCGGCTGAACTAAGTTCAAAAGGCTAAAAACGCTCATTTCGGTCAAAATGCTTACAAAATACGTAAAATAATTTATGCATTAGGTTCGATACATGAAAAGTTCGGCGTCTGATTCAAAGCATTTCCAAAGTCGCTCCAAAAGCGAAATTCCCAGCCAGGCTAGGCGAAAAGAACGGCTGAGCTGTGTCAAATTGAACCAGACCGGTTCCTAATTGATTCATGACGCCGAACTTTTCATGTACTTTATTCAATGTATCAGGTTCGGCTCATGGAAAGTTTGGCATCATGATTCGTTTCGGTAACGTCCTGTTCGCCAGCGTCTTGGGTATCCTCCGACCCAAATAAAAAATCAGAGGAGTTCCTATGGGTCGGTGCAGGGTCGACACTTGTTTTACGTTTGTACTTTTTATTATAGGTCCTTTTTCTTTTTCTTTTTCTTCCTTCCTTTCTTTTTTTTTTTTTTGGCTGTTCTAACCTTTTGTTAGTTCACCTTCGGCTGAAACATCGAGGAAACGTTATTTTCGGTTAGGATTGAAGAAAGATAACTCTCCAAGGACGATCAGTTGCTATCAGGCTAAGACAAAAGTGTCAGTATTTTCAAGGAAACCATAAAAAACACAGAAAAGGATAAAGTAGTTAAACTTTGGAAAAAAAAAGTTCAAAGCAATAAAAGCCTTGCTAATTATAATTAAAAGGAATTGCACTCTTAACGGAAGTCCCTGCTGCGACGGTCCGGCATAACTTTACTTGATATAACTTGCTGTATGGGCATCCTCTACCGGGATCGAACGGGGGATACCCATACGCTATCCCCTATCGGGCATACCCATACGGTATCCCCTACTGAGTATACCCATACGGCACTGATGATTTAGGTATCCGAATGATTGTGAAGACCCCCTCCCATTTTCTAAGTTAAGAAACTCTGAGAACTTCAAGTTACTTCTTTCTTCATAAACACACTCGAACAGGCAAGGCTGCAAATAGCTGCATTGGATGCTGATCGATATTGTGAGACTGTACGGGAATTTCTCTGTTAAGGAGCGGACATAAGGAGTTCAATCTTGTTTGTTAAGAAAAATGATAGATAAGATTTGTAAATACTGTAAGACATTGTCTCTTATTGAAACAATGAATTGAAAGCTTTAATTAATTAATGCCTGACACATTGAAGCAAACTAAACTGACATGCAAGAAATAAAAAAAAAGATGCTATTAAGGTAATGCGAAGGTTTGACAAGAATCTCAATGTTACGAATAAAAACATTCCATTTTTACACTGTTTGAGAGATAATCTAGCCTGCGTGACAGGCGTTCCAAAGAGAAGGAAAATGAGATTTTGGGTGCGTGAGAAGCGTGAAGGGCGCGCGAGGAACGAGGAAGAAGAACGCGTTTCTCTCCTCGCTTCTCCCTCGCGCGCGGTCTCGCTGTTAATTCCCTTCCCCGCTCCCTTTCGAACGCTTGCCACTTATGCTAGAGATAATCAAGCTATTCTATCATCATATTCATCTTCCTAGATAATTGATATAAATTTTACAAGGTGCGATTTTAATCCTCGAAATCTAATCCGCCTTTAACAACGGTCTTGCCTCGAAGCGGTTTGGCTACAAAAGGATATCGTGCCTTTTGATTTAATTAAATCGTTTTCATTTTCTGATTGGATTAAAGATTTTCCAGACGAAAATATTTTAAATGCGAAGGTTACCTCTGCCGCAGATTTTTTTTATCGCTGAGATGAAGGATTATATCACGACCTCTACTTTGACTACATATTATAAACTTAGGAAACGACCGACAATCTGATGGTATACATGGTAACCCGAGAAAGATTGGGTTCCCCCGAAGCTGTAGTGATATATTTTGCATCCATAACATTTCATCTACAAAAAGTATCGCCAATCAATCGCTCTTAATCACAGCCATTTTGTCTTGTCACTGGCAACGAGAAGTAGCGGTACGTGACAAGACAAACGGCTGCATCGGAGACCAATTCCCTACAGGCTCAGCCGGTTATTGTGTCGTCACGAAAGGTGCCTCCCCGCAAAAAGCTAGAGAAGCACTGCGTGACAAAACAAAGAGCTGCTGCACAGGACTAACATGTCAACATAATAATACCAAATCATGATACTGTTATTAGAGTTTACTATTGACAATCTGATATACGACGAAAGTATTTCACAAAGGGCTAAAAAGAAAATAACCAAAAACAATACTTTCGTACCTCGCGCTTTACAGTCTATATTTGTAGAATGCTATTCGAAGGAAATTGAAACAGTGCCAAAGTTAAAGACTCCCCTTATTAGGACTGGGGCCTAGATACTTCTTCAATCATTATCCGGGACACTGAATTCCACCCGGTGACAGCATTACCCAAGGTGTAGCCGCCACTACACTGTCCTACCCATAATTCCACTCTAACTGCGCCTTGTGGGATGTTTTCACAGTACCCCTCAAATGACCGATGGTACAGGAGATTAGGGTTCCCAGATGGCCACCAGTTGTAAACAACAGCCTCAATCGTCATTGGTCCACTGCATTCATTTCCATTGAACTTGAAATACCAGCGATTACACTTAGAAGTACCATCGACCCTCATGTTTCCCTGGAATGAGACTCTGAGCGCTGAATTAGACCGCAGTTTGTTAAACGCACAGTCCTGGGATAAAAATCAAACAAATCAAACATATTGTAGTAAGGCGAGCAACCGTGTGTAATGATTGATACTAACAACTCCAGTCAAGATTAATTCCTAATTTTTAAAACTCTGTGATAGCTTCAATTTTTTTTTGTCCTTATCCATATGGACTGGAATCATTTTATCACCCACGATGGTTTTCCTTTTTTCGCTCAAAAAGAACCAAAGTAGAGAGAAATGTAACTTAGTTATTTATGTAATGTGTTGGCATGGTGAGTGAGAAGGGAGACGTTCTTCTTTGAAATATTTTGATTTAGAGAGGAATTACTTTCCTTTAAAGTGTGTTATGATTCTTATTCCAATTACCATAATCTTTCCGTTATCAGTACCGCTCTGTGATTTCCACACACATTGTTTCCAGTTGGTTTGTGGTACTACACTGGCTTGACTTGCTTTGGCGCTTTCTCCTCTCTCTCCTTTGTCTCCTTTTCTTCCTGAATTTCCAGCAATAGAAATGCCTCGCTCTCCTTTAATTCCCACAGCTCCTTGGTCTCCTTTCACTCCTTTCATTCCCGCAATGCCTGGGACTCCTTTCATTCCCTGAATTCCTCGGGGTCCACTCTTCCCAGGGGGTCCTTCGCGCCCTCTGTCTCCTCTTGCACCCGGCATTCCTTGTGATCCTTTATCACCAGTTTGTCCTTTTACACCTTCCCTTCCCTGGGGCCCGTGTGGCCCCGGGACGCCCGGCACTCCCGGTATCCCATTTGATCCTGGAATACCAGGGAAACCCAGCATAGATCGCTAAGAGTAAAGATGACTTGTAATTAGCAGATACGATTGTAAATGACTCGGGGAGGGGCAAGGGGGAATGTACTCCTGGGAATTTTTGCTTGGGATGTGCCGCCCGGTTCCCCAAATCCTGACCCTATTTCAGACCAAAACACGTTATTTTTTACACTCGTTTTCAGACTCTAAAACCCATACCAGTTTTCAGACTTTGTCTCCAAGAAGTTATGCATGTCATCATTACTTAGATTAAGAACAGCAACGAAAAAGAATTCGCATAATTATTTCTCTTTCCTTCTCATTTGGAATTGAAACCATGAATACGTTCATAGACGCCCGTAGCTGCCTCGCAAACAATGATTCGACCACACCAAAATGAACAAAGTCTCTACCCGCCAGCCGTCTTCCTTATTTTGGAGGCACGGAATGGACCTTGGATATCATAATCGTCTTTAAAGGGTTATCTCGCCTCGAATGGACTTGGATATAATCAGAGAAAATTAACAGGGAACAATGGACAGGCTTGAGGTTTTCGAGGAAAGATCATGCTGAAGCGAGGACTTTTAAATAAACAGCCATATACTTTTAACTGGTACTATTTAGTAAATGATCATAACGACGTGAGACTAGTAAAACAGTTTCTGGGTGCACCTAATCTACGGCGCAATTCTCCTTTTTTATATCTCTATGCATTTCTTACCTGGCATAAGTCTTTTAACTTTGAATCGCTTCGTTGCTGAGGTGAGGTGGTTGTTCCCAGAGAGCCGCCAAAAAAAGAGAGAATCAGGAAAACAGCGAAATACTGAACCATGGCGGTGAGAATAGAACGACGGAGAAGACAGCGTTTTCTGAAATCAGTGCTACGTGCTCATTCAATTTATAGCAAATATTTTAAGTAAAACCTCTTTTCCTGTATATTGTTTGTTTGTTTTTGCTTGTTTGATTTTCCTTTTATGGCAATTTGTTGGCTCTTCTTATTCTTTGTTAATAAGCCCGCTTCAAAATACTAAAACAGGGTCAAAAGATGAACATTCCAAAAATAAATGGCAGAACATAAATTGTTACAAAAGCAACAAAGTTTTATGCATGCTATCACGACTTTACGTTTCTAACGGTACCCGATGCCTTTTCTCTTTAGTGCGCCAAAAATAAAACTTTGCCTTCAGTCCAAGTTGGCTATGTTATGTTATTATATCAGAAAAAGTTGCGGCTCCATTCAACTCCAGCTAAACAAGCCTCAACGTGTCTAATGTTAGTGGGCTATTTTTAAATTCCTGTATCTTATACCTTGAGAGGCAGGGAGGGGTGTTTTGGGGGGCTCCCTATAATGACCTATATGGGGAGGCTCTGCTCAAAAGAGTTCCTCTTTCAGGAAAGACCATTGTACGTTGTTTTTTTTTTCCACCATTGGAAAAAAAATGCCTTGAAATTAGAAAATTTGCCAAGTTTCAAAGTGATTTGTTGAAAACCAACGAAGATATAGCTCGGCCTCAAAGTCGGGAAATTTTACAAACGTTTGTATGGTGGGGGTCGGGGACAGTCTTGGTCCCTCCCCTCCCACCCACCTCCATCACGTACAAACGTCAGTAGATTTTCGCAACTTTACGGAGCTATATAGTCGCACATTTAAGACGTAACACTTTCAAATTATTTTTGGTAATTTTACAGCCACTGAAATGAAAAGTATATTAAAATTCATCAATTAAACGCTACCTGAAAACGACAAGAAGACTTCCTGTTGTTGCTAAATACGTGTGAGAGGTATGACGTTATTGAGATGATTGTTCGCACAAAAAAAAAAAAAAAAAAAAAAAAAAATAAGAAGAATAAGAAGAATAAAATAAAACAAGAACAAACAAAAGCTTAGCAAAAAGTTTTTTTTCGGCCATGAATCCACAGACGTCGAGTTATTTCCAGTCGTGTTAAATGTGGCTCATTCTTAACAGATCGCCTTTAGTATTAAACTATTACCATAAACTGTCGCTTATAAGCCGTGGGATTATACATCTTCTTAAGGGGTTTTTAGAAGGCGTCTAAACGGAGGGGCTTTTAATATCCGACGGGGCTTATTGATGGCGTAGAATGAGCGCCTCGAAATAAGTTGTAGCATTGCTGATCAAAATAGTTGTTTGTGAATTTACTGATCGTTAATTAAGGCTTCAAAACGTCATTATAAATCGAATTAGCAAGAGGGGAGCTTATTATACCTAGTGGGGATTATATTCGGATGTATTATTTTCTTTTACAGCCATGATATGGGCCCATAACTGAAGAGGAAGGCTTATAAGAGCAATCATATAAGACGATTATCTCTGCCTGACCCGAACTTTAATTTCCACCTGATAACCCGTCTCAGGCGGATAATCCGTCTCTAGGTTAAATACGGCCAATAGAAGGTTTTAATAAAGGGTATCCTTTCTGTCAAAAATGGTCAGTGCAGGGTTAAGAGGTTAGTCCTCGGGGAGAAGCCTCCCCATGTAAAACTGTGTTGAGTAGCCTGCCCGGCTATTACGATCTAGAGTCAAACAAAAAGAGAGCGCATCGTCTTCGTTTTCATTTTTGTTGTAGCAAACGTTATATAATATTAATGTAGAACGTGAACCTACTTTTTCAAAATATACTAGCTGCAAAATACTGTTGCGAGACATTTATGTTAGAGGCAGCTTCATTCTCGCGCGATAACAAAATTGTGAGTCAAGTAGCCCGTAAGATAGTGGAGCTTATAACATAATGAGGGTCGTAACATAATGGAGCTGCCCTTTACGTTTTTGACGGCGGGGGGAAGGTTTCCTTGTTGAAGAAAACTTGCTCCTGTAACTGGAGGGCTTTAAGGCGGTTTACACGATATGATTTTTCGAAAGAAAAATGAAAAGACATAAAATGGTCAAAAATCGCATAGCCATATATTTTCTTCGTAAATAGGGCACACAATCGTTACCTGTAAACAAGCCTTATAATAGCAAAACAAAAAATGAGAATGGATTAAAACTTTTTAATACATCTCATTCCTGTTTTCTAGTCAACTAAGTCGTGCAATGCGAACGCCCAAAGACGAGGTCTCTTCTTATAATACTTGAACCCGGCCAGTCTGTCATAACGTTAAGGAGCTTGGCTAAAATAACTCGCGTAACAGCCGATTATAAGCTCCCCCCACCACCCCCCCCCCCCCCGCCACTTATAAGGCCCCCAGTTATAGACCAATGTTTCTATACATGTATTATGCTTCTTCCCGAATATAAGCCCCCCTCTAGCACCAGTTATAAGCTCCATGTGCATTCTATTTGTTATCAATGACGTTTTGAAGCTTAATATAAGACCAGTGAATGCAAAACGTATTTTGATTGGCACCACTATAGCGTGTTTCAAAACTCATTTTCTATTCCGGTTTTAAGCCCCCTTGGATATAAGACCCTCGGAAGTTACAGGAGCCAATCAAAACACGCCAAAAATTGCTAGTATAGCTGGCCACTAAAAACGGCATCTACCCCTCTTAAGGGTGGGTGCATAACGCCAGATAATAATCGACGCTCATTGCGTCACGGTTATCTCTACCATTAATTGCCGTCTTTTGGGAAGATAGTTGTGCACCACTACGAAACAGAATAAAATGGCGTCTGAATGTATAGCGGTACCAAACGGTAATGCTAGCGGAAAATTTAATTTGGCCGACGATTCAGTTTTGTTTTCGGTTTGTCTTATATCTCGGGTGAAAGGTGATGACATCATCAAGCTCGTGACTTGGGTAAACTGCTATTATCTCTGTTCATATAGAACGCTGCAATTTACTTATTATAGATCTTTGAACTACATTTTTGGGGTTGGCCACAGAGTAATGGAATTCTGTGATAGTTACGCCATCTTGTTATTGTAAAAGGCGGTTTGCATGTAATGGCCACCATGTAATACGTGTCTTTCTACTAACATAAAAGCCTTGGGTTTATAAGTCACCTGGTTGAGTACCTAGGCTCCCAGAGGGAGTTCTCCCTATAATGGCCTATACGGGGAGGCTCCGCCCAGAGGGGTACCTTTTTCAGGCTTCAGGTGTATGAAAGGGGAGAGATTTTACTCGCTGAAGTATATGAAAGGGTAGGGAAATCGGTCATTTGGGTCTGTTACAGGGCCCAAAGGGCTAACAGATCAATTTTATGGCTTTATAAAGTCGAGAAAACGTTCTATTTTTGTGATTAATTCCCAGTCAAAT
>OZ037777.1:29302350-29452350 GCA_964035525.1 Porites cylindrica | reverse complement strand
TCCACACCAAAATGAACAAAGTCTGTACCCGCCGGCCGTCTTCCGTCCGTCCGTCTTGTTTTCGAGGCACGGAATGGACCTTGGAAATCGTAATCCTATTTAAAGCGTTATCTCGCCTCGAATGGACTTGGATGGAATCAGAGAAAATTAACAGTTAACAATTAGACTACGATCAGTCTCTCCTTTTTCTGTAGTCCGTCGAGCAAAACGCGAGACACGCAAATCGCCACGCGCCTGACTGATGGCGCGAGACTCGCGGCTTCGCCGCTGCCGCGCGCGTGCATTGCTCTCACTAAATCTTAAGAAAAAGAGAGACTTCTCGCAGTCTAGTTAACAATGGACAGGCTTCAGGTTTTCGAGAAAAGATCATGCTGAAGCGAGGACTTTTAAATAAACTGCCATATAACGGGTACTATTTAGTAAATGATCATAACGACGTGAGAGTAGTAAAACAATTTCTGGGTGTACCTAATCTACGGCACAGTTCTCCTTTTTTATATCTCTATGCATTTCTTACCTGGCATAAGTCTTTTAACTTTGAATCGTTTTGTTGCTGAGGTGAGGTGGTTGTTACCACAGAGCCGCCAAAAAAAAGAGAGAATCAGGAAAACAGCGAAATACTGAACCATGGCGATGAGAGTAGAAGGAGAACACAGCGTTTTCTGAAATCAGTGCTACGTGCTCATTCAATTTATAGCAAATATTTTAAGTAAAACCTCTTTTCCTGTATATTGTTTGTTTGTTTTTGCTTGTTTGTTTTTCCTTTTATGGCAATTTTTTTGCATCTTCTTATTCTCTGTTTATAAGCCCGCTTCCGAGTACTGAAACAGGGTCAAAAAATGAACATTCCAAAAATAAATCACAGAACATAAATTGTTACAAAAGCAACAAAGTTTTATGCATGCTATCACGACTTTACGTTTCTAACGGTACCCGATGCCTTTCCTCTTTAGTGCTTCAAATATAATACTTTGCCTTCAGTCCAAGTTGGTTACATGATGTTGTTATGTCAGAAAAAGTGGCGACTCCATTAAACTCCGGCTAAACAAGCCTCAACGTGTCTAATGTTAGTGGGCTATTTTTAAATTCCCGTATCTTATACCTTGGGAGGCGGGGAGGGGTGTTTTGGCAGGCTTCCTATAATGACCTATACGAGGAGGCTCTGCCCAAAAGGGTTCTTCTTTCAGAATAGACCATTCCACGTTTTGAAATTAGAAAATTTGCTAAGTTTCAAAGTGATTTGTTGAAAACCAACGAAGATATAGTTCGGCCTCAAAGTCGGGAAATTTTACAAACGTTTGTTTGGTGGGGATCGGGGACAGTCTTGGTCCCTCTGCCACCCCCCCCCCCCCCCCGCCCTCCCTCCCTCATACCCCCATCACGTACAAACGTTTCTTTTTTTTTTTTACGGCCATGATTCCAGAAACGTCAAGTTATTTCCAGTCGTGTTAAATGTGGCTCATTCTTAACAGATTGTCTTTAGTATTAAACTAATACCATAAACTGTCGCTTACAAGCCGTGGGATTATACATCTCCTTAAGGGGTTTTTAGAAGGCGTATAAACGGAGGGGCTTTTAATATCCGAGGGGGCTTATTGATGGCATAGAAAAAGCACTTCGAAATAAGCTGTAGCATTGCTGATCAAAATAGATGTTTTGTATTTACTGGTCGTTAATTATGGCTTCAAGACGTCATTATAAGTCGAATTCAATTCAGTTCAAGCAAGAGGGGAGCTTATTATACCCGGTGGGGATTATATTCGGATGTATTTGTTTCTCGTTATTACAGCCATGATATAAGCCCATAACTGAAGAGGAAGGCTTATAAGTGTAATCATATGAGACGATTATCTGCCTGACGCGAACTTTCCACCGGATAACCCGTGTCAAGCGGATAATCCGTCTCTAGTTTAAATACAGCCAATAGAAGGTACACAAAAGGGTATGTTTTCTGTCAAAAATGGTAAGTGCAGGGTTAAGGGGTTAGTTACTGCTCGGGGCGAAGACTCCCCATATAAAACTGTGTTGAGTGGCCTCCCCGGCTATTACGATCTACAGTCAGTCATAAAGAGAGAGCATCGTCTTCGTTTTTATTTTTGCTGTAGCAGACGCTACATAATGTAGAACATGAACCCTCTTTTTCAAAATATACCTGCTGCAAAATACTGTTGCGAGACATTTATGTTAGAGGCAGCTTCATTCTCGCGCGATAACAAAATTGTGAGCTTGTAACATAATGAGGCTCGTAACATAATGGAGCTTCCCTTTACCTTTTTAAAGGCGAGGAAGTTTTCCTTGTTGAAGAAAACTTGCTCTTGTAACTAGAGAGCTTTAAAGTGGTTTTCACGCTATGATTTTTCAACAGAAAAACGAAAAGATGTAAACTGGTCAAAAATCGCATAGATTAAAATGATCTGTTGCATAGCCATATATTTTCTTTGTAAATCGGGCACACAATCGCTACCTGTAAACCAGCCTTATAATAGGAAAACAAAAAATGAGAATGGATTAAAACTTTTTAATACATCTCATTCCTATTTTCTAGTCAACTAAGTCGTGTAATGCGAACGTCCAAAGACGAGGTCTCTCCTTATGATACTTGAACCCAGTCTGTCATTACGTTAAGGAGCCTGGCTAAAAAAACTCTCATACCGTAACATCCGATTATAAGTCCCCCCCCTTCGCCACTTATAAGGCCCCCAATCATATACATACGTCTCCCCGAATATAAGCCCCCCTCTAGCACTAATTATAAGCTCCCTGTCAGTTCTATTTGTTATCAATGACATTTTGAAGCTTAATATAAAACCAGTAAATGCAAAACGTATTTTGATCGGCATGGCTATAGCGTGTTTCAAAACTCATTTTCTATTTCGATTTTAAGTCCCCCTTGGAAGACCCTCGGAAGTTACAGGGGCCAATCAAAACACGCGAAAATTGCTAGTATAGCTAGCCACTGAAAATGACTAAACATCTACCCCTCTTTAGGGTCGGTGCATAGCGCTAGATATGCTCGACGGTCATTGCGCAGCGGTTATCTCCACCACTGTTTACCGCCTTTTGGGAAGATAGTTGTGCACCTATTCACTACGAAAGAAATTAAAATGGTGTCTGGAAGTATGGCGGTACCTAACGGCAATGCTAGCGGAAAATTTAACTTCAACAACGATTCAGTTTTGTTTTCGGTTTGACTCATATCTCGGGATGAAAGGTGATGACATCATCAAGTACGTGACTTAATGGGCAAACTGCTTTTATCTCTGTTCATTTAGAACGGTCCAATTTACTTATTATAGATCTTTAAACTATAGTTTTGGGGTAGGCCACAGAGTAATGAAATTCTGTGATAGTTACGCCTTTTTGTTATTGTAAAAGGCGGTTTGTATGCAATGGTCACCATGTAATACTTGTGTTTCTACTGATAGAAGCCTTGGATTTATAAGCCTCACCTGGTTGGATATCTACATGTAGGCTCTAGGAGGGGGTACTCCCTATAATGGCCTCTACGGGGAGGCTCCGCCCGAAAGGGGTATCTTTTTCAGGCTTCAGCTATATGAAAGGGAAGGGATTTTACTCTTTGAAGTATACGAAAGGGTAGGGAAATCTGTCATTTGGGACTGTGAAAGGGCCCAAAAGGGCTGACAGATGAATTTTACGGCTTTATATAAAGTCTCGAAAAAGTTTAATTTTTGTGATTGATTCCCATTCAAATGACAGTGCATTTGCAGCAGCTAAAAGGGATGCAAAAGTTCTAAACAAGGTATGTGAAGGGGGAACCATTTGTCAATAGAAGGTATACGAAAGGGGTACCTTTTTGGTTAAAAATGGTATATCCTAAAGGGTAAGGGGTTGGACCTTAGAACTCGTATAAAAATTTGTTGAGTACCCCCCCGCCCCTCCCCCCCTTCGGGCCTAGGCTAAGCTCCCTTCTTTATTTTAGGTATATTTTATCGGGCAGATGCGGCTTTTTTATACCGAAAACTTCTGGGGTCGGCGTGAGCTCGGCAGTGTTAAACGTTGGTACCATTTAATCATAAGTGCAATGTTTTATGGCTATTCTAACCCTTTATTAGTTCACTTCCGGCTGAAACATCGAGGAAACGTTTTTTTTTTTTTTTTCGGTTAGGATGGAAGAAAAGATTACTCTCAAAGGGCGAGGTTGTGCTCAAGCTTAAAAGAAAAAAAGTGTAAGTATTTTCTAGGAAACCATCAAAAACATAGACAAAGATAAAGTCGTGAAATGTATGGTACGCTGTATATAAAAACGTATAAAACAATAAAAGCCTTGCTAAATGAAAGAAAACTGTACTCTTTACGGAAGTTCTTACTGAAACTAACTTGCTGTATGGGTATATCCTACCGGTAATATCCATACGGTATCCGCTAACGGGGCATACAGCACTGGTTATTTAGGTACCCAAATGATTGTGACGTCCTCCCCTTCAATTTTCTAAGTTAAGAAACCCTGAGAACTGAGTACGTCTTTATTTATAAACGCACTCGAACAAACAATTCTGCAAATAGCTGCATTGGATACTGAGAGACTACAGAGAGAGGATATTGTGAGACTGTACGGGAAATGCTCTGTTAAGGAGCAGACATAATGAGTTCAATCTTATTTGTTAGGAAAAATAATGGACAAGATTTGTAAATACTGTAAGACATTGTCTTTTATTAATTAAATGCTTTAATGACACTTTGAAGCAAACTGTACTGACACAAGAAATATAACAAAGATGCTATTTAAGTAATGGGGACGTTTCACAAGAATCTCAATGTTACGAGTGAAAACATTCCTTTTTTTTTCGCTGTGGCAGGCACTCGGAAGTGAAGGGAAGGGAAGGGATGTTTTAGGTGCGTGAGAAGCTCTCCCTCGCGCGCGGTCTCGCGCCTAAATCCCCTTCCCTTCTCTTTTGAACGCCTGCAACGCATGCCAGAGATAAATCAAGTTAGTAAAATCCAACTAGTGGTCTATTATCAATGCTTCGTTCTGCTTGGTTGAGCAACTATTAGGCTATATGCTATAGCCCACTAGCGCCGACCTTGAAAGCCAAAACAATGGCGGCTGAATCGGGATTTGCTATCTAAAGTCGTTTTGTCTCGTTATTTTTGACCAACCAGTTGGATTTTACTAAAACAATTATTCCCTTCGCCCGCCTGTGAGTCAATAGCCCATTCGGGCTCGAGGAATAATTGCTAATTGTCCTATAATCATATTTATCTTCCTAGCTAATTGATATAAATTTTACAAGGTGCGATTTTAATTCCCGAATTCCAATACATTATTCATAATGGTCTTCCCTCGAAGCGGTTTGGCTACAAAAGGAATCGTGCCGTGTGATTTAATTAAGTACGATTTAATTAAATCACTTTCCTTCCGGATCTAATTAAAGATTTTCCAGTCAAAAATATTTTAAATGCAAAGGTTACCTCTTCAGCGGATTTTTTTTTTTCGTTGAGCTGAAAGATTATATCACGACCTTTACTTTGACTACATATTTAAAGGAAATAACCGACAATCTGATGGTATACGTGGTAACCCAAGAGAGAATGGGTTCCCCTGAAGGCTGTAGTGATACTTATATTTTGCATACATAACATATCACCTACAAAAAGTATTGCCAATCAATCGCTCTTAAATTACAGACACTTTCTTTCGTCACGCAACGAGAAGTAGCGGTGCGTGACAAGACAAAATGGCTGCATGGGACTGACAAATTCCCGACGCGCTCTGCCGGTTATTGTGTCGTCACGAAAGGTGCCTTCCCACAAAAAAGCTAGAGAAGCGCTGCGTGACAAAACAAGGAAAAGCTGCACAGGACTAACATGCCGACATAATAATACAAAATCTTGATACTGTTATTATATTTTATTACTGACAATCTGATACAACGAACGTAGTTCACCTAGGGCTAAAAAGAAAAAAACAAAACAAAACAAAAACACTACTTTCGCACCTTGCGCTTTGCAGTCTGTATTTGTAGAATGCTATTCTAAGGACATTAAAACAGCGCCAATGTTAGACTCCCCTTATTAGGACTGGGGCCTAGATACTTCTTCAATCATTATCCGGGACACTGAGTCCCACCCAGTGTAAGCATCACCCAAGGTTTCGCCTCCACACTGTCCTACCCATAATTCTACTCTAACAGCGCCTTGTGGGATGTTTTCACAGTACCCCTCAAATGACCGATGGTGCAGCAGATTAGGGTTCCCAGATGGCCAGTAGTTGAAAACAGCAGCCTCAATTGTCATTGGTCCACTGCATTCATTTCCATTAAATTTGAAATACCACCGGTTACATTTGTTATGACTTTGGACTCTTGTGTTGCCGTGGAATGAGACTCTGAGCGCTGAATTAGACTGCAGTTTGTTAAACGCACAGTCCTGGAATAAAATCAAACGAATTAAGCAAATTGTAATAACGCGAGCAACCTTGTGTAATGATTGATACCAACTACTCCATTCAAGATTACTTCCTAATGTTTAAAAACTCTGTAATAGCTTCAATTTTTGTTGTCCTTATAGATATGGCCAGGAATCATTTCATCATGCACGATGGTTTTCCTGTTTTTTTTTTTGTTGTTGTTGTTTTGTTTTGTTTTTTTTTTGAACCAAAGTAGAGGGAAATGTAACTTAGTTATTTATGCAATGTACTGGCAAAAAATGGGTGAGAGGGGAGACGTTCTTCAATCAAACATTCTCATTTAAAAAGGATTAAATTTTCCTTGGAATATGTTATGAATGATTATTATTCTAATTACCTTGATCTTTCCGTTATCAGTACCGCTGCCTGATTTCCACACACATTGTTTCCAGTTGGTTTGTGGTACTACACTTGCTTGACTTGCTTTGGCGCTTTCTCCTTTCTCTCCTTTGTCTCCTTGATTTCCCGAAATGCCTCGCTCTCCTTTCATTCCAACAAGTCCTGGTTCACCTTTTATTCCCTTGATTCCTCGTGGTCCACTCTTCCCAGGAGACCCTTCTCGCCCTCTGTCCCCTCTTGGACCCGACATTCCTGGCGGTCCTTTATCACCAGTTTCTCCCTTAGTACCGTCCCTTCCCTGGGGTCCTTGAGGCCCGGGAACGCCTGGCATTCCCGGGATACCATTGGATCCTGGGATGCCTGGGAAACCCACTATAGATCGCTGAAAGTAAAGATGATTTGTTGTTTAAAGTGGAGACGAATAAAACTGAAAATTGCAAGCTGAAAACAGAACGTTAAATACCATGACCTCAGTTAGATATGTAATAGGACAAGCAAGGAACAATGAAATAACCAATTGTCAGTATGAGCTAAAGAAGGAAAACATGGACTGAAGGAAGTTTAACAGTTAACTTCGGACTACAAGTGTTTCAATCTTGAAAAATCATGTTGAAAAAGGACTTTTAAATAAATTCCAATGCATTTTATAACATAACAAAAGTAAATCGCGCGCTCTGATTGGTCAGTTAGCCACTACCATTTGCCCGTGGGTGCACGCCAAGAAACTGAGCTAGCGCGGTAAAATTCAGGCAGTTCAACAAATCTCCTCTCCTGACCGTAAAATACACCGATAAAATGCACAGATGAAAAGTGGAAGTTGAAGAAAACACTAAGCTGTCGTTTTGAAGGAAAAAAGACAAAAGATCAAGCGACAAATTTGCCCTGGATGAATTAATCACTGTTTTCCTCGCGGCTAGAATCGGCTGTTCAAAGGAAAATCGAGCCAGCGAAGATTGAAGGTACATTTTGTATGTTTTTTATAGAAGAGAAAGTCTCTTTGAAATGTAAATTCATCAATTAGCATTGTTTTATTGACTTTTTGGTCAAGCTGATGCTAAATCCAAGCAAATATTTCTGGAAACACGCTCAAATTCCAGACAGCTTTGTTGTGAAGTTTCATCGCATCTATTAAAAGTTTTAGTTGAGTTTAAACGGGCACATTACGCTGGAATAAGCGAATTTCATTTGAGTACAGAAACATTTGGGTTTTCAAATAAATTTTTAAAAAAATGACTTCTGTGTGTATTATTTTGTTCCTCAGTGTTCATTCATAACAGTCGTTCAGAGATCGGTCGAAAAACAACAGCCTCAGCGCCGGCTGTGTGTCGGCGAATTTCAGTTTTAACTTTGACTTTCATAGCTGGATTTCCCCAGGCAGATTTCGATACAAAGCTAGTTAATTTCTTTTTAAAATTAGTGTTACCTGTTATTCTAAAGGAATTACCTTCAAATTTTCTTATTTCTACTTTACGTATATTTCGAAAATTGTCACATAAAATAAGCTTGATAATTATTTCATTTATTTAGTTTTAGCTTGTTTTTTAGAGTCTTTTTAGTTGCTATTTATAGTTGCAGCTATAGTTTTCCCTCAAAGTTTTCACCCTAATATTAAGAGCAAGTAGACAGATGCCATTCAGAATAACAACGAAAAACGTTTTGCAATTTACCTGAAGACAGAGAACGGTTGATTCAGCGAAAGAAAAACTCAAAGGCAAGTTTTTGAAAAACATAGAACAAGATTTGTTTACGCGAGGGCAGGTGGCAGCATACTTGAACTCGTACCGACCGGACTCAACCGAAGGCAAATGGAAAATAATGTTTTTCTCTTTTGATTATGTTATAAACGAAATGGTAAACGTTGCAGCTGTGCAACCATGGAGTTATGGATGCACTTGGGAGGTTTGCTAAGCACTCAAGAAGCTAGAGTCGCACTCGGCTATCGCCTCGTGCGACTCTTACGCTTCTTTCGTGCTTAGCAACCTCCCGCGTGCATCCATAACTCCATGGTTGCACGCTGCACGTTTACCATTTCTTAATGCAAATGATGTATGGCGAAGATAAAGTAGTAAAACGTATGGTTTAGTCTTGGCGTACCTAATCCATGGCGTACTTCTTTTTACCTTCTTGTATTTCTTACCTCACATAAATCTTTTAACTTTCCAGTGTTTTGTTGCTGAGGTGAAGTGGTTGTTCCCAGTGAACCGCCAGGAGTACAGAGAATAAACAAAACAGCAAAATACTGAACCATGATGAGAGCTGAACAAGAACACTGTGATTACTGAAATCAGTGTTACGCGGTCATCATTTAAATAGTGCGAAATATTTGAAAGTCAATCTTCTGTTCCTGTTTATTGCTTGCTTGGTTTTGATTGTTTCCTTTTCCTTTTATGGTAACAATCTTGCAAATTGTTTTCTGTTTATATGCTTGCGTGCAAGGAGAGCTGAAACAGGGTCAAAAGATGAACATTCCACACAGAAATGACAAAGAAATTTTACAATGGCAAAAATGTTTCAATAGTTACGTTTGCTGTCGCGTTGTGTTCCTAACAGCAGCCTTTTCGTTTTCTCTCTAGCAAACCAAAAACGTTAAGGTGTTGAAAACATTTTGCCTTGAGTCTATGTTAGTCAGTGTTAGGTCAGAAAAATTCGAGTTTTTATTTAGCTGCAGTTAAAATCTTCCTTAATATATTTAGCAAGCGTTTGTTTGTTAACTCCCTTATCTTATACCGGCACGTAACGTCATGCATGAAACTGAACTGATTGGTTGATTTAAGATGACCCCCTAAGATTAAAAAAAGCTATTGTACGTTTATGTGTTGAACTTTGCGAAAGCATCTCCTTCCTCTATTGCTGTGATCAGGCCGTTCAGCCGTGGTGGTTGTTTACAAAAAACGTCAAGGATAAAATATATTTGCCATGTTCGGTGGAAGGTTCCGATCAATAAAGCAAAGTCCAAAATGAGGTAGTGATAATGACTTTAATTTGTTTTTGTTCTTGCTGTCGGTTGTCTACACCATTTCCCTTTTGTAAAAGTAAAAAAAAAAAAGAAAAAAAAAGAAAGCGTTGTATCGAATTTATGCACTTGATATGTGTAACGCCAACAATCTTTGCCTTCAATTCCATTCACAGAGTTTAAAAATTAAAAACTAAATTATAATAATAACGCCCAAAACGGTAAATCAAACCTAACTCAATCTTAACTCAAACTCAATATATACTAACTCAACTCAGACGCGTAACTCGATCGTTATCCTATCTTGAACCTACGTGCATAGAGTTGAAATAGGGTGATATTTTAGTAGACAGATTTACCTCTTATTCTAATATATATGGAGCAGCATTTTTTGCTTGGGGTTACTAATCTGTCTTTGCAGAGATTTCATTCCTTTCCTCTCGTGCTGAATCGTTTCTTGTTATTTCCTTTACAGCGTAAAAGGACAGTTCCTTGATCAGCTTCATACTAAGCGACACTTCCTTTCCAGTACTGAAACACGTTCAGGGAAGTTGGAGCCTTTTTTTTTATTTCCTGTCTGAACGCGTCAAGTAAAAAAAAAACACATCATGTGAAGAATGCTTTATGAATACTGACTAAAATTGCTTAATCAATTATGCTGGCTTTCTGGAATACCCATGGCGCTAAAAAGACCAGACAGCCATTATCTTTATAGTAAATTAAAATAATCACAAAATTTGGTACACAACAATGATATAAACCAAGATGAGAATTGAACCAGTTCACTGCGTGTACTGAAATCCGTGCTACGTGCTCGTCAGTTACATAGCAAACATTATCAAGTAAATCCTCTTTTCCTGTTTACTGTTTGTTGGTTTTTGCTTGCTTCCTTTTCCTTTTATGGTAGTTATCTTTCAAGTTCATTATTCTTCATGTGCCCGCGTGTAAGGTACTGAAACAGGGTCAAAAGATTAACATTGTAAAAATAAATGACAGAACATAAATTTTTACAAAGGCAGGTAAAATATCTTAGTTGTTTTTGCCGTTGTCATGTGTTATTGACGGTCCCGCGCTGAGAACCTTCCCCTTCATTTTAAGTTGGTCGTGTTAAGGGGGCGATCCGGCTTTGTTTTTCGTTGTTGTTGTTGTTGTTGTTTTTTTTTCCTTCTTTATATAGGAAATAAATGAGAGTAAAAAGGTATACACATAAACCAGTTAGTCCGCTAATGGCATCAGAGGCACCTTGTTGGGCCAGTAGGCTGTCTGGTATTTTTCTACTAATTATTTACTTCAGATAGATAGATAGATAGATAGATAGATAGATAGATAGATAGATAGATAGATAGAGAGAGAGAGAGAGAGAGAGAGGGAGAGAGGGAGAGAGAGAGAGAGAGAGAGAGAGAGAGAGAGAGAGAGAGAGAGAGAGAGAGAGAGAGAGAGAGAGAGAGAGAGAGAGAGAGAGAGAAAGAGAGAGAGAGAGAGAGAGATAGTTTATTCTGATTAAAATCGCAGCCAAAAGCTGAATTAGATTAATCGTTACAGTAATAAAATCTTATGAAAATATGGGAAAAAATAGAAGAAAAATGTACACATAATAATATTATGTAGCTAAAAATTTAATTACAGTGGCTATATATAAACGTGTTCTTAAGTCTCTTCGTCTCGGCCAGAGGGACATTAAAATTCCTCTTTCGTCTTAAATTGGATTCACAATTGTTACGAGGTGGCAAGAGCTCATGCAGTTTATGGTCTGAGTTACAAGTGATGGAATCAAAAAGCTTAGTTGTGATAGACTGCCTTCGTCGAGAGAGCGTCTCAAAGTTGGCTTGATGTAATGCGTCGCTATATGGTACAAACGGAAAAATAATTCGCATGGCGCGCTTCTGTAGCAGTTCTAGCTCTGCGGATAAATATGCGGGAAGCGCGTTGAGAAACACCGAGCATGCGTATTCCGTTACTGGGCGGATACAGGTCAAGTAAAAGATTAGCAGATCTTTGGCGGGAATATTCGCTCTCTTCAGTTGTTTAAGAAAATATAATCGACTCGCTCTTTTTTTACTTATTCCAGCAACATGACAGTTCCACCGGAGGTTTAGACCCAACAACTTAACAGTGGACACTACCTCTATTTCTTTCCCGTTGATAACAATGGGAGCAAAGTCCGAGGCTGATTTAGCGAACGAAATCCGTAGTTCCTTACACTTCGACTCGTTTAGCTGGAACTTGTTTTGGTTAGACGTAGCGATCAGTTCCTCCACATCAGATTGGATACGGCTATATTCCTTTTTGTCAACAAACTCTGCAATAGTTGGGTCATCCACGTATTTCCACAGTTCCGTGTTACTGGTGTTGATGTCATCGATTATGAGAATAAACAGCCACGGCCCGAGCTTGGTTCTCTGAGGCACCCCTGCTGGTACGTCCCTCCATTCAGACAAGCAATCTTCTCCCAACTTGACTTTCTGCGTGCGATCTGTAAGGAAATCGATGATCCAAAACGATACGCCAACCGGCATGTCCAGGGCCAGCAGCTTCCTAGCGAAAAGCGCGTGGTCTATCAAACCGACAGTCTTCAACAAACCGAAAACGTCACTTAAAAAGTGCGGAATTCGCACAGCTTCAAACTTCATCGATCTTATTCAGTTTCATTTAATTTGGCAAATGTTGGCGAAATTTTCCAAGGTTGAATCCGATAGGACCGTATCTAAGTTTGGAAGAGGAAAAAGACAACTTTTGTGTTGTGTTCACCGACTCCATAAAGCGAGCGTGTGAAATTAGGAAGTTTTAAGTCGCAGGGGTGCAACGACGGCAAAGAAATGTACAAAATAGCGTGATGGACGTGCAACTTTGTTGTTTTGTCAATAAAAACTTTTTACTTTTTTGACTTTCTCCTTCCGTCGCCGTCGTCGTTAGTTTTGTTGTCATCCAGAAATAGTGTCACCATGGTGCCGTGACGTCATATTTCTCCTCTCTATTTCGGACCCTCTAAGATAAGAGGCCGTTGTAGGTGTATTTATATTTTGCAAAAGTATCTTCTTCCTTTTCTGCTGTGATGTTGTAGAGGTTCAGTGATAAGCAGTAAAATAGTACTTTGGAGGTACTAAGATCTGTTTAAAGTGCTCTATTGATATTTTTTTAAAATTTCATCTCTTATTTCTGTTGCAGGAAGTTCGTATGTTGTTGTTAAATATGCTACCTCATTAGTACATGCCTTTTTTTTCCCTTTCTACCAAAAAGTGTGTTGCACTTCCAGAGTTTACTGTGTGTATTGGCAATATTATCAAGTTCCTTTAATAGGTCTTTTTCACTGTCACGAAACAAAAAAAATAGGGGAGTTGGAAACCGTCCAGTGGAAGAAGCCAAGAAAATTAAATGTTGTAAAAGACTAATTTTTAAACAATTTTTCCAAGTCTCAGGTCTTTGTGGCCCACAGTTTCTGAGTTATTTACCGAAACATTTCACGCACAGTTTTGGTGCACCAATATAGCCGCCGAAAATCAACAAAAACATCTGAAGTACTCTTTTTCTATAAAAAGCTCCCTCTTTTCACTCGAGAACTAGCATACATGCGCATAAAAATATCTTCTAATACTTGGAATGGTTATACTGCTGAAAGTCAAGAGGAGGTACTTTTTTTCAACGAGACAGCATTCCTATTTTGGTGTCACGCACTATGAAAACTCGGAAGTTCAAATTGCTGTATTTTCGAAATGAAACATTCTACGCGGAAATGAAAACTTGTACAAAGATTTACTTTTTGTTTATCTTCAACCTAGTGTAAATAAGAATTCGTAAAATCTCGCTATTTTGACTTTACAATTTGATGACGTCACTGTGAATTAAGCCATCTATTGTTAATTAATCTGCCCTGATCATTTCCGTTTTTTTTATACCCAGTCAGAACTCAGTAGTCCGCAACCCAAAGTGCACATTTTCTGCTTTGCGTCACTGTCAGTATAAAAAATCATGATGGCAAAAAAAAAAAAACAAAGTAGTTCGAGTCGTAGCATTAAAGGTTTACGGATATTGACGAAGGGTAGTTTTGTTAAGAAGCTCCAGCCTTCTTCAGAATCAAACTTACTTATATAGACTGAGTTGAAATAAGGTGATATTATAGTAGGCAGATTTACCCCTTTAAGCAGCATTTTGTACTTAGGGTTACTAATCTCTCTTTGCACAGATTTTATTCCTTACATTAGTTCCTCTCCTGCTGAATCGTTTCTTGTTATTTCCTTTACAGCCCAAAAAGACACTTTTTTCATACCAAGGCACGTCTCCTTTCCAGTACTGAAACACGTCAAGTAAAAACTACATATAATGCATGAAGAAAGCTTCAGTTTTAATATATAATAAAAACAATGAAAGAATTAATGTCGATCTATTTTGCACTAGCCGAAAATAAGACAAAACTTGCAATAAAGATAAACATTGACTAATATTGCATAATCATTCATCATAGGTAAAATGTTTTTTTGGCTATTCTAACCTTTTAGTATACTAGCAGGTTCACTTCCGGCTGAAACATCGAGGAAACGTCTTTTCGGTTAGGATGGTAGAAAAGATTGCTCTCCAAGGACTACGGTGTTGCTATCAGGCTAAGATAAGAGTATCAGCATTTTCAAGGTAACCATCAAAAACACAGAAAATTTAAAGTCGTGGAGTTTATGGTACATAAAAACGTAGAAAGCAATAAAAGCCTTGCCTGAAATAAAAGAAAACTGTACTATTGACGAAGTTCGTACTGCAACGGTTCGGCATTACATTGTACTTAACTTGCTATAACTTGCTGTATGGATATCCCCTGCCGGCTATACCCATACAACACTGCAGGGGTGATTAAAGTCCCCAAATGATTGTGACTCTGGGAACTGGGTACGTCTTTATTCATAAACGCGCTTGAACAGGCAAAGTCTGCGAATAGCTACATTGGATAGATCAATATTGAGAGACTGTACGGGAAATTCTCTGTTAAGGAGCAGACATAACAATCTTCTTTGTTAGCAAAAATAATGGCCAAGATTTGTACATACTGTAAGATATTGTCTTTTATTGAAAGCTTTAATGACACAAACTAAAGCATCCTCACTGACACGAAAGCGATATAACAAAGATGCTATTAAAGAAATGGAAAGGTTTGACAAGAATCTCAAGGTTGCGATTAAAAACATTCCATTTTTTCTGCTGTTGGAGAGATAACCTAGCCTGAGTTGCAGGCGTTCTAAAGGGAAGGGAAAGAGGATTTTGGGCGCGTGAGAGGAACGAAGGGAGCGTGAGGAAAGAAGAAGGGGAACACGTTACTCTCCTTCCTTCTCCCTCGCGCGCGGGTCTCGCGCCTTATTTCCCTTCCCTTCCCTTTCGAACGCTTGCCACGCTGGC
Source organism: Porites cylindrica (assembly GCA_964035525.1). Lineage (NCBI taxonomy): Eukaryota > Metazoa > Cnidaria > Anthozoa > Scleractinia > Poritidae > Porites > Porites cylindrica. Next base: position 29,437,255 of record OZ037777.1, on the reverse strand, counting down.
TAGAGATAATCAAGTTATTCTGTAATCATATTTATCTTTTCAGCTAATTGTTATAAATTTTACAAGGTGCGGTTTAAATCCTCGAGATTCTTATCGATTTTAATAAAGGTTTTGATTGAAGTGTTTATCTACAAAATGAAATCGTGCTTTGATTAAAGCAAGAGCAATAATGGGACAGAGAGGGAATCTTAAGCGTAGACCGGGATAGGTGAATTTAGAGGTTGTAATTAAACGGAAGTCTAATTCCTGGGACTTCCGCTCATTTTAATCGATTGCTTGAAACATCATCAATTCCACGCACGACTGCACAATATTGTGATAGCGATCGACTGTTGCATAATGAACATAACGTTTTTGAGTGACATTTACAGGAGTCTAGATTTCGGCATCAATATTTTAGATGAGCCTGACGAGCACATTTCAGTTAAAGAAATTGAAGTTAACGTTCCTACGCGCAAGCGTAGGATAAGCGATGACTTGTCCGAAGAGAACTCAAATTCTGTTTCCCTCGTGAGAAAGCCGTGAGAAGAAGCCCTGTTTTGAAAAGAAACAGACGAAAGTCAAGGAATTAACTAAAATGCTTAAAATGATGCTTCTTGTTCCAATAAGTTTTTTTCCTTCTGGCGGGTAGATTATGCTCTGGAGGGTTCTAAGTTTTGATTTAACAAATGTCATTTTTGCCGCTTGTTTCACACTGAGAGGTCATGGCACACATATTGATTTTCTGTGGGTTTTGTTTCTGGTCTGCAAGATTGGCCCTCTGATCCAAACTTAACGCTCTTTGTTGCGGCTAAATAAGGGTTTTAGGTTGCTTAATTTTCTCCAAAGTGCCTCCTGGATCTGCATAACTAAAAGCGATTTTCTTTTGTCCGCGAACGTGATGGTTTCTTGCATGTTTTGACACGCGGGGCCCACAACCTCGAATGTCAAATGAAGTTGACGGCCGGGTTTTGTTTGCGTCCTCTGTAACTGAAGAAACAACTTTTAATACAATGTTCTGAGCGTCAAGTATTTCTTCCATTCGCCATTAGCTTTCGATTGGTTTCCAAATTTTTCATGACTTACTGTTAGAGCTGTTCTGATACGAAGTTCTGACACATGGGACGAAGTTTTCTTTCTAATCCTTTTTTTCAGGGGCACCCAACGAGAATATACTACACTCTTTTTTTTTTTATAAGAATATATTTTATAAGAATATCGAGGATGAAATTTGCGAAATTTTAAGAATATTTTAAGAATAAAGCCGAGGCTGAGTGAGATTTTGAGAAGGATAGATATAATTTTGTGTGTTGAAACATCTGTAAATACAATACAATTTTATGTTTTTAACTTAACCACATAAAATTATTCCTTTCTCTAAACGGCGAAACTAGCCAACAAAACAAAAAAACCTGCACTAGCTATAGCAAAATGTTCAACGCTAATGACAGTTCGATGAACGGTACATGTAATACATATGTACAGTATTCAGCACAGATCTAGATACCAAACACTTGTAATTGATACCCCAATAAATTCTAAAACGGAAATGTCATAAGCTATAATTTAAGAATAATGCAAGAATATTTTCAGCCTAAAAGCGGCAGAAAAATAAGAATATTCAGCCTTGGCCGGAAAAACAATATTCTTATAAAAAAAAAGAGTGTAGTTCAAAACCACTTAAACGTAGCGTTGTTAAACGTATTTTAGTGTTTTCATGTGTTCGGATTTGCTAGCTGAAAGTCTGGTGAGCTGAAAATTATAGGGATCAAAACTTACTTTTCGAAAATTTCAACCAGAAAAAAGGCTCCCGAAAATTCTAGGTGACCTTTTTAGGGTAAGAATCCGTTAAAAAAGGGCAATTATACCATTTTTTAGACGTTCAAAAATCCTACGAGAGGCAGGCAAGCAAGAAATTTTACAACAAATGTTCCGAAAACTTAGATCTCAAATCGTCTTCCGAACAGATATTTTCCGAAAATTGACGTTGGGTGCGCCTGTTTTTTGTTAGCACCTCCCTGCTTTCCTGTTTTGTACGCTACGCCAAAAGGGACAAAATATCAAAGATGCAACTTTCACTGTCAAGATCGATACAATTAGCATCAACTTGGTCTTTGAATGTGTCAAGATTGTAGAATTTAATTTCAATTCCCACGTGATTTTGATTTTGTTCATAGCGGCTCAATAGGACTTATATTCTCGGTTTTCACTGTCACGCAATCAAAAATAAAATTGCAAACCATTCGATACAGAAAGTCCCGAATCTTGGAAATAAAAGAAGATAAATAAGCAAAAGACCTTGCCAAGAATCAGGTCTGTGCGATATTTCATATGCGAGATATTAGGAAAAACGTTTTACCCAAATTTATAAAGCTTTCTATGGAGGCGCCATGTTTGTGTCCCTTTGAGGGGCACAAATATGGCCGCCGGAAACCAACAGAAACATCTGTTTTTGAGTTTTCCTACTAATGCGTTAATTCATCGCTTAAAAAACTCATAAACTATTAAAGTGATATTTATCACAGCACGAAAAGGCAAATTTAAGTTAGCGTAATGGTGGCGTAAAGCTAGCGTAAAGCTCTCATTTACGTAACTTTACGACACATTTCAGCCACGTAAAGCCGAACTTTACCTTACCTTTACGCGTATGCGTTAAGGTATCGTAAAGTGACTGTTTAAGCCCTGCATAAAGTTGGTTTAAATACGCCGTAAAGAAGGGATTTAAGCTAACGTAAAGTTGGTGTAAATACGCTTTAAAGAAGGGATTTAAGCTAACGTAAAGTTGGTGTAAATACGCTTTAAAGAAGGGATTTAAGCTAACGTAAAGTTGGTGTAAATACGCTTTAAAGAAGGGATTTAAGCCCACGTAATATAGTTTACACTACTTTTACGTGCCAGGCGGACATGTAAAGGAGTAGCACTTTAAGAGAAGTAGTGCTTATTGTAAACGCCCAACCAATTTCCCTTGACCAAAACCAATTCTATCTTTCTTTTCACATATCAACAGCTACGTGTACGAATCGCACTCGTTTTTGCCCCAAACATGAGCTATTTTACAAGGTTTTCCTTTCACATGTTCACACAGACGTCTTACTAGAGACAAAATTTTTAAAGGAAGTGTTGAAAAACTAAGGATTCAGGTAACAAATGCACTGGTTTATTTGCAAGTAAAATAATGGAAAGGCATTCTAGTCTAACACCTAAGTAATATTAACTTTCAACATGTTCTTATAAAAACAGTAACTCTATTATACCAGTATAAAGACATGTACACCTTTCAAACGGATTAAAATCTAGTCTTTTAAAAAAATTGAAATTCGTAAATCATCTTAAAGAACTCTGATTAAGTAAATTTAACTTTAAAGAGTTGTTTTACATACAAAAACTGTGACTCTAATATGTTGAGATGATATGAACACTTTTTTAATTCGTTTAAATACTCGTCTCAAAAACTGGGAAACTAGAAATCATTCTGAACAAAGCTGTTAAAAGTAAAATGTAACTTAATTTTTTTAACAGTAACTTCAACATAAAAATGCAAAATGGTGTTCTCGAAAAACATTATCGGCAACAAATCTTCTTAATGCAGCATAATCTATGTTAAAAGCTACAAGGAAACTCATAAAAATAAAAATAATTCGAAGCAATTTCTGATTTAAAAAAAAAAAACAATAATATTGATAGTTTCTTCACTTAACCCTTTCAGTCCCAAAAGTATTCATTGGCAAAATCATCAAAAAATCAAAACAAATATTTCATTTTCATTTATCCTCTTAAAACCAACTTATACGAGTCCATCATTCACACTGGGAGTTAAAGGGTGTAGATAACATTTTTAAATAAAAAAGTAAAAAAAGTTTTGTGTGACTAAGATAATTCTGTCTCTGAATGATAAGTGTCTTGTTCAATACTCTGGGGATGAAACATTGTCCTTTGTTGTCTTTTTTAGTTTTTTACTACCCAATGTTGTTCTGGGCGTGGTAACCCTTGGAACTAAACTGGAGCCTGTTCTGGGTGTGGAGGTAGCCCTTGGAGTGGGTGTTGTTCCTGGTGCTTTGTTGGTGGTGGGTGGTCTTGCTGGTGGTCTATTGCCGGTGGATGTTGTCCCTAGTGCTCTGTTACTGGTGGATGGTGTTGTTGGAACTCTGTTGTTGGTGGATGGTGTTGTTGGTGCTGTCCCTGGTGCTCTGTTGCTGGTGGAGACCGTTGCTCCAGTTGTAGTGCTGGGAGTAAGAGGTGCAGAGGAACCAGTGCTTGAGGAGTGTGATGTGGATGTAGTCAGGATGGAAGTCGCACTGCCCATCCCAGACCTTCAAATGGTGGGCGCCGAGTTGAAGAGCTGGGATGAGGTTTTCTTGCCACAAAGTTAGCTCTTGACTGACGGGTTAGATTCTTTATATATGAACTGTCTAGTTTCCTTTTGACATTTGTCAGGGCACTTCTCTCCCAGGGCAACTTCTTTACCAAATACGCTGAAACTATGACGTTCCCATCCTCATCTTCTGACAAATCTGATTCGTCGGAACTTGTGTATTCCAATGAACCAATGACTTTTTGTATTTCTATCTTTTTCTCTGTAGACCAAGGCATCTTGGCAAGAATTGAAAGCCTCCTCTGGACTTTCTAGGTAGCCAAAGAGAAAAGAGACAAAAAGAGACCATAAAAATGCATTCACGTTGCCTTAAATCAAAGCATTGTATAAGTTTCAAGATAAATTCATGAAGAAAAAGTCCAAATAGTAATCTAAAAATAGAATGATAACTAATCTTTGCCTATGGCAATAAAAAGAAATGTTATTTTGATATCCAAAATCTACTTGTAACCTATGGTTTATTTGAAAGACTCAATATCAAATTCTTATGATTCAACTGTCAATACAGAAAACCAATACAGTGAAATCCTGAAAAATATACCGTATTGAACCCAAATAAAACAAACCTCTGTTTGTAAAATAAAATAATGTAAGAAATGCATGGTTAGCACAACTTCAGACAAACAAATTTCAAGGTCTGGAGTTTTTAAGGATTTTTTAAGGACAAAAAACAGTTTTGAAGGACCAAGATATATTCAATAAATCTGCCTTCTTTAACCCCCTTTGGAACACCTCATGCATGGCTATATCACGCCATGGATTCATTTATGAGCTACAGAAGTAGCATTCAAAATAACGAAGTAGAAACAAAATATTTTTCATGTACAAAAATGTTTTTATTTTACTTGCGAGTTTTACAGGTTCTTACACTGAGGATGAGCCAACTTTAAATACCATCAGCAAAAAAATGATCTAAATTTACAGAAAATTGTGTCGGGAGTAGACAAGGTAGTAAATTTCAAGGACTTTAACCAAATTCAAGGACATTTCAAGACAACTACTAAAATTCAAGATCTTTTCAAGATTGTACGAACCGTGGAAACAACATGGTTTCATTGAATTATTTTCATCATGTACATGGACTTGCTTTACAGTGTTTATAATAAGATTAGCCCATAGGAAAAAAAAGAAGAGTGTGATCTGATTTTTGAGTACAGTCAACTCTCTTTTTATGGACACCACACTAAAAACACCTAGAATTAGTCCCTGCTTTCTTTACTCCTTTTATTTGAATCTCTGTAAGACGGACACATAGTGACGGTCTGAAAGATGTTCATATAAGAACAACTTGACTGGAGGGCTACAATATTGTATACAGATGTCAATGTGTGAACCAACTTTCATTTCACAAAAAATTTAAACCAAAACTTACATCTCTCATCCTCCCTTGCCGCCTACAAAGGAGAGTGTGAGCCTCCAACTTTCCTTTTTTTGCTCTTACTGAGGAATCTTTGATGCTCTTAAAGTAAGTGGAAGCTGCACCTTGAAAAAAACAAAACACCTTTGGTTAGTAGATTATACAACATACACAGTTAACTAAAGAACTAAGTTACAGGGTTCATACAAGGACTTTTCAAGGGAAAATGGAATTCAAGGTCTTTTCAAAGACTTCCCTAAAATTCAAAGACTTTACAAGACTGTGGGAACCCTGTAACAGGTTTAATTTTTAGCAGGGTCAAGGATATGTGTCAAAACATGTTTCTTCATCTATCCAGACACCCTCTCAGTTTCCAATAATAATTATTATTTAATTATTAAGTTAAAGTTGATCCTGTATTAAGTGGCACTGTATAAAGTCGTCACCCTCTATTAAGCGGTCAGTTTTCAAAGTCCCCAAAATTACTTCCCTTGATGTACTGTAATTTCGACTTATATTAAGCGTTCGTGGTCATCATTTGCAAAGTCCAAATGGGACTTTTTCTATTGTCTGTATGAAACGGTCACATGGTGTCAATTAGTTGCTCATACAGTTTCAAATAATGTAATATACGAAGTACAACAATAATAAATTGATTTCCTTGTTTATTTTCCCAAATCACTAAAAGCTGGAAATGAATTATGTTTCTATTTGAGGTCAAATGTCTCATCTGATCAGCAATGGAGATAGAATTTTTTGAACTGCATTTCTTGCAACCTGTCTTAGGCGGTCATCCTGTTTTAAGCGGTCACTTAGCCATTTTCCGAGGGTGACTGCTTAATACAGATTTGACTCTTCTATTTGTATTGTCTGATGGCAGTACTGTTAGAGTACTGCAGAATTGACACAATAACAAAGCATTTGCTGGAATTAGTGTATGTGACTAATAATGAAAAAGGTTACACATAATTATGGACAATAGGTATTGGCAACATGGGCTTGGTCTAGAAAAGTAACAACACTGTACAGTTGTATGCAACTTATTGAGTCAAAGTGTTTTTGTTAGTTACATTATTGTTTGCTGAATAAGTGGAAGAAAAAGTGTGGTGTGGATGCAAAGTAAGTTGCTTACAGTTAAGCATTAAACAAGAGCTGCAATTATGAAACCATGTGTTGCAGTCAATGTACCTCTTAATTCAGCTGCAGACCAGGGGCATTTGTCTCCACCATGATCAGCTAACACTGCATCGATTACTGTTTTGGTCACAGTTTGATTTTCCTCTGCTGTAAAACTAAATTGTGTCAAATAAGAGAAACATTCCCATCATAATTGAACTGTATGGTGTGATCATGTGACCCAATTCTGGGATAAGAATAAATGGAATTAACTCTATATGCAGAAATCACTTATTTAAATGGTATTCATGATGATAATATGACTGAGAGGGGTCCAATTCGATCTGTAATCACACAAGTGGTTAACAAAATCGGACGATTGCGTAGCAGGAGTCTGATTTTGTTAATCACTCATATGATTACAGACTGAATTGGACTGCGCAAAGTTCAGTTACCAATATTTATCATATTATTTTTAATCAGAACTATAACAAAATTTTTGATATTTAAGTTCTGTTTTTGAAAAAATTAAAACACAAGAAATTTCCAAGAGATTTTTGGCTGGCCATGAAAAAAAAACATTTAAGAATGCACATTACTGAGTATTCCCCTCAGCCTCAGAGCACAGAATGTATTTTGATAATTTGAAATTTGCCTTTATTTTCACCCAAATAGAACAAAGGGACTTGCATCTCTTTCTTCACAATAACATAGGGAACTCACGCTCTTATTTGTAAACTGCAAATGGAAATTAAATAAGAGATAAAATGTTACCTGTTTTGTTTTATTATTGAATCTGCTGTGGTGTGAAGTGAAATGGAAGTTGTTTTATGATGGGAAAACTATGTTCAAGTTGACGCTTTAACCGTTGTTGATTTCATAATGCTTTATGTATAACCAACCCATTATTAACAAAAATATCACTCTAGACAGTATACTTTACAAATTACAGTTAACTATACCTTTCACTCACTACAAAGCCTTGAAAAGTGCCATTTCCAGCAAGAATCTTGTACATCTTTCTAAAATCTTGCTACAATGATTATGTAACAGAGAAAACAGGGAAAAAAATTAAAAATGATTAAAAGGTTGCTTATCTTTAATAAACTTGTACTTGACAAAACAGAGGCAGAGATTTCAACCCCATTTGAAGCACCAAAGGTGCCCACACAAGTGCCTTACATGTGAGCCAGTGGCAAAGGTGTGAGTTACCAGAACCAAGTGATAAAATTTGGTTCAGTCACCAGTCGGGTTTGATCTGAAATTGTGTGCATGCATGCTTAATATTTAAATACATTGTTTTTCGTACATTTCCCATGGTTCTGATAAGAATATTATCTTGGATAATCAAGACAGTTATAATTGATTATGATTTTTAAAAATATATCCTCATAATGTCATTTCTGACTGTAGGATACTAAAATATGGATTGACAAGTGATCTGATTAAGTACGACCACACTGTATACTAGTAGTGATTGTCAGTAATGTTACGGAATTACTGCAGGACAATTAAAGGTCGTTTCATTTTTTATAAAACAACATGGTTTATTTTTCTTTAGTTTAATAAATTACCTAACTTGTGCCTTATTCACACCATAATTATTCATACCGTACTTTAAACATTTGTAAAGTACGGTTTTCAACTTATTTAACCCAAAGGGAACTAAAAGTTCAAGTTTACTCCAATCTTCTCTAAAAGCCAGTCCTTAAAGATAGAGACTGATTTTCATATTTCGTTGGTGTGAATGAGGCACTACTCTGTACCTTCCTTAATGGCCTTCAGTATAATACGGGGAAGTGCTGCTGGACCGAATACGGTATGGTTTTTGGCCCCTCCACACTTAGCAGAGTACAGTTTATAATTTCAAGCAAGTTTATGCTAAACAGTTCAGAGCTGCGAGAATGACCGACCCGTAGACGTTATTCCTGACTTCAAACCAGCTGTTGGCTCCAAATTGAAAAAGGATATCAAATCAATGTCAAAATCGTATTTATGGTTAATCAGAGACCACGCAATAACCTCAAGACTTAATTCTTAGTAACAATAAATTTATCAAATTTAGTAATAATCATCCCAGTACTTAAAATTGGGTGTCTTTTGAAAGTTATTTTGTAAGAAAGCCCTTCCATTAAACAGTACTGACCTCTAGGCCCACTCTAAATCCGGATCATTGTCACTGATTAAAAATGTTTATTCTATGGATCACGGACGAGTATGCTTCTCGATTGTTCTGTTTTCTAATCGTGAGACCATTGGTAGGCAGGCGCGGGAACATGGCTAACCGATTCTTCCAAACAAAACAGTTTCAGCACCGATGTTTCAACTGAATTTTTCATTGTCCTAAAATACTATGCGCGCGTTCAACTCTTACAAAAACAGTTGGTTCTAGGGACTGGATTGGTGGAAAAAAGAAAAAGGAACCGAGCTCGCAAGATCTTATTGAGAGAGAAACGATTCTTTTAACAGTTTAAACGAGTTAAAACGGAACCATTTTTTGTCTGGACGGCGCTTTGCGATGGGGATTATTTTGAAGTGCACGTCCAAATTTACGCAAGCTTTACAACTTCTTTACGTGTACGGTTTTAACGCAAATTTACGCACTCTTTATTTACTAGCTTAAAGCTGCGTAAAGTTGGTTTACGTAGGCTTTAAGTGCCGATCGCGTAAATCTACCTTTACCAAACTTTACGCGCAATGGAAATTTGGCGTAAAGTTGGTTCAACAACTTTACGCAGCTTTAAGCAATCTTTAATTTTTCGTAAACCTCCATTTTCATGCTGTGTATTCTGACAGAAGGAATGTTTAGATAGCAAAATCTCCCAAAACTGGTAATGTTTTTAACCAACAGAAGAACAGTCCCGGCCGCCAGCTAAATGCCGCGTCACGCAAAAGCCTAGAAATTCAAACGTCCTCTATCGCAAAACGAAGAACCCTTTCGAACCAAACCTCTGTTTAAATAAAGGTGTTTAGGTGCTGTAATACCTCATGAAACTCAGAATCTCAGAAGAATCGATAGTTTCTTAGTTTGAATTTTGATGACGTCATGTGAAAACCGAGAATAGGGCAAGCACGCGCGCTACGTTATAATTATCAATTTAAATATGACGCCTGCGAATACAGTCGTCTTATAGACCTCCTTAGCTTGTAACTATGTTTTGTTTTTGCAATAGAAGTCCCAGGGTAAATTAAGACGGAATCCACCGGGACATGAGTAATTTGAATTTTCAGTAAACAAAAACCTTGTACCAGAATAATTTAAAGAATATTGCATTCTTTTTTTACATTTTCGAGGGCTAAAGATATAATAAATCATTTGTAGTAACACCAAAGAAAATTTCTCTTGGATGTCCGAGAAAATAAATGTCAAATTTCACAAGAATTGTGATTATACTGGTGAAATTTCTGAAAATTTTCACGTTTTAGATGTAATTTTGTTAAATTTGACATTCACTTTCCCGGGCTTCCACAAGAAATTTTTTTTGGTGTTACTACAGATGATTTATCACATCTTTAGCCCTTAAAAAATGTAATAAAGAATGCAATATGCTTTAAATTATTCTGGTACGAGATTTTTGTCATTTGAAAATCAAAATTACTCAATGTTCTGGTGGATTTCTTCTTAAACCCTCAAGCAGGCGTAGTAAGTGTTTCCGTGCGATTTTCGGAACGAAGAAAGAGAAACGAGAGTCAAAGACAGCGCGATCCACGAAAAATGGCCTCTCGTTTCATTTCTCGCGCGACCAAAACCGAAAATCCCGTTACTCAGTCCTTCTTTGCTCTGAAACCAAACGGAAACGCTTCCTACGCAGGCTACCCTTTGTCTCATCCAAGTCTTTTCATAGGTAATGCGTACATATGCGCGTGAATAAGACGAAATTAAAAAAAAAAAAAGAAAAACAGTTTTCTATAGTGTTATCAAATGACTTGTATTAGCTAGAGTCTCAGTGGGGTGAACCGTTGGCCGTAAAACGGCCAAAAATCTAGATGATGGGCATAAAAATTGGAAAAAAAAATTAACCGTTAGCCCTAAAAAAATGTTAACCGCAAAAATTATGGCCATAAAAATAAATGTTCAAGGTCTCGTCTGAAGACTCAATGTATCTTAAATTTGAAGTGATTTAACGAGTCTTTTTAGGATCTTGTAGAGCCAGAAAAGCCGATACCCTCCTTTTTCAGCAATCCGGAAGAGTTGAAGTGTCAGTCGAACGGTGTCGCAGCACAAGTTAACAGACCTTTTGACAACTCTTACCATTTTTAGACCTTGTCCAGTTTCTTGTGCTGTTACAAGGGTGCATTTTCCAGCCGTCCAAGTTAACTTAACGCCCACTGCCTCCTTAGAAAACCGCTCTGCCGCTGACGAAGAGTGCGCAATAAGTTTCGTGAACGATACCATTGTTCCGCAAGTTATGCTCGCGCCCAAGGCCGATTTCAACCAGCTGGTGAAGTACGAAAGCGATTCCGATTGTAGTGATGTTGATTCCACAGATTATGACTTACAGGAACTGGTCAGTGGTAAACCTGTGATAACTCACCGACTGAGGTCTGGAAGACAAGTCAAAGCGTGGATACGGTTTGATGTTTAGGCGGTCGCAAAACGGTAAGCCACGAAACTAAGGTACAAAGAAGAACTGTTATTCATACAGCATGGATGTTACTTCAAATGTTTCAATGAGCACATTTATTTACGCTTTCACAAATAAAATAAATATACTTTCTTGTTTATTTGTTTTGTATACGTCAAAGTACGCAGTGTAGGAATAAAGGTATTGACCAGAATGTTCCTGAGACTTAAAATGTTATCTTACAACGAATATTAATTTCTAAAAACAATGGTAATTAAACCTCGAAAGTACAAGGCCCCCCCCCCCCCCCCCTCCCTTCTACCACGGTGGGGGTATGAACTTGCGTGGACGTCCGAGGGTTAATTTTTAACAGATCCGTTAATCGTAAAGGAAAAAAAAAAAAACCTTAGCCGAAATTAAGACACTACCCCATTGAGACCCTCGAAGAACTGCATGTCACCATTATGTCTATAGACCTCTCAGCTTGACCCGACCTTGATTTTTTGCAAACTGAGTCCGGACGAAGGGCTAAATCAGTCACAACAGTTACGGGTTTGGTAATTCCACGACTTTAAAATGACTCAGCGCAAGTAATGCTTGATTATAATAATCAAAAGTTGTTGAAAAAACTCGAATCGGCAGTCGAGTTTTGTGAACGTATTAATTAGTTTAAATTGCCTCGATGGCTAACTTATAACATGACGTTTAAGATTAAACTGGTTTGCAAGGCTCCATGTGAAATGACAACTGTAGATAGTCTACTTAGCTTTCTAAAGTTCGCTGAACGAACCATTTGAAACCGTTTGAGTTTAATTAAGCGAAGTCTAAAAACCTGTGAAAGTTTTTTCCTAGATGAAGTTTAATTAAGATGAAGTTGAAATTACTATGTTTGATGTAACACCATGACAACTGTAGACAGTCTCTACTGAGGTTGTTATTATACTACATCACTGATTGAATCATTTGAAACTCACAGACTCATTATGATTTTTAAGTGTGGGGCTTAAGTTATTCTTATTTGGATCGAGTACAATTGGAGTCTAAAGCTAATCAAGACCGAGAGAATATCAATTCTCGATGATAAACTTTTTCAGAGTGATCTCATGAGTAGAAATGTATCTTTACATTCTTCGTTCTTGTCTTCACATGTATGAATTATAAGACACCAGTCTCTTAATTAAAATATTTCTTTACCATTGTCCCTTTTCTGTTCCACTTCAGTGACCTACATGGTCTCCATTTACTGAAAATATAACTTTCTGTTGAAGCAATGAAGACGGTGCTTTACTCTTCATGTGCAGTGTACCTCTGAGACCCCACTGTTAATCAGATGCAAGCCATGTGGTGGATGTGCACAAAGATGTAAACTGACTTGAAAACGCCTCATTGGATATGCATAACTATGTTAGTTGGTGCTTGAGAATTAGCATGAGATTGTATTTTGCTGTCTTAGGTGTTGGTAAGAGAAGTTTGTAGTGCGCTGGTTTTACTGATCCGCCCAAACCATCCGGGTGATATCGCAACTTGCAATATATAGGGAACAGAACAATAGAGGAGACGTCAGCCAATCAGAAAATACTGACATCACTATAACTGATAAAAGTGATTGGACAATACCGATTCTAATATCCTTATTGTTCGTTGTTGTGATTTGAAATGGCAAAGGGAAGTACCTTGGAACAAAACTTTTGCTGGCCTTCTCGTTTAATTGAAACGTTTTTTTGAAGAAATTGAAGTACGTTGAAAGAAACGGCATTCTGATCTTATCCCCCCATACACTCTCAGATTCATTGACCAGCGACGTTTATATTCTTAAGTAACGTTGCGTCATATATTATATCTAATTCTTCCTTGTTTTGGCGAGCCAAGTAAAGTGCGTTAATTGTTTTAAAGACCTAATTGGATGAACCGATAAACTGTGAACATCAAATCATTATACGAGAAAGAAAAATCATCAGCGGCCGACCGGTTCGTTCATAGTTTACTTGACCGTTACCGCAGAAACAGAACGACCAAAACTTTACTAATTAATAAGTGATAACTGCTTTGTTTTCTTTTGGTGTACACAAAAACTGTAACGTTTCATTTAACTACTGATTCCAAGCTAGAGAAGAGAAAAGGACGTGTAAACGACGAATTTCAACAAGGAGCTAACAACGCAAAACGCATTGGTTGTCGCCAAACCAAAATTGATTCATAATATGTTTATGCATTTTGAGCGAGTTTATTTAAAAATTCATAAAAACAAAACATTGAACGTGAGTGATAACACCCTTTGTTTTAGATAAAAGTAAAAATGCAAATTAATATTGTCGTTTCGGAAACCATTGTTGGTTAGTTGTGGACGGTGGTAAGCTTAAAACAAAACTTCCTATTACTTTGTATTTTTTACTCGTTATTTTAAAAACGGCCCAGGTGAATAGACGTTCCTTTAGTGTCTCTGCTTTAGCACTTGTTTGGAGCCGATGCAAAGTTCCTGACATCCTTTCTAACCATTTCCATTAGCATTGTGACATGGTGCCGACCGTAGCCTTTTTTTTTTTTTCTTTTTAATTTTGGCTCAACGCATTGTCCCTTCGTTTCTTCTTTTAATAGGGAGCTCAAGGAAAGGCATTCGACGCACGTCAATAGGAAGAGAGACCCTATCTTCCTTAATATGTCATGAAACCCAAATTTCTATTACTAATAGTCTTAATACTGTAATAGAACGCCTTCCCCGAAAATTGGGCATCAAACTGCTCGGCAGAATACTGCCAAAGGATGCAAAAAACGCACTTTCGGTTGACGTGCGTCCGGCTCAAAACGTCTTTTAAGTTTACTATTAAAATGCTGAATAATATCAACAAGTAGAACGTTGTGTTTCCACTTCTCCTTTTCTCACTTGATCTCCCAAACCTGCGTCAAGGTTAAGACGCTTGAATTTGTGCTATCCCGTTCACGCGCGTCTTCATTCCCCCTAGGTTTTCTTTACATTTTTAAAGGTACTTAAAAGTAGTAAATAATATTTATTACTTTTATTTCGCATTTTAACATTAAAATATGTGATCAAATGCGCAAGTACTTGCGCATATTCAGCCGGATCTCCACTGACTACTTACCCTCAAAATGCGTACAGAATACCGTAAAATTCCGAAAATAAGCCCCTCCAAATATAAGCCCCCCAAACTCGTAACGCAAAAAACCCTCCGTTAAATCGTCCCTCCGAATATAAGTCCCCCGGGGGCGTGTACTTGGAAATTGCCCTCAAGTACAAACTAAAATAAAGCAAAAACGGTCAATTTACTTCTAACTATAAGGCTAGCCCAATCGATTTGGAAAGGCAAATTTCCTTCCATAGATAAGCCCCTCCCAAAAAAAGCCCCTCAAAAAGGGCCTTTGAAAAATATAAGCCCCGGGGCTTATTTTCCGAATTTTACGGTATTCAGTTATGCATGCTGCTTGTTAAGGCGTGCACTGGTTGGTAATACAGTCTAACCCAGAATCATTTATTTTATACAGTCAGTAGAACCTCGATTTATGATTCGGATGACTAGAATTCTAACTCAGACTAAACTTCCTTTCTCTTAATCAAAACTTTACTGAAATTTACCCTGATAAGTCAAATTCCCCTCTAACTCGAACTGCTTTTCCTTTCCCTTCAGAGTTCTAGTTACCTGGTCTTTACAAAGGTGTAAATTGGTAGCCTCTAGCGTAAGGAAGAAGTGGCGAGCAAAGCTTCGACTGCATATAGAAGGATTAAAAAATCTACTCTTAATTTAAAGGCACCAGACGAGAAAGATTATTACGAAAGCTTAAGTAAATGTTTCTAATTGTCTTGCAATGCGTAGAAGGAGGCCTTGTGCCTCGCTTCCGTGACTTACATGACCCGTGACATAAATGACACTTTTGTGACAAATCACCTGGAGGAAAATCCTCCTTTGCTGGTAGATGGAGAAATGCAATATTGATCAATCACATTCAGCATAAAACCATTTATTTCATCAGAAACAAATATCGTTTTGTCAGCAGATCTCATTTTTGCTGCAACATCAAGCGTTCTATATATAAGATGATCGCCAAGTGCCTACCTTCGCACGCGAGCAAAAGCAAAAATCAGAAACCAACAAATAAACAAACAAAAGTAAGTAAATAACACCTGTTTTACAGGCTGGAACAAGAAGCATACAAAACTACACCCGTTGTTATAAATAACAAATTATTAAACCTTTCGAAAATGGCCAATTCAAATTTAATTGAAGACCCGGGGGATTCTCTCACTTCTTTAGCCTGAAAGGTTACGTGCCACTGAACAACAGGAAGTTGGTTTTAAGGTCTCACCAGTAAGTCTCAAACAGGGTTAACTAATTCACTATTTAGCGTCGTTAACAAGCTGAATTTTTAGACCGGATGCCTTTTAAAGAGTGTGAAAGTTGGGCCTACATTTGTGCTATAGATAATCCTTTGTAAAATTACCTGATGTAAGCGAAACGAAATGAGTTAGGGTCTAAATAATGTATCTTTGTCTTAAACAGGGTAGGGTCAGGTTACTGTAAATCAAGTCTAATTACCACGAAACAAACCAAACCATCTTTCGTCTGTTTCTTGGTCTTTGCTGGTTGTCGCGAAAGGACAGCCCATTTTGACGTCCGTCCTAAAACAGTGCATAGCTAATGAATGTTCCCAGTTTACCGGAGCCAATCAATCCGTGCGACTATATATTGCTAATCACTGAAAATGGCTAAACATCTACCCCTCCTCGGTGCATAGCGCTACTATCTCTACCATTATTTACCTCCTCTTCGATGGATAGTTGTGTACCTATTCACTATAAGAAACAAAATAAAATGCCGTTTTTTTTTTCCTTTCTGTAAAAGGTATAGCGGTACCAAACGTCTTAATGCTAGCCGAAAATTAAATATGGCCAAATTAGCGATTCAGTTTTGTTTTCAGCTTGACTTACCTTTCGGGCTGAAAGCTGAAGACGTCATCGAGCACGTAACTTAGGCAAACTGATTTTTCTCTATTAATTTGCGACGGTTAATTTACTTGTTATAGTCATTCATTATAAAACTATTAATAGTTTTGGGTTAGGTGACTAACGAAATTCGATGATACTTCTTTGCTATTGTAAAAGATGGTTTGTATGCAATATGGTCCCTATCTACGTGTAGTACGTGTATGTTTAGACTAACAGAAACCCTGGGTTTATAAGTCATGTGGTTTGACACCCAGGAATAGCTCCTTTCTCTATTTTTGTTGTATCCTTATTGGGCAAAGGTGGCTATATCCTACTTGTGTTTCATTCGACCCGGATATAAAATCAGAGGAGCTCCTAAGGGTCGGTGCAGGGTCGACATTTATTATACATTGGTACTCTTTTATCCTAGGTGCACCGTTTTTTGGCTATTCTAACCTTTCGTTAGTTCACCTCCGGCTAAACTTCATCGAGGGAAAGTTTTTTCGGTTAGGATATGGTAGAAAGGATTGCTCTCCAAGGGCGATGTTGGTATCAGGCTAAGATAAAAGTAACAGAATTTTTTAAGAAAACCATCAAAAACACAGGAAAAAATTAAGTCGTGAAATTTATGGTATATAAAAACCTGCAAAGCAATAAAAGCGTTGCTAAATATAAGAAAACTGTGCTGTCCTATCACTTGCAGTATATGGGTATCCAAGACCGGGTATACCCATACAGTACTGCAGGGGTGGCAGGGGTGATTAACGTTCCGAACTGATTGTGACGCCCCCTAGACCCCCCCCCCCCCCCCCCGTCCTATTTTATAAGGAAAGAAACCCTGGGAACTCGGTAGGTTAGGTCTTTGTTCATAAACGCACTCGCACAGGAAAGTATGCAAATAGCTGCATTGGATAGATTGATATTGAGAGACCGTACTGGCATACTAAGTTAAATTTTCGTTGTTAGGACATGCAACACAAATAATAGACAAGATTTGTACATACTGTTAAGTAAGACATTGTCTTTTATTGAAAGCTTCAATCACACATTAAAGCAGACCACACTGACATGAAAGAAATATAACAAAGATGCTATTAAAGTAATGGGAAGGTTTGACAAGAATCTCAATGTTACGAGTACAAACATTCCATTTTTTCCCACTGTTTGAGGGATAATCTAGCCTGCCTGACAGGCATTCCAAAGGGAAGGGAAAGAGGATTTTGGGTGCGTGAGAAGCACGAAGGGCGCGCGAGGAAGGAGGAAAGGGAAAGCGCTCCTACCTTCCCTTCTCAGTCGCGCGCGGTCTCGCGCCTCAATTCCCTTCCCTTCCCTTCCCTTTCCTCTCGAACGCTTGCC
This sequence comes from Porites cylindrica, assembly GCA_964035525.1. Classification (NCBI taxonomy): domain Eukaryota; kingdom Metazoa; phylum Cnidaria; class Anthozoa; order Scleractinia; family Poritidae; genus Porites; species Porites cylindrica. Next base: position 29,419,574 of record OZ037777.1, on the reverse strand, counting down.
ACGCGGGCTAGCGATGATCAAGTTATCCTATTTATATCATATTTTTATCTTTCTAGCTAATTGTTATACATTTTACTAAGTGAGATTTTAATCCTCAAAATTCTTATCCGATTTTTATAAAGGTTTCTGAGGTTTTGCCTCAAAGTGTTTAGCTACAAAAGGAATCGTGTTTAAGGCGCGATTTAATGAAAGATTTTCTAAAATATTTTAATGGCGAAGATTACCTCTTTAGCAATTTTTTTTTCAGATGAAAGATTATATCACGACGTTTGCTTTGACTGCATAATCAATTTAAAGACTTAATGAAATGAACGGGAATCTGATGGTATCCATGGTAACCCAAGAGAGAAAGGGTTCCCCTGAAGCTGTATTGATATATTTTGTATCCACAACATATCACCTTTAAAAAGCATTGCCAATCAATCGCTCTCCACCACAGCAATTTTTGTCTTGTTACGCAACGGGAAAGAACGTTGCGTGACAAGACAAAACGGCTGCATCAGGGACCAATTCCCTACGCGCTCAGCCGATTATTGTGTCGTCACGGAAGGTGCCTCCCCACATAGAGAAGCGCTGCGAGACAAAACAAAGAACTGCAGCAAAAAAGTGCATGAATAGGACACTAACATGCCTACATAATTATACAAATTTTTAATACTGTTATAAGCAAGAGTTTACATGATCCTAGGCTCCTGAAGTTTACTATTAACAATCTAATACGAGGAAAGTAGCCATACAGGGCAAAAAAGAAGATAAATAAATAAATAACCAAAAAAACCAATAAAAAAAATAACCAAAAACAATACTTTCGCACCATGCGCTTTACAGTCTATATTTGTAGAATGCTATTCTAAGGAAATTAAAACAGCGCCAAAGTTCAAGACTCCCCTTATTAGGACTGGGACGTAGAAACTTCTTCAATCATTATCCGGGACACTGAATTCCACCCAGTTTCAGCATCACCCAAGGTGTAGCTGCGACCACACTGTCCTACCCATAATTCCACTCTAACAGCGCCTTGTGGGATGTTTTCACAGTACCCCGCAAATGACCGATGATGCAGCAGATTAGGGCTCCCAGATGGCCACCAGTTGTAAACAACAGCCTCAATCGTCATTGGTCCACTGCATTCATTTCCATTGAACTTGAAATACCATCGGTTACACTTCTCACTACTTCCATAGACCCTCATGTTTCCCTGGAATGAGACTCTGAGCGCTGAATTAGACTGCAGTTTGTTAAACGCACAGTCCTAAAATAAAATCAAACAAATCAAACATATTGTAGCAAGGCGAGCAACAGTGTGTAATAATTGATACTAACAACTCCAGTCAAGATTACTTCGTAATTTTTAAAAACTCTGTAATAACTTCAATTTTTGTTGTCCTTATCCATATGGCCAGGAATCATTTTATCACCCAAGATTGTTTTCCCTTTTTTCGTTCAAAAAGAACCAAAGTAGAGAGAAATGTAACTTAGTTATTTATGTTATGTGTTGGCAAATGGTGAGTGAGAAGGTAGACGTTCGCTTTTGAAATATTTTGATTTAGAGAGGAATTACTTTCGTTTGGAGTGTGTTATGATTCTTATTCTAATTACCTTAATCTTTCCGTTATCAGTACTGGTGTCTCGTTTCCACACACATTGTTTCCAGTTGGTTTGTGGTACTACAATTGCTTGACTTGCTTTGGCGCTTTCTCCTTTCTCTCCTTTGTCTCCTTTTCTTCCTGGATTTCCCACAATGCCTCGCTCTCCTTTTATTCCGACGGCTCCGCGCACTCCTTTCATTCCCAGAAGTCCCTGTTCACCTTTCATTCCCTTAATTCCTCGGGGTCCACTCTTCCCAGGGGGTCCTTCGCGCCCTCTGTCTCCTCTTGGACCCGGCATTCCTTGTGATCCTTTATCACCAATTTGTCCTTTTACTCCTTCGCTTCCCTGGGGTCCGTGTGGCCCCGGGACGCCCGGCACTCCCGGTATCCCATTTGATCCTGGAATACCAGGGAAACCCATCATAGATCGCTGAAAGTAAAGATGACTTGCAATAAGCAGAGACGATTTTAAATGACTCGGGGAGGGGGGGGGGAATGTACTCCTCGGAATTTTTGGTGGGGATGTGCCGCCCGGTTCCCTAAATCCTGACTCTTTTTCAGACACGTCATTTTTACACTCGTTTTCAGACTCTAAAATTCATACCAGTTTTCAGACCTTTCCTCTAACAAATTATGCATGTCACCATTACTTAGATTAAGAACAGCAACGAAAAAGAATTCGCATAATTATTTCTCTTTCCTTCTCATTTGGAATTGAAACGATAAATACGTTCATACACGCCCGTAGCTCCCTCGCAAACAATGATTCCACACCAATATGAACAAAGTCTGTACCTGCCAGCCGTCTCCCTTGTTTTCGAGGTACGGAATGGACCTTGGACATCATAATCCTATTTAAAGTGTTATCTCGCCTCGAATGGACTTTGATGGAATCATAGAAAATTAACAGCTAACAATGCACAGGCATCAGGTTTTCGAGGAAAGATCATGCTGAAGCGAGGACATTTAAATAAACTGCTATACACTTTTAACGGGTACTATTTACTAAATCATCATAACCGACATGAGACTAGTAAAACAGTTTCTGGGTGTACCTAATGTACGGCGCGGTTCTCGTTTTTTTGTATCTCTATGCATTTCTTACCTGGCATAAGTCTTTTAACTTTGAATCGTTTTGTTGCTGAGGTGAAGTGATTGTTCCCAGTAAGCCGCCAAAGAAAGAGAGAATCAGGAAAACAGCGAAATACTGGACCATGGCGATGAGAGTAGAACTAGAACAGAGCGTATTCTGAAATCAGTGCTACGTGCTCATTCATTTTATAGCAAATATTTTAAGTAAAACCTCTTTTCCTGTATATTGTTTGCTTGTTTTTGCTTGTTTGTTTTTCCTTTTATGGCAATTTTTTGCATCTTCGTATTCCCTGCTTATAAGCCCTCTTCAGAGTACTGAAACAGGGTCAAAAGATGAACATTCCAAAAATAAATCACAGAACATAAATTGTTACAAAAGCAACAACGTTTTATGCATGCTATCACGACTTTGCGTTTCTAACGATACCCGATGCCTTTCCTCTTTAGAGCGCCAAAAATAATACTTTGCCTTCAGTCCAAGTTGGCTATGTTATGTTGTTATATCAGAAAAAGTGGCGGGTCCATTAAGCTCCAACTAAGCAAGCCTCAACGTGTTTAGTGTCAGTGTGTTTATTTTTTAACACTCATATCTTATACCTTGGAGAAGTGGTGGGAAGGGGGGGGGGGGTAGGGTGGGGGATCCCTACAATAACCTATACGGGGAGGTTCCCCAACAGGGTACATCTTTCAATTCAGGACAGACTATTCCATGTTCTCTTCTTTTTGTCAACTTTTGATATAGAGAAGTTAAGCAGTTGGCACCACTGAAAAGAAATGCCTTAAAATTAGTAAAATTGCCAAGCTTTGAAAGTGATTTGTTGAAAAGTGGCGAAGATATAGCTCCTCAAAGTCGCGCGAAATTTTATAGGACGTTTGTATGGTTCGTGCCGGACACAAAGTTCATCGACATCGAGTTACATCCAGTCCTGTTAAATGTAGCTTATTCTTAACAGAGCTTCTTCAGTATTAAACTATTACCATAAACTGTTCCTTATACAAAAGCGTTCAAACGGAGGGACTTTAATACCCGTGGGGGCTTACTGATGGCATAGAAAAACGCGCTTTGAAATAAGCTGTAGCATTGCTGATCAAAATAGACGTTTTTGTATTTACTGGTCGTTAATAAAGGCTTCAAAACGTCATTATAAATCGAATTCAATTCAGTTCAAGCAAGAGGGGAGCCAGGAGGGGAACTAATTATACCCGGTGTGGCTTATATTCGGATTCGGATTACAGGCATAATATGGGCCCATAACTGGAGAGGGGGGCTTATGCGGCGTTTACGGTGTTTGCCGACATTGGTTCAGGCCAATAGACGGGATACGAAAGGGTACCCCGGCTTTTCTGTCGAAAATGATATGTTTAGGGTTAATGGGTTAGTCCTCGGGAGCGGCCTCCCCATCTTCGTACTTATTTTTGCTGTAGCAGACGTTACATTATGGAGAACGTGACCCTACTTTTTGAAACGTATACTTCCTGCAAAACAGTAGCGAGTTATTTATGTTAGAGGCAGGCAGTCCTCACTGAGCGATAACAAAATTGTGAGTCAAACAGCAACTAACAAAATGGAACTTAAGCAACAGTGGTGGGGGAAAGGAGGAACTTGCTCTTGTAACTGGAGAGATTTAACCCGGTTTTCACACTATGATTTTTCGAAAGAAAAACGAAAAGATAAAAACTGGCCAAAAACCGGATAGATTAAAATAAACTGTTGCATCACCATATATTTTATTTGGAAATCGGGCCTACAACCGCTACGTGTAAATCAGCCTTCAAACAGCAACACAAAAAATGAAAATGGATTACAACTTTTTTATACCCTTTATTATATTCTACTCAACTAAGTCGTGCAATGCGAACACCCAAAGACGAGTGACTTTTGGTTTCTCTTTGTATAAAACTTAAACCCATTCGTTATTGTCTGACATGCTTTCCATTCGCTAATCTCACAACCACAAATGCACGTACACTTATGAATTATTTTAAAGTACAAAAGCTTACAAACCTAACTTGCTTAATGATTTAATAGCAACATAGTGGAACCCCGCCATACGACCACCTCGTTGAAGACCATATTACCTCCATACAAACGTAGAAATCGCTGACTTTTTTTTTTATTGTTTTGAAAATCGCCCACTCAAGCGACCACCCCATTATTACGATCAGGATTTTATAGCCCAACGGTGATCACATTAACGGGGTTCCACTGTAGTTAATTGCTTTATGACTTCCGTTTGAGGATCGAGACTGACCTTCACTGAAAGAAGGCTAATCGAGTAACAATGCGCTTAACATCTACTGCGTTCTGCACTTGAATATAAATATTTTTTTTAACTTTTACTGTAAAGCCATTCTTAACCGCTTTAAATAACGCATTAACATGTATATCATAGTCATTAAAATAAAGTACAAGAATAGTTACGAATAAATAAGAACTTGTTTAAATAATTAACACTGCTTAACTAGGGACATTATAAATAAACTCCTTCTAAATGCATTTATCAGACAGTCTGTTCACTTTTAAAAGTTACTTCATTATATAACTAACAGAAAAACATTTAATTATTCAGTCCTCTGCTCTATTAGCTTTCCACTGTATCCGCTTTATCCGCAAGGTCTTCGTCAAACTGCGACCTTTTCAATCCAAGAAATCTTAGAGCATTTTGTTCTAACAGTTTATCCTACAACAAGAGATGGATTTTGAATTAAAAGGTTTTTAACTGAAGTTAGACTATTTACAGTCCACAATTTCTTCGTAAGATCGACAGGATAGAGCGCTAGCATACCCAAAGGACGGTTATCTCGGTTACACATGAACCGATGGAGCGGGCGTCGGGCTTTACCTATTCAAGATGGCCGCCCGTAACGCATTTGATGATGGGCAAATGCCCCCTCCCCCCCACCCCCCCCCCCCTCGAACAATTACTCTACCTATTTTCCAAAAAATAACAGGGAATTAATTAAGAACCATTTTGTTCCATCTCCATTAGTAATTGTTGAATAACTGTTGAATTGCCAAGTGCATGTAGAACCTAATAAAGCAGGGTAGGGCTAAACCTCTTGAATTGGCAAGGGGGGGGGGGGGGGGTGAGGAATATGCGGGATTCAGGGATTCAAAGGGATAGGAATGAGCGAATTGGGACAAAAGTCAAAACCTGGGGAAAGGGGTGGGGCCTATTTCTCATTCTCTTGCGCACAGTGGAACCTCGATATAACGAAACTCGACATCACGAAGTCCTCGGTATAACGAACGATATTTTCTGCCCCAGTTACAGTGTAATGTATGGGAAAGAACCTCGATATAACCAAACCTCGTTTTAGCGAACGTAATCATCAAGCGATACCGATGTTTATAGAGATGATAATTTGACGTCACGTTGCCATGGTAGCAAAATTTCTGGATCACAACAATAGAGAGTTTAAGCAACGACGACGGCGGCGTTTTATCAATGGCAAAAAAAAACCGTGAAACTGAATGTGATTGTTCTCTTACCGTAAGTTCCAGGTCGTCTTTGTACACATCCTCGATGAGTTTTCCTGGATGATGTTCTCCGAGAGGAAACGGGTAGTCACTGCCTAAAATAACATTCTCCAGAAAAAAACAAAAAACAAAAAACAAAACAAAACAAACAAAAAAACAAAATACACATGCAGGATAATGAGCCCACGCTTGGTGCGGTGACAAAATTGGGAACTTGAAGGTTTATTTATTTATTATTTATTGTTATTATTTTTTTCAGTGTTATGTCTGTCCAGGGGACAAGTGCGCTTTGCACATAAACGAAGATTGTTGAAAACACAACTTTAATGGTGACTCAGACTCGCACATGTCAGCTCGTTCTCGATCAACACAACAAGTTACAATCTCATCATGTCAGTAAACTGAACCTACGCAAAAGAAAAACTAAATCACTGTCGGGGTGGAAATTGAAATGTGGTAGGAGCTCTGAAAAACTTACCATACGATGAGAAACTCTCACTAAAGTGTTAGAGATAATTAAGCACATCGTTTGTTTCACGACGTCTTCACAACGAAAGATTTAAAGATTCGAAACAAAATTGTTACTGCTGCTTAGCCAGTTTCCGTACATTTAAAAAACTCTTGGTAAATGGATTGGAATCATCAGCTATAGTGCCATAAATACCGGTAAAAACGAAACGCGAACTGTAGCAGTTATACATGTAGAAGCAAAGAAGCAATAACTGCTTTAATAATAACAATAATAATAATAATAATAATTTGATCACTTATATTGTGCAAGTATTCATAAAAATGATCAAATGTGCATTACATTACTAATAAAAGCATGAAATAAACAAAAACAAAACAAAACAAAACAAAAAAAAACTACCAACCTATTTACAATAAGCAAATCAATAAGAATATATACACTTCCGCCATAAAAAATTTACAATATCGATATGTAACGATTAAAATTCATTCAACCATAAGCAAACTTAAAAAGGTACGTCTTAAGATTGCTCTTCAGTTAAAAGTATGCAAATTTGGAATATCGCGAAGCTCAATTCTGAGCTGAATTTATTACTTAATGCATTCTTTTGCCCATACACAAAATGCTCCTTTAGAGTGATGAAGAAAATATAAATCAAACAAATTTCATCAAAGAGCACTAACGAGAATACTTTTCTAGTGATTTTTGCTGACATGGCATCCAAACTAACTTTCAATCCACATACATCTTTGCCGTTCGTAGAAACAGACGACAGGAACCAGTTTCAATGCCTATAAAAAAAATAATGGTGTGAGAATAACAAACCTGGATCGTCATTTTTAGAATTTAATTGATGCAAAGACAAAAGATAGCAAATAGCGTGACATAACCCCCCTTTAAGTGTTGGGTATGTGCCACTGGCCTCTCCGAGCCCCTACCCCATTATAGTCTATTTTGTCGCCAATTATAGACCCCATCTTAGTCACTTTTGGGCAAATATGTAATTTTGCGTTCCCAACTTAGTCACTTGACCCTTTTTTTTTTTTTTCGGTATTCTAACCTTTTATTAGTTCACCTTCGGCTGAAACATCGACGAAACGTATTTTTCGGTTAGGATGATAGAAAAGATAACTCTCCAAGGGCGATCAGTTGCTATCAGGCTAAGACAAAAGTGTCAGTATTTTCAAGGAAACCATAAAAAAAAAAAAAAAACACAGAAAAGGATAAAGTAGTTAAACTTTGGAATAAAAACGTTCAAAGCAATAAAAGCCTTGCTAATTAAAAGGAATTGTACTCTTGACGGAAGTTCGTGCTGCGACGGTCCGGCATAACTTAACTTGATATAACTTGCTGTATGGGCATCCCCTACCGGGATCGAACCGGGAATACCCATACGGTATCCCCTATCGGGTATACCCATACGGTATCCCCTACTGGGTATACCCATACGGCACTGATGATTTAGGTATCCAAAGATTTCTAAGTTAAGAAACTCTGGGAACTTCAAGTTACTTCTTTCTTCATAAATGCGCTCTAGCAGGCAAGGCTGCAAATAGCTGCATTGGATGCTGATCGATATTGTGAGACTGTACGGGAATTTCTCTGTAAAGGAGCGGACATAAGGAGTTCAATCTTGTTTGTTAAGAAAACTAATAGACAAGATGTGTACATACTGTAAGACACTGTCTTTTATTGAAACAATGATTGAAAGCTTTAATTAATTAATGCCTGACACATTAAAGCAAACTAAACTGACATGCAAGAAAGCTATTAAGGTAATGCGAAGGTTTGACAAGAATCTCAATGTTACGAATAAAAACATTCCATTTTTCCACTGTTTGAGAGATAATCTAGCCTGCGTGCGAGGCGTTCCAAAGGGAAGGAAAAGGAGATTTTGGGTGCGTGAGAAGCATGAAGGGCGCGCGAGGAATGAGGAAGGAGAACGCGTTCCTCTCCTCGCTTCTCCCTCGCGCGCAGTCTCGCTCTTAAATTCCCTTCCCCTCCCTTTCCAACGTTTGCCACGCGGGCTAGAGATAATCAAGTTATTCTATAATTATATTCATCTTCCTAGCAAACTGATAAAAAGGTGCGATTTTAATCCTCGAAATCTAATCGGCTTTTAATAATTGTCTTGCCTCGAAGCGGTTTGGCTACAAAAGGAATCGTGCCGTTTGATTTAATTAAATCGTTTTCACTTCCGGATTGGATTAAAGATTTTCCAGACAAAAATATTTTAAATGCGAAGGTTGCCTATTCCGCAGATTTTTTTTTCCTTTGCGATGGAAGACCTTTACTTTGACTACATATTATAGACTTAGGAAACGACCGACAATCTGATGGTATACATGGTAACCCGAGAGAGAATGGGTGTTCCCCTGAAGCTGTAGTGATATATTTTGCATCCATAACATATCACCTACAAAAAGTTTCGCCAATCAATCGCTCTTAATCACGGCCATTTTGTCTCGTCAAGCAACGAGAAGTAGCAGTGCGTAACAAGACAAAACGGCTGCATCGGAGACCAATTTCCTACGGGCTCAGCCGGTTTTTGTGTCGTCACCAAAGGTGCCTCCCCGCAAAAAAGCTAGAGAACCACTGCGTCACAAAACAAAGAACTGCTGCGCAGAACTAACATGCCGACATAATAATACAAAATCTTGATACTGTTATTATAGTTGACTACTGACAATCTGATATACGACGAAAGTAGTTCACAAAGGGCTGAAAAGAAAATAACCAAAAACCATACTTTCGTATTGCGCTTTACAGACTATATATTGCGCTTTACAGTCTATATTTAATTGTAGAATGCTATTCTAAGGAAATTAAAACAGCGCCAAAGTGAAAGACTCCCTTTATTGGGACTGGGGCCTAGATACTTCTTCAATCATTATCCGGGACACTGAATTCCACCCAGTGTAAGCATCACCCAGGGTTTCGCCACTACAATTTCCTACCCATAATTCCACTCTAACAGCGCCTTGTGGGATGTTTTCACAGTACCCCTCAAATGACCGATGATGAAACAGACTAGGGCTCCCAGATGGCCAGTAGTTGTAAACAGCAGCCTCAATTGTCATTGGTCCACTGCACTCATTTCCATTGAACTTGAAATACCAGCGATTACATTTATAACTACTTCAAAAGACCCCCATGTTTCCCTGGAATGAGACTCTGAGCGCTGAATTAGAGTGCAGTTTGTTAAACGCACAGTCCTGGAATAAAATCAAACAAATCAAACATTGTTGTCCTTATCCATATGGCCAGAAATCATTTTATCACGCATGATGGTTTTCCTTTTTATCGTTCAAAATTAACCAAAGTAGAGGAAAATGTAACTTAGTTATTTATGTAATGTGTTGTCAAACGGTGAGTGAGAGGGGAGACGATCTTCTTTGAAACATTTTAATTTAAAAAGGAATGAATTTTCTTAAGAGTGTGTTATGATTCTTATTTTATGTACCTTAATCTTTCCGATATCAGTATCGCTGCCTGATTGCCACACACATTGTTTGCAGTTGGTTTGTGGTACTACACTTGCTTGAATTGCTTTGACGCTTTCTCCTTTGTCTCCTTTGTCTCCTTTGTCTCCTTTTCTTCCTTTCATTCCCATAATGCCTCGATCTCCTTTCATTCCCACAGCTCCGCGCACTCCTTTCATCCCCACAATGCCTCGCTCTCCTTTCATTTCCACAGCTCCGCGCACTCCTTTCATCCCCACAATGCCTCGCTCTCCTGTCATTCCCACAGCTCCGCGCACTCCTTTTATCCCCGCAACGCCTCCTCTCCTTTCATTCCCAGAAGTCCCTGTTGACCTTTCATTCTCTTAATTCCTGGGGGTCCACTCTTCCCAGGGGTTCCTTCGCGCCCCCTGTCTCCTCTCGGACCCGGCATTCCTTGTGATTCTTTATCACCAGTTTGTCCTTTTACACCTTCCCTTCCCTGGGGTCCGTGTGGCCCCGGGACGCCCGGCACTCCCGGTATACCATTTGATCCTGGAATACCAGGGAAACCCAGCATAGATCGCTGAAATTAAAGTAAAGATAACTTGTAATTAGTTGAGACGAAGACAACACTGGATCGTAAATAACTCGGGAGGGGGGGGGGGGGTACTCCTGGGAATTCTTGGTGGGGCTGTGCCGCCCGGTTCTCCAAATCCTGACTCTATTTCAGACCAAAACACGACGTTTTTTACACCCGTTTTCAGGCCTTGTCTCTACGAATTAAATTACGCATGTCATCATTTATACTTAGGTTAATTAAGAACAGCAACGAAAAAGAATTCGCATAATTATTTCTCTTTCCTTTTCATTTAATTTGGAATTGAAACGATGAATACTTTTATACACGCCAGCAGCTCACTCACAGATGAGGATTCCAGAGCAAATTGACGAAGTTTATACCCGCCAGCCGTCTTCTTTGTTTTCTAGGCACGGAATGGACCTTGGATATCATAATCTTCTTTAAAGTGTTATCTCGCCTCCAATGGACGTGGATGGAATCAGAGAAAATTAACAGTTAACAACGGACAGGTTTGCGAGGAACTGAGATCATGCTGAGGCCATACACTTTTTACGGGTAGTTTTATGTAAATGATGATAACGACGTGAGAATCAGTAAAACGGTTTCCGGGTGTACCTAAGCTACGGTGAAGTTCTCCTTACATCTTTATACATTTCTTACCTGGTATAAGTCTTTTAACTTTGAGGCGTTTTGTTGCTGAGGTGAGGTGGTTGTTCCCAGTGAGCCGCCAAAAACACAGAGAATCAGAAAAGCAGCGAAATACTGAACCATGGCGGTGAGAGTTGAACGAGAACACAACACAGCGTTTTCTGAAATCAGTGCTACGTGCTCATCATTTTATAGCATATATTTGAAGTAAATCCTCAGGTGTTCCGGTATATTGTTTGTTTGTTTTTGCTTGTTTCTTTTTCCTTTTATGGCAATATTTATGCATCTTTTTATTCTCTGTTTATAAGCCCACTTCAGAGTACTGACACAGAGTCAAAAGATGAACATTCCAAAAATCAATGAGAGAACATAAATTGTTGAAAAAGCAACAAAGTTTTATACATGCTATCACGACTTTGCACTTCTAACGGTACCCGATGCCTTTCCTCTTTAGTGCGCCAATTTAAAGTCCAAGTTGGCTATGTTATGTCAGAAAAAGCATCGGCTCCACTAATCTCCGGCTATATAAGCTTCACGCGTCTAGTCAGTTAGTGTGTCTATTTTTAAACTCCCACATCTTATACCTTGAAAGCGGTGGGAGTTAGGGAGGGGGTGTTGGCGGGGCTCCCTATAATGACCTATACTGGGAGGCGCAGCCCAAAAGTGTACCTCTTTCAGGATAGACCTTTTTTTGTTTTTGTTTTTGTTTTGTTTTGTTTTGTTTTTTTTTTTTTTTCAACTTTTGACATGGACTAGCTAAGGAAACCACCGGAAATAACGTTTTTAAATTAGTAAAATTGCCAAGTTTGCCTGACGGTGGGGGCCGGCCACAAACTTGCTCTCCCCCTCCCACCCGCCCACGTACAAACTTCTGTAAATTTTCGCTAAGTCGCGAAGCTATGTCTTCGCACGCTCACAGCAACCGAAATTAAAATTAAAGTCAAAATTCATTGAATCAAACTAAATGCCACATGAAAATGACAAAAGACATTCTGCTAGTACTAGATATGTGAACACACGATGGTCAGAAATAGGTGTTTTTCCCCCCACATAGGTCACAGAGACGTGAAGAATTTACCAAATGCATGAAACTTGGCAGGATTGTTGCTTGAGAGAGATTCTACATTTTTTGGTGGCAATTTGACAGTCTTGATGGACATAGTGACGTCACAAATAGTTTCCAAATTTGGTGCCAAAATTTAGAATTAAGAAAATCGTCAGAAAAACCACATAGAGGTGTTATATGATCAGAGTGAAGCTTTCCAGTGAAAACCCCGTTAAAATCCATTAAAACGGGACAAAGTTATTTTCTGACTGACAATAAAATAAGGAATTTAAAGAATTTAATTTTTTTATTACCTTATATGATAAAACTTTAGGGAGGTTTCGAGTTCAAGGCAATAAATGGAAGTTAAAAAAAATAGCGGATAACACACTGGAGAAAATTTGTAGTTTTTTTAAATTTGGGACTCTATAGGTATTTTTACTTGTGACGCCATCAACACCTAAATATGACGTCAACATGGTATGAAATGACGTAACATGCAACCTGACACCCCATGTCCCAAATTTAAAAAAAAAACTACAAATTTGCTTTTATGCATGGTTCGCTTAGTTTCCTTACTGTTTCTTTTAATAAGCTGGAGTTTAAATACCCCTAAAGTTTGACCATATATGGTTAATTCCATACATTTGGCGGGAAATTTGAATTTCTTTAATCAGCTTTAACTTTCCAACAATTTAACGGATTTAAGTGGGGTTTTCACCAGAAAGCTCCGTTTTTTAATAGATTTTATCTATAAAGTCATTTGAGCCAAATAATTAATTCCAAATTTTACCGCCATGTTTCAACGTCACTTATGACGTCATGCTGTCAATCAAAAGTATAAAACTACCATCAATACGTGTGGACTTTCTTTTACCATATTCCTGCCAAGTTTCGTCTCATTCGGAATATTTCATAATCATCTATGTGTCTCTAATGAGCCACGTGGGAGGAAAAACACCCATTTCTGACCATCGTGACAGTCTCTTACCATAATTGTCGCTTATAATTGCGCTCATCTTAAGGAGCCTGGGTAAAAAACTCACATACCGTAGCCAACAGATTATAAGCACCTGCCACTTATAAGGCCCCCAGTTATAGACCCATCTACCTGTTAAAAAAAGGGCATGCAATTATAAGGCGCCGATTCCACCCAAAAACTGGAAAAACCGTTCTCTGGAACAGCCTGCCGTCAATTTAAACGATTGGCTCATTTGAATTTCTGATTTTTTTAAGTAAACTGTGTACACGGCATTCTTCTTGCAAAACAGGTCTTAGTTAGGTTAGTTGTAGATAGTTTTGCATATTGTTTAGGGTCAGTTAGGTTAATTATAGCTTTTTTATACCTCTGGTGAATTTTACCGAGTTTAAGTAAAGAATTATTCTATTCTATTCTATTCCCCTAGCATAAGCTCCCCCCCCCCCCACCCCCACCCCCCAACTAGCTAGCAACTGAAAAAAAGTAAACATGTATCCTCCCTTTATTCAGGGTCGGTGCATAGCACAAGATATCCTCGATGCTCATTCCGTCACGGCTATCTCCACCATTATTTACTGCCTTTTGGGAAGATAGTTAATTAATCGATGTTCTACACCTATTCACCAAGAAACAAAATAAAATGGTGTCTTAAAGTATAGCGGTAACAAACGGTAATACTAGCGGAAAATTTGATTTGGGCAACGATTCATTTTTGTTTTCGGCTTGACTTAGCTCTCTGGCTGAAAGGTGATGACATCATCAAGCAAGAGACTTGGGCAAACTGCTTTTATCTCTAGATCTGTTTATTCAGAACGGTCCAATTTACCTATATAGATCTTTAAACTATAGCTTTGGGGTAGGCCACAGAGTAATGGAATTCTGTGATAGTTACGCCCTCTTGTCAGTATTCGAGAAGGCGGTTTGCATGCAATGGTCACCATGTAATACGTGTGTTTCTACTGATACAAGCCTTGGGTTTATTAGTCACCTGGTTGGATGCCTAGGCTCCAGGAGGGGTAATCTCAATAATGGCCTATACGGAAGGGCTGCGCCCGAAAGGGGCACCTTTTTCAGGCTTCAAGTATATAAAAGGGTAGGGATTTTACTAGTTGAAGTATACGAAAGGGTACAGAAATCTGTCATTTAGGTCTGATAATTATAAGGGCCCAAAGGCTAACAGATGGATTTTATTGGTTTATAAACTCGAGAAAACGTTCTACTTTTGTGACTGACTCCCAGTCAAATGACAGTACATTTACAGCAGTCAAAAGGAATGCAAAGTTAAGTTCTAAACAAGCTAGGTATGTGAAAGGGGTACCATTTGTCAATATAAGGTAAATGAAAATTTATTGAGTACCCCCCCCGGGGGGGGAGGGGGCTAGGCTAAGCTCCTTTCTTTACTTTAGGTATATTATACTGGGCAAAGGCGGCTATTTTATACCACAAACTTTATTTAATCGGCATCTTCCCTAGGTTTCCTACAACCGACACTTACTGAATCAGATGAGCTCCTATGGGGTCGGCGCGTTTACCAAATGATTTGTTAAACGTTGGTACTCTTTTATCATAAGTGCGGTGTATAATGGATATTCTAATCCTTCGTTAGTTCACCTCCGGCTGAAACATTGAGGAAACGTTTTTTTCGGTTAGGATGGAAGAAAAGATTGCTCTCCTAGGGCGATGTTCTGCTCAGGCTAAAATGAAACTTTAAGTATTTTCTAGGAAACCATCAAAAACAAAGAAAGAGAGATAAGCTCGTGAAATTTATGGTACACTGTATATAAAAAACTTACAAAGCAATAGCAGGCTTGGTAAATAAAAGAAAACTGTACTCTTTACGGAAGTTCTTACTGAGAGTAAGTTGCTGTATGGGTATCTCCTATCGGGTATACCCATACAGTATCCCCTACCGGGTATACCCATACAGTATCCCCCACCGGGTATACCCGTACGGTATCCCCCACCAGGGCATACAGCACTGGTTATTTAGGGTACCCAAATGATTGCCACGTCCTCCCCACCCATTCGCTAAGTTAAAAAAACCCTGATAACTGGGTACGTCTTTATTTAAAAACGCACTCGAACAAACAAGTCTGCAAATAGCTGCATTGGGTACTGAAATCAATATTGAGAGACTGTACGGGAAATTCTCTGTTAGGAGCAGACATAATGAGTTCGATCTTATTTGTGCAGTAAGATTTTTACATACTGTTAGATTGGATGTTTTATATTGAAAGCTTTAATCACACATTGAAGCAAACTGCACTGACATGCAAGAAATATAACAAAGATGCTATTTAAGCAATAGGAAGGTTTGTTGACAAGAATCTAATGTTACGAGTATTCCTCTTTTTCTGCTGTGGCAGGCATTCGAAAAAGAAGGAAAGGGATGATTTTGGTGCGTGAGAAGCAATTAAGGGCGGGCGAAAAAGGAGGAAGGGTAACGCTTTCCTTTCCTCCCTTGTCCCTCTCGCGCGGTCTGGTATCTAAATTCCCTTCCCTTCCCTTTTGAACGCCAGCCACGCATGCTAGAGATAATCAAGTTATCCTATAATCATATTCATCTTCATAGCTAATTGATATAGATTCTACAAGGTGCGATTTTAATCCTAGAATTCCAATCCGTTTTTTTAAAAATGATCTTCACTCGAAGCAGTTGGGCTACAAAAGGAATCGTGCCGTGTGATTTAATTAAAGCACGGTTTAATAAAATCGTTTTCAATTCCGGATTTAATTAAAGATTTTCCAGTCGAAAATATTTTCAATGCAAAGGTTACCTCTTCAGCATTTTTTTTTTTTTTTTTTTTTTCGCTAAGATGAAAGATTATATCACGACCTTTACTTTGACTAAATATCTATAGACTTAGGAAACGACTCACAATCCCATGGTATACATGGTAACCCAAGAGAGAACTGGTTCCCCTGAAGCTGTAGTGATTTATTTTGAATCCTAACATATCACCTACAAAAAGTATTGCCAATCAATCACTGTCAATCACAGCCATTTTGTCTCGTCACGCAGCGTGAAGGAGCGGTGCGTGACAAGATAAACCGGCTGCATGGGAGACCATTTCCCTACTCGCTCAGCCGGTTATTGTGTCGTCATGACAAGCGCTTCCCCACAAAGGAGCTCGAGAAGCGCTGCGTAACAAAACAAAGAGCTGCTGCATTGGAGTAACATGCCGACATAATAATACAAATTCTTGATACTGTTATAAGAGATTACCATTGATAATCTAATACGACAAAAGTAGCCTCAAACGGCTAAAAAGAAAATATCCAAAAACAATACTTTTGCACCTTGCTCTTTACAGTCTATGTTTGTAGAATGCTATTCTAAGGAAATTGAAACAGCGCCAAAACTCAAGCTTCCCTTTATTAGGACTGGGGCCTAGATACTTCTTCAATCATTATCCGGGACACTGAATTCCACCCAGTGTTGGCATCACCCAGCCTGTAGCCATTACACTTCCCTACCCATAATTCCACTCTTACTGCGCCTTGTGGGATGTTTTCACAGTACCCCTCAAATGACCGATGATGCAGCAGAACACTGTTCCCTGATGACCAATTGTTGTAAACAACTGCCTCAATCGTCATTGGTCCACTGCATTCATTTCCATTGAACTTGAAATACCACCGGTTACACTCAGCATCACCATAAACCCTCATGTTTCCCTGGAATGAGACTTTGAGCGCTGAGTTAGACTGCAGTTTGGTAAATGCACAGTCCTGGAATTATAAAATCAAACAAATCAAACATATTGTAGTAAGGCGAGCAACCCTGTGTAATGATTGATACTAACTGCTCCACTCAAGACTAGTTACTTCCTAATTTTTAAAAACTCTGTAAGAGCTTAACTTTTTGTTGTCCTTATCCATATGGCCAGGAATCATTTTATCAGGCATGATGTTTTTTTTTTTTCGTACAAAAAGAACGAAAGTAGAGGAAAATGTTACTTAGTTATTTATTTAATGCGTTGGCAAACGGTAAGTAAGAGGGGAGAGGGGAGACGTTCTTCTTTGAATTATTTTGATTTAGAAAGGAATGAATTTTCTTGGGAGTGTGTTATGATTCTTATTCTATTTACCTTAATCTTTCCGTTCTCAGTACTGCTCTCTGATTTCCACACACATTGTTTCCACTTGGTTTGTGGTACTACACTTGTTTGAGTTGCTTCTCCTTTCTCTCCTTTTCCTCCTTTCATTCCCGCAATGCCTTGCCCTCCTTTCATTCCCAGAAGCCCCTGTTGACCTTTCATTCCCTTAATTCCTCGGGCTCCACTCTTCCCAGGGGGTCCTTCGCGCCCTCTGTCTCCTCTTGGACCCGGCAATCCTTGTGATCCTTTATCACCAATATGTCCTTTTACACCTTCTCTTCCCTGGGGTCCGTGTGGCCCGGGGACGCCCGGCACTCCCGGCACTCCCGGTATACCATTTGATCCTGGAATGCCAGGGAAACCCAGCATAGATCGCTGAAGTTGAAAAAAAGATGACTTGTAATTAGCAGAGACGAAGACGAAACGGGATCTTAGATAGCTCGAGGCGGGGAATACTCCTAGGAATTCTTGGTGGGAGGTGTGCCACCCGGTTCTCCAAATCCTGACTCTATTTCAGACCAAATCACGTCATTTCTTAAACCCGTATTCATACTTGGCCTCTAAAATCCATACCAGTTTTCAGACCTTATCTCGAAGAAGTCATGCATGTCATAATTACTTAGATTAATTTAGAACAGCAACGAAAAATATTTCGCATAATTATTTATATTTCCTTCTCATTTGGAGTTGAAACGATAAATACGTTCATAAACGCCCGTAGCTCTCACGCAAACAATGATTCCAGACCAAAATGGACAAAGTCTATACCCGCCAACCGTCTTCCTTGTTTACGAGGTACGGAATGAACCTTGGACATCATAATCCTATTTAAAGCATCGTCTCGCCTCGAATGGACGTGGATGGAATCAGAGAAAATTAACAATTGACAATGGACAGGCTTCAGGTTTTCGAGGAAAGATCATGCTGAAGCGAGCACTTTTAAATAAACTGCCATACACTTTTAACGGGTACTATTTAGTAAATGATCATAACGACGTGAGAGTAATAAAACGGCTTCTGGGTGTACCTAATCTACGGTGCAGTACTCCTTTTTATATCTTTACGCATTTCTTACCTGGCATAAGTCTTTTAAATCTGTGGCGTTTTGTCGCTGAGGTGAGGTGGTTGTTACCAGTGAGCCGCTAAAAAAAGAGAGAATCAGGAAAACAGCGAAATACTGAACCATGGCGGTGAGAGTTGAACGAGAAGACAGCGTTTTCTGAAATCAGTGCTACGTGCTCATCATTTTATAGAAAATATTTTCAGTAAATCCTTTGTTCCTGTATATATATTGTTTGTTTTTGCTTGATGTTTCTTTTTCCTTTTATGGCAATTTGTTGGCTCTTAATTCTTATTCTCTGTTTACAAGCTCGCTTCAAGATACTGAAACAGGGTCAAAAGATGAACATTCCAAAAATAAATGGCAGAACATAAATTGTTACAGAAGTAACAAAGTTTTATGCCTGCTATCACGATTTTGTGTTTCTAATTGTACCCCATGCCCTTCCTCTTTAAAGCGTCAAAAATAATACTTTGCCTTCAGTCCAAGTTGGCTATGTTATGTTGTTATGTCAGAAAAAGTAGCTGCTCCATTAAGCTCCAGCTAAACATGCCTTAACTTGTCTAGTGTTAGTGTTAGTGTGCCAATTGTTAAACTCCCACATCTTATACCTTGAAAGGGGTGGGGGAGGGGGGGGGGGGGGTAGGGGGCGTTGAGGGGCTCCCTATAATGACCTATACCAGGAGCCTATCAAATTTGATGGGCTCCTGCCTATACTGGGAGACGCAGGCCAGAGGTGTACCTCTTTCAGGATAGACCATACCCTTTTTTTTTTTTTTTTTCAACTTTTGACATGGACAAGCTAAGGAAACCACCGTAAAGAACGTTTTAAAATTATTAAAATTGCCAAGTTTGAAAGTGGTTTGTTCAAAACCAACGAAGATATAGCTCCTTAAAGTCGGGAAATTTTACAGACGTTTGCCTGACGGTGGGGGCCGGAAATAAACTTGCTCACCCCCCTTCCACCCGCCCACGTACAAGCGTCTGTAAATTTTCTAAGCCTTGCGTAGCCTGCGAGCAAGCTCTCCTATTGGGCGAGTGAAACGAGTCTCGCGAGAACGGGCGAGAGAGCGGCGAAGCCGCGAGTGGCAGATGAAAGGAGAAACATATAACGAGAACGAAACGAGAATCAAAGTAGTGAGTTCTTATCCGAGCGGACACCTTGAAGTTCGATGTCCCCAAGACAAAAAAAAAAAAACATATCAGTGATTAAAAACATTACTTTCATGCTGATACGAAAGCGATTTATAAATAAATAATTCTACGCTCCCTCGGCTGTCTAAACTTAATTGACAGGCGGTTGTCACTTTTCTAATCTGCCGCACGTTTTCGGTGACAATTTTCACGCTCTGCGGAGTCCCGGGGTTTCCGGGGTGGACATGGAAATTTATGAGAGATCGTTGCAAGCTCTCCCTTCCTCGGCCCCTCGCTCGCGCGTTCTCGCGAGGCTCGCTTCGCTTGCCCAAATAGGAGAGCTTGCTCGCAGGTTAAGGTTTGCGAAGCTATACCTTCGCACACTTAAGACGTATCACTTTCATATTTGGCAATTTTACAGCCACCGACTTAAAATGAAAGTTAAAATTCATTGAATCAAATTAAACGCTACACGAAAATGACAAAAGAAATTATGTTGGTACAAGATATGTGAACGGTCCCTTACCATAAATTGTCGCTTATAAGCCCTGGGATTATACATGTACATCTTAAGGGGTTTTTAGAAGGCGTATGAACGGAGGGGCTTTTTATATCCAAAGGGGGCTTATTGATGGCATAGAAAAAGCGCTTCGAAATGAGCTCTGTAGCATTGCTGATCAAAATTGATGTTTTTGAATTTACTGCATAAATAAGGCTTCAAAACGTCATTATAAATCGAATTCAATTCAGTTCAAGCAAGAGGAGAACTTATTATAGCCGGTGGGGATTATATTTGGATGTATCTTTTTTCGTTATTACAGCCATGATATGGGCCCATAACTCAAGAGGAAGGCTTATAAGTGTAACCATATAAGACGATTACCCGCCTGACGCGAACCTTCCAACGGATAACCCGTCTCAGGAGGATAATCCGTCTCTAGTTTAAATACGGCCAATAGAAGCTATACAAAAGAGTATCTTTTCTGTCAAAAATGGTAAGTGCAGGGTTAAGGGGTTAGTCCTCGGGGCAAAGCCTCCCCATATAAAACTGTGTTGAGTAGCCTCCTTGGCTATTATGATCTAGAGTCAGTCAAAAAGAGAGCGCATCGTCTTCGTTTTTATTTTTGCTGTAGCAGACGCTACATAATGTAGAACATGAACCCACTTTTTCAAAATATAACTGCTACAAAACACTGTTGCGAGACATTTATGTTAGAGGTAGCTTCATTCTCGCGTGACAACAAAATTGTGAGCTTATAACATAATGATGCTCGTAACATAATGGAGCTTCCCTTTACCTTTTTAACAGCGGGGAAGTTTTCCTTACACTGAGAGCTTTAAGGTGGTTTTCACGCTATGATTTTTCGAAAGTTAAACGAAAAGATATAAACTGGCGAAAAACCGGCTAGATTAAAATGAACTGTTGCACCGACATATGTTTTCTTTGGAAATCGGGCACACAATCGCTGCTTGGTTTACAAACCAGCCTTAAAATAGCAAAACAAAAAATGAGAGAATGGATTAAAATTTGTTAATACATTTCATTGCTATTTTCTATTCAACTAAGTCGTGCAATGCGAATACCCAAAGGCGAGATCTCTTTTTGTAATACTTGAACTCAGCCTATCATTAACTTAAGGTGTTTCGATAAAGTTTTTCAGAGGCCAGGTCGTTTTAGTGGAATTAAAACATAAAGAATTTTTTACTTCTTACGGAGATTGTTTGCTAAACACTAAACTTTAAGTTCCTAGTGTTGGATTTTCAGTAGCTGGTCTAGATCACACAAAATTCGGCTTTTATCAATACCAATTTTTTTTGTTTGTTGTTGTTATAGTAATATCGATTTTACTTAAAACTACATAATTATTCACAATTTTCAATCCATAGGCAATTACTGGTGAAACCTTCATAGCGATCAGACAAGGAAAAAATAAAACACTTTTATGGCGATTGAAAAATTTGTGTATAGCCTCTGAAAAACTGTATAAAAAAACACCTTAAGGACCCTGGCTAAATACTTACATACGTAAAAGCCAATTATATAAGCCCTTTCCCCACCACTTATAAGGCTCCCAGTTATAGACCCATCTACCTGTAAACAAAAAATACATGCGATTATAAGTCGCCGATTCCACCAACAAACTGCCACTCGTTCGTTGGAACAGCCTGCCCTGTGATATGAGAGAGGCTAAATCTTTAAGTCAATTTAAACGATTGCCTCATCTGAATTTCTGATTTTTTAAGTACTGTATACACGGCATTCATGAAAAACAGGTCTTAGTTAGGTTAGATGAAGATAGTTTTGCATATTGTTTAAGGTAGTTAGGTTTGTATAAAATTTCTTAATATTCCTGATGAATTTTGCCGTATTTAAATAAAGAATTATTCTATTCTATTCTATTCTATTCTCCCAATATACCAACCACCGCCCCCCCCCCCCCACCCCCACCCCCAACCTAGCTATTGTAGCCACTGAAAATGGCTAAACATGTATCCTCCCTTTATTTAGGGTCGGTGCATAGCGCTATATATCCTTGACGCTCATTGCGTCGCGGTTATCTCCACCATTATTTACCGCCTTTTGGAAACATAGGCTATTCACTAAGAAACAAAATAAAATGGTGCATTAAAGTATAGCGGTACCAAAAGGTAATGCTAGCGGAACGTTTTAATTTGTGCAACGATTCAGCTTTGTTTTTGGTTTGACTTATATCTCGGGCTGAAAGGAGATGACCTATCAAGCACGTGACTTGAGCAAACTGTTTTTATCTCAGTCTGTTCATTTAGAACGGTCCAATTTACTTATTACAGATCTTTTAACTATAGTTTTGGGGTAGGCCACAGAGTAATGGAATTCTCTGATAGTTACGGCTTTTTGTTTTTGTAAAAGGCGGTTTGCACGCAATGGTCACCGTATTATACATGTGTTTCTAACGATGGAACGAACCTTGGGTTTATAAGTCACTTAGGCTGCCGGAGGGGTACTTTCTATAATAACCTATGCGGAGAGGCTTCGCCCGAAAGCGGTACCCTTTTTAGGCTTCAGGTACATGAAAGGATAGGGATTTTACCTTTTAAAGGGTAGGGGAATCATTTGGGTCTGTGAAAGCCGCCCTAAAGGGTTGACAGATGAATTTTATGGCTTTATAAAGTCGATACAAAGTTCCATTTTTGTGGTTGATTCCCATTCCGAATGACAGTGCATTTACAGCAGTCAAAAGGAATGCAAAGTTCTAAACAAGATATGTGAAAGGGGTACCATCTGTCAATAAAAGGCATACGAAAGGGATTTCTTTTTCGTGAAAAATGGTATTTAAAAGAGTAAGGGGTTAAACCTTAGGACCCTACAAAAATTTGTTGAGGACGCCCCTCCCCTCCCCCCGGGCCTATCTAGCTAGGCAAGGCTCCTTTAATTTCTTTATTTTAGGTATATTATACTGGGCAAAGGCGGCTATTCTATAGCACAAACTCTATTGAATCGGTATCCTCTTTAGGTTTCCTCCGACCTAGATTTAAAATCAGAGGAGCTTCCCTGGGGTCGATGTTGTGCTCAGACTAAGATAAAAGTGTAAGTATTTTCTAAGAATTCGAAACCATCAAAAATATAGAAAAAAAAGATAAAGTCGTGAAATTTATGGTACACTGTATGTGAAAACGTATAAAGCAATAAAAGCCTTGCTAAATCAAAGAAAACCGTACTCTTTACGGAAGTTCTTACTGAGACTAACTTGCTGTAAGGGTATCTCCTACCGAGTATACTCATACGTTTTCCCCTACCGGGGCATACATGTACAGCACTGGTTATTTAGGTCCCCAAGTTATTGTGACGTCCTCCCCTCCCATTATCTAGGCTAAGAAACCCTGATAACTGGGTACGTCTTTATTTATAAACGCAATCGAAGAGACAAGTCTGCAAATAGCTGCATTGGATCCTGAAATCAATATTGAGAGATTGTACGGGGAAAATCTCTGTTAAGAAGCAGACATTATGAGTTCGATCTTATTTGTTAGGAAAAATAATGGACAAAATTTGTACATACTGTTACACTGATTGTCTTTTATTGAAAGCTTTAATCACACATAAAAGCAAACTGCACTGACATGCAAGAAATCTAACAAAGATGCTATTTAAGTAATGGGAAGGTTTGTTGACAAGAATCTCAATGTTACGAGTAAACACATATTCCTCTTTTTCCGCTGTGGCAGACATTCGAAAGGGAAGGAAGGAATGGTTTTGGTGTGCGAGAAGCACTTAAGGGCCTGCGAGAAAGGAGGAAGGGGAAGGCTTTCCTCTCCTCCCTTCTCCCTCGCGAGCGGTCTCGCGCCTAAATTACCTAATTCCTTTCCGTTTCGAACGCCTTCCACGCAGGCTAAAGATAATCAAGTTATCCTAAAATCATATTCATCTTCCTTGGTAATTGATATAAATTTTACGAGGTGCAATTAATATTTTAATCCTCGAATTCTAATCCGTTTTTAATAATGGTCTTCCCTCGAAGCGGTTTGGCTACAAAAGGAATCGTGCCGTGTGATTTAATTAAAGCACGATTTAATTTTAAAAATCATTTTCACTTCCGGATTTAATTAAAGATTTTTCAGTCGAAATATTTTAAATGCAAAGGTTACCTCTTCAGCATATTTTTTTTTTTCGCTTACATGAAAGATTATATCACGACCTTTATTTTGACTACATCTCTATAGGAAATGAACGAGAATCTGATGGTATAAATGGTAAGCCAAGAGTGAATTGGTTCCCCTGAAGCTTTAGTGATATATTTTGCATCCATAACATATCATCTACAAAAAGCATTTCCAATCAATCACTCTCAATCTCCGCCATTTTGTCTCGTCACGCAACAAGAAGGAGCGGTACGTTACAAGACAAAACGGCTGCATGGGCCGGGAGACCAATCCCTACGACCTCGATCAGCCGATTATTGTGTCGTCACGAAAGGTGCCTCCCCACAAAGGAACTAAAGGAGCGCTGCGTGACAAAACAAAGAGCTGCTGCACAGGACTAACATGTCAACATTATAATACAAAATCATGATACTGTTATAAGAGTTTACGATTGACCATCTAATGCGACGGAAGCAGCCACAAAGGGCTAAAAAGAAAATAACCAAAAACAATACTTTCGCACCTTGCGCTTTACAGTCTATATTTGTAGAATGCTATTCCAAGGAAATTAAAACAGTGCTAAAGTTAAAGACTCCCGTTATTAGGACTGGGGCCTAGATACTTCTTCAATCATTATCCGAGATACTGAACTCCACCCAGTGTAAGCATCACCCAGGGTGCGGCCACTACACTTTCCTAACCACAACTCCACTCTAACAGCACCTTGTGGAATGTTTTCACAGTACCCCTCAAATGACTGATGATGAAACAGATGATGGTTCCCAGATGACCAATTGTTGTAAAAAACAGCCTCAATCGTCATTGGTCGACTGCATTCATTTCCATTGAACTTGAAATACCAACGGTTACACCTAACATCACCATAGACCCTCATGTTTCCCTGGAATGAGACTCTGAGCGCTGAATTAGACTGCAGTTTGTTAAAGGCACAGTCCTGGAATAAAATCAAACAAATCAAACATATTGTAGTAAGGCGAGCAACCGTGTCGTAATGATTGACACTAACAGCTACAGTCAAGATTACTTCCTAATGTTTAAAAACTCTGTAATAGCTTAAATTTTCGTTGTCCTAAACCACATGGTCTGATCATTTTATCACGCACGAAGGTTTTCCTTTTTTCGTTCAAAAAAGAACCAAAGTAGAGACAAATGTAACTTAGTTATTTATGTAATGTGTTGGCAAACAGTGAGTGAGAGGGGAAACGTTCTTCTTTGAAACATTTTGATTTAGGAAGGAATGAATTTTCTTAGGAGTGTGTTATGATTCTTATTCCATTTACCTTAATCTTTCCGTTATCAGTACCGCTGTCTGATTTCCACACACATTGTTTCCAGTTGGTTTGTGGTACTACACTTGCTTGACTTGCTTTGGCGCTTTCTCCTTTCTCTCCTTTGTCTCCTTTTCTTCCTTGATTTCCCACAATGCCTCGCTCTCCTTTAATTCCGACAGCTCCGCGCACTCCTTTCATTCCCACAGCCCCTTGCTCGCCTTTCGTTCCCGTAATGCCTGCCTCTCCTTTCATTCCCACAAGTCCCTGTTCACCTTTCATCCCCTTAATTCCTCGGGGTCCACTCTTCCCAGGGGTTCCTTCGCGCCCTCTGTCTCCTCTTGGACCCGGCATTCCTTGTGATCCTTTATCACCAATTTGTCCTTTTACACCTTCCCTTCCCTGAGGTCCGTGTGGCCCGGGGACACCCGGCACTCCCGGTATACCATTTGATCCTGGAATACCAGGGAAACCCAGCATAGATCGCTGAAAGTAAAGGTGACATGTAATTAGCACAGAGGAAGACGACACGGGATCTTAAATAACTCGGCGGGGGTGGGGGCTGAATGTACTCCTGGGAATTCTTGGTGGGGATGTACTACCCGGCTCCCCAAACCCTGACTCTATTTCAGACCAAAACACGTAATTTTTTACTCCCGTTTTCAGACTTGGCCCCTAAAATCCATACCAGTTTTAGGACCTTGTCTCTAAGAATTTATGCATGTCATTTTTACTTAGATTAATTCTCTTTTGGAAATGAAAGGATAATTCCGTTCATACACGCCCGTAGCTCCCTCGCAAACAATGATTCCACACCAAAATGAACAAAGTCTGTAACAACGGCCGTCTCCCTCGTTTTCGAGGCACGGAATGGACCTTGGACATCATAATCCTATTTAAAGCGTTATCCCGCCTCTAATGGACTTGGATGGAATCAGAGAAAATTAACAGTTAACAATGGACAGGCTTCAGGTTTTCGAGGAAAGATCATACTGAAGCGAGTACGTTTAAATAAACTGCCATACACTGTTAACGGGTACCATTTAGTAAATGATCATAACGACGTGAGACTATATATAGTAAAACAGTATCTTGGTGTACCTAATCTACGGCGCAGTACTTCTTTTTATATCTTTATGCATGTCTTACCTGGCATAAGTCTATTAACTTTGCGCTGTTTTGTTGCTGAGGTGAGGTGGTTGTTCCCAGTGAGCCGCCAAAAAATGAGAGAATCAGGAAAGCAGCGAAATACTGAACCATGGCGGTGAGAGTTGAAAGAAGACACAGCGTTTTCTGAAATCAGTGCTACGTGCTCATTCATTTTATAGTAAATATTTTAAGTAAATCCTCAGCTGTTCCGGTATATTGTTTGTTTGTTTTTGCTTGTTTCTTTTACCTTTTATGGCAATTTTTTTGATCGTCTTATTCTCTGTTTATAAGCCTGCTTTAAGGTACTGAAACAGGGTCAAAAGATGAACATTCCAAAAATTAATTACAGAACACAAATTTTACAAAAGCAACTTTTAAAAGCAAGTCTTATGCATGCTATCATGACTTTGTGTTTCTAACGGTATCCGATTCTTTTCCTTTTTAGTGCGCCAAAAAGCCAAAAAAACAACTTTGCTTGCAATCCAAGTTGACTATATGTTACTGTCAGAAAACGTAGCGGCCCCATTAAGCTCTAGCTAAACATGCCTTAACGTGTCTAGAGTTCATGTGTTTATTTTTAAACTCCCATATCATATACTTTGAAGGCGGGTTGGGAGGGCTCCCTATAATATCCTAACGGGAAAGCGCTGCCCAAAAGGATACCTCTTTCAATTTCCCCCCCCCCCCCCCCCCACGTACAAACGTCTGTCAATTTTTGCAACTTTACAGAGCTATATCTTTGCACACTTAAGACGTATCACTTTCTCATTTGGCAATGTTACAGCCACTGAAATTAAAATGAAACTTATGTTTGTACTAGGAGTAATAGGAGCTTAGGAGAGTGCGTTCGATATGTTTGCTAGGCGTACAGGTAGCAGTTGAGAGGAAAGGGTGGATGGTTCTTGCGATAGATAACTATGATTATGGCATATTTTAAACGTAAGGGTTGCGTACAGCGAAACCTCAATTTAAACTGTGTATCATAATGAAAAGGTTTTGAAGGCTATGTGATCAGCGTGATATCGTATGGTTCGTCTCAAGTGCTTGTTATTTGAGGAGACACTGGCCAGAGTGCTTCGGGCGTGTAAAAAGAACTTTTTGTTTTACTGGAGCAACAGATGTTCTACTGGGCGAAGTTGTTCGAAGGACGATCAGCGCTTAACCCGGGTTTCTTTTTGTTTTGTTAAAAAAAAAAAAAAAAAAAAAAACATTTCTTTACATAATTTTCTCCCTTATTTTTAAGACCGTCCAATCATCAATAGTTGATGGCAAAATAAAGCCGGGTCCGTCGCGAGTTCGATTCTCGCCCGGGCCATGAAAATTTCCTTTGTCCCGGGCGAGCATGGTTTCTACTTCTTCCAAGTTGAAAATGTTCACTGAAATGCTCACTAGTGTATCATTAAAATTAATAAAAGTAAAAATGAATTAATTTACGCAACCACGAGTTCGCGAGAAAAAAAAAACAAAAACAAAAACAAAACAAAATGGCGGGTGAAAGGTAAGTGACGCCCACTGGTTGTGCATTTATAGCAGTAAAAAAAAAAAAGGATGTAAATTTCTCAACGAGGTATGTTGAAAGAGGCACCATTTGTCAATGGAAAGTATAAGAAAGGGTATCTTGTCTGTCAAAAGTGGTACGTAAAAGGGTTAAGGGGTTGGACCTCAGGGTGTAGCCTCCCTATATAAAACTTCCTTGAGAAGTCCCTCAGGCTATTATGATCTAGAGTCAGTCAAAAACAGAGCGCAACGTCTTTGTTCTTTTTTTTGCTGTAGCAGACGTCGTTACATAATGTGGAACGTGACCTTCCTTTTCGCAACACATACTTGCTGCAAACCAATTGCCAGACATTTATGTTGGAGGCAGCTTCCTTCCCGAGCGATAACAAAATTGTGAGTCAAGTATTACGTAACATAATGGGTTTACGCAGCAACGGCGGAGGAAGTTTTCCTTATTAAAGAAAACTTGCTCTTGTAACTGAAGGGATTTAAGCCGCGGTTTTGACGCTATGATTTTTCGAAAGAAAAACGAAAAGATTAAAACTGGCTGAAAACTGGATAGATTAAAATAATCTGTTGCATCACCATATATTTTCTTTGGAAATAAATCGGGCATGCAATCGCTGTGTGTAAAGCAGCTTTCAAATAACAAAACAAACAATGACATGGATAAAAACATTTTTCATGCATTTTATTACTACTTTCTACTCAACTAAGTCGTGCAATGCGAACGCCCAAAGACGAGTTTTAGTTTCTCTTTTTATAAAACTCAGACCCATTTCGTACGGTCTGGCATGTTTTCCACTCGCCAATCTCAACTAAAAATGGACATGAATTATTTTAAGGTACAAGCTCGCCTAATAATTAATTTTAACAGCAACATAGTGGAGCCGAACACCCGTTTAGACGGCCACCTTGTGATTACGACCATATTCTTTCGATTCAAACGTAGAAATAAGACTTATTTTAATTTTTATCTTTTTGAAAATCACCCGTTAAAGCGACCACCTCATTTTTACGACTGGGATTTTATGGCCCAACGGTGGTCACATTAACGGGGTTCCACTGTAATTAATTGCTTCATGACTCCCGTTTGAGGATCGAGACTGACCTTCACTGAGCTGAAACAAGGCTAATCGAGTAACAATGCGCTTAACATCAACTGCGTTCTGCAATTCAATAAAAATATTTTTTAACTCTTACTCTAACGCCATTCTTAACCGCTTAAATAACGTATTCACATGTATATCATAGTCTAAAGTACAAGAATAGTTACCAATAAATAAGAACTTGTTTCAACAATTAACACTGTTTAT
Source organism: Porites cylindrica (assembly GCA_964035525.1). NCBI lineage: Eukaryota > Metazoa > Cnidaria > Anthozoa > Scleractinia > Poritidae > Porites > Porites cylindrica. The sequence goes on along the minus strand of OZ037777.1, from coordinate 29,390,080 downwards.
ACTTGTTTCCTTCGGTAAGGCTCTTTTGAAAAAGCAAGACACCAAGATGCCGAGAAACAAAGGACATTATAAATAAACTCCTTCTAAATGCATTTATCAGATATAATAGTTTGTTCACTTTTAAAAGTTACTTCATTATATAACTAACAGAAAAACATTTAATTATTCAGTTCTCTGCACTATTATTAGCTTTCCACCGTATCCGCTTTATCCGCAAGGTCTTCGTCAAACTGCGACCTTTTCAATCCAAGAAATCTTAGAGCATTTCCGTCTAACAATTTATCCTACAACAACAGATGGATTTTGAATTAAAAGGCTTTTATCTCAAGTTAGACTATTCACTTCGTAAGATCGACAGGATAGAGCGCTAGCTTACCGGAACGGACGGTTATCTCGGTTTCACATGAAGGGAGGGAGCGGGCGTCGGGCTTTACCTATCCAAGATGGCCGCCCGTAACGCAGAGTCTTCGATCCCGACGATCTTACGGAAAAATATGGGACTGTGAATCGAATGATGAACAGGACATTGGATGATGGGCAAATGCACCCCCCCCCCCCCCCTTCTGAACAATTACTCCACCTATTTTCCAAAATAACAGGGAATTAATTGAGAACCATTTTGTTCGATCTCCACTAATAATTGTTGAATAACTGTTGAATTGCCAAGTGCACGTAGAACCTACTTAAGCAGGGTAGGACTAAACCTCTGCAAGAGAGAGTTGGTGGAGGGGGGGGGGGGGGGGGAGGTGCTGGGGATTATGCGGGACTCAAAGGGATGAGAATGAGAAATTTGGGCAAAAGTCAAAACCTGGGGAGAGGGGTGAGGCTTGTTTCTCTTTCTATTTCGGTACAGTGGAACCTCGATATAACGAAACTCTATATAACGAAGTCCTCGGTATAACAAACGATATTTTCTGCCACAGTTACAGTATAATGTATGGAAAAAAAACCTCGATATAACCAAACCTCGTTTTAGCGAACGTAATCGAGGTTCCACTGTAATCAAGCGATAACAATGTTAATAGAGAGGAGAAGTGTGACGTCACGTTACCATGGTAGCAAAATTTCTGGATCACAATGAGAGGGAGTTTAAGCAACGACGACGATGGCGGCGTTTTATCAATGGCAAAAAGGAACCTGTGAAACTTAACTGAATGTGATTGTTCTCTTACCCTAAGTTCCAGGTCGTCTTTGTACGCATCCTCGATGAGTTTTCCTGGATGATGTTCTCCGAGAGGAAACGGGTAGTCACTTCCTAAATTAACATTCTCCTGAAAAAAACAAAACAAAACAAAACAACACAACACAACAACAACAACAAAAAAAAAAAACAAGAAAAACAAAATACACATGCAGGATAATGAGCCCACGCTTGCTGCAATGAGAAAATTGAGAGCTCGAAGGTTTATTATTACTATTTTTTTTCAATTTTATGTCTGTCCAGGGGACAAGTGCGCTTCGCACACAAAGGAAGATTGTTGAAAACACAACTTTAATGGTGACTCAGACTTGCACACGTCAGCTCGTTCTTGATCAACACAACAAGTCACAATCTCATCATGGCTAACTAAAACTTCACCTTGTCAGTAAACTGAACCTTGGAAATTGAAATGTTGTAGGAGCTTGAAAAACTTAACATACGGCGAGAAACTCTCACCAAAGCGTTACAAGTAATTAAGCACATCGTTTGTTTCACGACGTTTTCACAACGAAAGATTCGATGATTCGAAACAAAATTGTTACTGCCGCTTAGCCAGTTTGCGTACATTTAAAAGACTCTTGGTAAATGGATTGGATTCATTAGTACAAGCAAATAAGCCATAACTGTCGTAAATAGCAAGTCGCGTCTTTGTTACGATGAGAATTAACCTTTAAGCCCCAATATCTACATACAAATTCTCCAAACTGATAATTTTATCAACTCTCATAACCATTTCCCTTGATTGTGCTGATATTGTTAGGAGAAAGTTCATGTTGGTCACTCTTATGACTTATTAAAAGGGTTAAGTCATTCTACATCCCACTGATATGGCACATTTTGTCTGTTTATTAAGGGGGCTAAGCCATTTTAGGTCAATTCTGAGCTGAACTTATTACTTAATGCTTTTACCCATACACAAAATGCTCCTTTAGAGTGATGAAGAAAATATAAATCGAACAAATTTCATCAGGGAGCACTAACGAGAATACTTTTCTAGTGATTTTTGCTGGCATGGCGTCAAAACTAAGTTTCAATCCAAATACATCCTTGCCGTTCGTAGAAACAGACGACAGGAAACAGAATATAGTCTGAAAAAACAAACCTGGACCGTTATTTTTAGAATTCAATTGATGCTAAGACAAATGATAGAAAATAGCGTGACATAACCCATTTTAAGTGCACGTCTTGTTAATTTTTCCTTGCATAGGTTTCACTGTTTATTACTGAAATAGATTATAACCAAAAAGTCACTGAACTCTTTACCTGACCAATAGTGTCAACCAGTAATTTAAGAGCTTTTTCATCATGTACAAGAGTATATAAATTTGACCAATGTACTTTCTGCAACATATAATATTATAACGAATGATGCATTTAAGGTTCTGTTTAGAGTCTAGAAAGTATTGTGACATTATAAAGAATACATCTAACAAAATCAATTAAACACTGCTACAAGACAGTTAACTCGCACAGACACTGTTGGATTCGACAAAAGGGGTCGTATTAGGCCCAGTTCAGACGCCGAACTTTTCATGAGCCGAACCAAATTCGAATTAAGGCCGACCCAATTTATTTAGACCAGCTGATTTGAATCAGACGCACCGATCTTAATTTCGGCTGAACTAAGTTCAAAAGGAGAAAAATGCTCATTTCGGTCAAACAGCTCACAAAATACGTAAAATAATGTATGCATTAGGTTCGATACATGAAAAGTTCGGCGTCTGATTCAAAGCCTTTCCAAAGTCGCTCCAAAGGCGAAATTCCCAGCCAGGCTTGGCGAAAAGAACAGCTGAGCTGTGTCGAATTGAACCAGGCGTTCCTTAATTGATTCATGACGCCGAACTTTTCATGTACCAGGAGCCCATAACCCTGCATGTACTTTATTCAGTGTACATATCAGGTTCGGCTCATGAAAAGTTTGGCCTCATGATTCGTTTCGATAACGTCCTTTTCGCCAACGTCTTAGTATCCTCCGACCCAAATACAAAATCAGTGGAGTTCCTATGGGTCGGTGCAGGGTCGACACTTGTTTTTCGTTAATATGTACTTTTTATTATAGGAGCCTTTTTTTTTTTTGGATATTCTAACCTTTTAATAGTTCACCTTCGGCTGAAACATCGAGGAAACGTATTTTTCGGTTAGAATGATAGAAAAGATAACTCTCCAAGGGCGAACAGTTGCTATCAGGCTAAGACAAAAGTGTCAGTATTTTCAAGGAAACCATAAAAAACACAGACAAGGATAAAGAAGTTAAACTTTGGAATAAAAACGTTCAAAGCAATAAAAGCCTTGATAATTAAAAAGAATTGTACTCTTGACGGAAGTTCGTGCTGCGACGGTCCGGCATAACTTAACTTGATATAACTTGCTGTATGGGCATTCCCTACCGGGATCGAACCGGGAATACCCATACGGTATCCCCTATCGGGCATACCCATACGGTTTCCCCTACTGGGTATACCCATACGGCACTGATGATTTAGGTATCCAAAGATTTCTAAGTTAAGAAACTCTGGGAACTTCAAGTTACTTCTTTCTTTATAAATGCATTCGAACAGACAAGGCTGCAAATAGCTCATTGGATAGATCGATATTGTGAGACTGTAAGGGAAATTCTCTGTTAAGGAGCGGACATAAGGAGTTCAATCTTGTTTGTTAAGAAAAATAATGGACAAGATTTGTACATACTGTAAGACACTGGCTTTTATTGAAACAATGATTGAAAGCTTTAATTAATTAATGCATGACACATTGAAGCAAACTAAACTGACATGCAAGAAATAAAACAAAGATGCTATTAAGGTAATGCGAAGGATGACAAGAATCTCAATGTTACGAATAAAAACATTCCATTTTTCCACAGTTTGAGAGATAATCTAGCCTGCGTGCCAGGCGTTCCAAAGGGACTGGAAAAGGAGATTTTGGGTGCGTGAGAAGCGGGAAGGCACGCGAGGAATGAGGAAGGAGAACGCGTTCCTCTCCTCGCTTCTCCCTCGCGCGCGGTCTCGCTCTTAAATTCCCTTCCCTTCTTTTTTGAACGCTTGCCTCGTATGCTAGAGATAATCAAGTTATTCTGTCATCATATTCATCTTCCTAGATAATTGATATAAATTTTATAAGGTGCGATTTTAATCCTCGAAATCTAATCCGCCTTTAACAATGGTCTTGCCTCGAAGCGGTTTGGCTACACAAGGAATCGTGCCTTTTGATTTAATTAAGCACGATTTAATTAAATCGTTTTCACTTCCGGATTGGATTAAAGAATTTCCAGACGAAAACATTTTAAATGCGAGGGTTACATCTTCCACAGATTTTTTTTTTTTTTCGCTGAGATGAAAGATTATATCACGACCTTTACTTTGACTACATATTATAGACGTAGGAAACAAACGACAATCTGATGGTATGCATGGTAACCCGAGAGAGAACGGGTTCCCCTGAAGCTGTAGTGATGCATTTTGCATCCATAATAGATCACCTACAAAAAGTATCGCCAATCAATCGCTCTTAATCACAGCCACTTTGTGTCGTCAAGCAACGAGAAGTAGCGGTGCGTAACAAGACAAAGCGGCTGCATGGGAGACAAATATTCCTACCAGCTCAGCCGGTTTTTGTGTCGTCACGAAAGGTGCCTCCCCGCAAAAAAGCTAGAAAAGTAGTACGTGACAAAACAAAGAGCTGCTGCGCAGCACTAACATGCCGACATAATAATACAAAATCTTGATACTGTTATTATATTTTACTATTGACAATCTGATATACAACGAAAGTAGTTCACAAAGGGCTGAAAAAAAAAAACAAAAACAAAAACAATACTTTCGCACCTTGCGCTTTACAGTTTATATTTGTAGAATGCTATTCTAAGGAAATAAAACAGCGCCAAAGTTAAAGACTCCCCTTATTAGGACTGGGGCCTAGATACTTCCTCAATCATTAACCGGGATACTGAATTCCACCCAGTGAAAGCATCACCCAGGGTCACGCCAGTACACTTTCCTACCCATAATTCCACTCTAACCGCCCCTTGTGGAATGTTTTCACAGTACCCCTCAAATGACCGATGATGCCACAGATCAGGGTTCCCAGATGACCAGTCCTGGTAAACAATAGCATCAATCGTCATTGGGCCACTGCATTCATTTCCTGATTGAACTTGAAATACCAGCGATTACACTTAACATTACCAGGGACCCTCATGTTTCCCTGGAATGAGACTCTGAGCGCTGAATTAGACTGCAGTTTGTTAAACGCACAGTCCTGAAATAAAATCAAACAAATCAAACATATTGTGCTAAGGCGAGCAACCGTGTGTAATGATTGATACTAACAACTGCAGTCAAGATTACTTCCTAATGTTTAAAAACTCTGTAATAGCTTCAATTTTTCTTGTCTTTATCCATATGCCCAGGAATCATTTTATCACGCACGATGGTTTTTCTTTTTCTTAGCTCGTTCAAAAAGAACCAAAATTGAGGGAAATGTAACTAAATAGTTATTTATGTAATGTGTTGGCAAACGGTGAATGAGAGGGGAGACGTTCTTCTTTGAAAGATTTTAATTCAAAAAAGAACAAATTTTCTTAGGAGTGTGTTATGATTCTTAGTCTATTTACCTTAATCTTTCCGTTATCAGTATTGCTGAGTGATTTCCACACACATTGTTTCCAGTTGGTTTGTGGTACTACACTTGCTTGACTTGCTTTGACGCTTTCTCCTTTCTCTCCTTTGTCTCCTATTCTTCCTTTCATTCCCGCAATGCCTCGCTCTCCTTTCATTCCCACAGCTCCGCGCACTCCTTTCATTCCCACAATGCCTCGCTCTCCTTTCATTCCCACAGCTCCTTGCTCTCCTTTCATTCCCGCAATGCCTGGCTCTCCTTTCATTCCCAGAAGTCCCTGTTGACCTTTTATTCCCTTAATTCCTCGGGGTCCACTCTTCCTAGGAGGTCCTTCGCGCCCTCTGTCTCCTCTTGGACCCTGAATTCCTTGCGATCCTTTATCACCAATTTGTCCTTTTACACCGTCCCTTCCCTGGGGTCCCTGTGGCCCCGGAACGCCTGGCACTCCCGGTATACCATTTGATCCTGGAATACCAGGGAAACCCAGCATAGATCGCTGAAAAAAAAGAAAATATGACTTGCAATTAGCAGAGACAAAGACGTCACGGGATCTTTAATAACTCGGGCGGGGGGGAGGGGAGAGGGGTAGTCGTGGGAATCCCTGTCTCTAAGAATTGTGCATGTCATCACTACTTAAATTAATTTAGAACAGCAACGGAAAATAATTTGCATAATTATTCCTCTTTCCTTTTCATTTAGAATTGAAAGGATAACTCCGTTCATACACTCCCGTAGTTTCCTCAAATTAAAACAATGATTCCAGACCAAAATGAACAAAGTCTATACCCGCCAGCCATCTTCCCTGATTTCGAGGCACGGAATGGACCTTGGATACAGTAATCCTATTTAAAGCGTTATCTCGGCGTTATGTGTCCTTTTTGCACCTTCCCTTCCCTGGGGTCCGTGTGGCCCCGGGACGCCCGGTACTCCCGGTATACCATTTGATCCTTGAATACCAGGGAAACCCAGCATAGATCGCTGAAAGTAATAACGATCACTTGTAATTAGCCGAGACGAAGACGACACGGGATCTTAAATAACTCGGGGGGGAGGGTACTCCTGGGAATTCTTCAGTGGCGGGGTGTGCCGCCCGGTTCTCCAAATCCTGACTCTATTTCAGACCAAAACACATCATTTTTTACACCCGTTTTCGGACTTGGCCTGTAAAATCCATAACAGTTTTCAGGCCTTGTCTCTACGAATTGAATTACGCATGTCATCATTTATACTTAGCAGATTAATTTAGAACAGCAACAGAAAAGAATTCGCATGATTATTTCTCTTTCCTTCTTATTTGGAATTGAATCGATAAATACTTTTATACACGCCAGAAGCTCACTCGAAAATAATGATTTCAGACCAAAGTGGACAAAGTTTATACCCATTGGCCGTCTTCCTTGTTTTCGAGGCACGGAATGGACATTGGATATCATAATCCTCTTTAAAGTGTTATCTCGCCTCGAATGGACGTGGATGGAATCAGAGAAAATTAACAGTAAACAATGGACAGGTTTAGGGTCTTCGAGGAAAGATCATGCTCAAGCGAGGACATTTAAAGAAACTGCCTTACACTCTTAACGGGTAGTTTTAAGTAAATGATGATAACGACGTGAGAATAATAAAACGGTTTCTGGGTGTACCTAATCTACGATGCAGTTAAGTTCTCCTTTTTAGATCTTCATGCATCTCTTACCTGGCATAAGTCTTTTAACTTTGAGGCGTTTTGTTGCTGAGGTGAAGTGGTTGTTCCCAGTGAGCCGCCAAAAAAAGAGAGAATCAGAAAAACAGCGAAACACTGAACCATGGCGGTGAGAATAGAACGAGAACACAGCGTTTACTGAAATCAGTGCTACGTGCTCATCATTTTATAGCAAATATTTTAAGTAAATCCTCTGTTTCGCTATATTGTTTGTTTGTTTTTGCTTGTTTCTTTTTCCTTTTATGGCATTTTTTTTTGCATCTTCTTATTCTCTGTTTATGGTCGCTTCAGGGTACTGAAACAGGGTCAAAAGATGAACATTCCAAAAATAAATGGCAGAACATAAATTCTTTAAAGCAACAAAGTTTTATGCATGCTATCACGACTTTGTGTTTCTAACTGTACCCGATGCCTTTCCTATTTAGAGCGCCAAAAAATAGTACTTTGCCTTCAGTCCAAGTTGGCTATGTAATGTCGGAAAAGTAGCGGCTCCACTGAGCTCCAGCTAAACAAGCTTTAACGTGTCTGGTGTTAGACAGTGTGTTTATTTTTAAAACCCCATATCTTATACATTGAAGGGGGGTGTGGGGTGAGTTGGGGAGGGGGGCTCCCCATATAAACCTATACGGGCAGGTGCTTCCCTAATGCTTCCCTAAAGGGTACCTCTTACAATTCAGTATAGACTATTTCACGTTACTTTCTTTCTGTCTACTTTTTATATTGAGAAGTTAAGAAAAATATATCGGCAGTTGGCACCACTGGAAAGGACTCCTTAAAATGAGTAACATCGCCAATTTTTGAAAGTGATTGTTGAAAACGGACGAAGATATAAGTCCTGAAAGTCGCGAAATTTTACAGACGTTTGTATGATGGGGGCCGGCACAAACTTGCTTTCCCTCCCCCCTCCCTCCCTCCCCCACAAAGGTCTGTAGATTTTCACAACTTTGCTGAGCTATGTCTCTGCACGCTTAAGACGTATCGCTTTTAAATTTGGCAATTTTACAGCCACTGAAACTACACTTAAATTAAATTTAAACGCTACATGAAAACGACAAGAAGACTTTCTGTTAGTGCTAGTTATGTGTGAGAGGTACAAAATATCTCCTTTCTCTACTACTGTGACATTATTGACAAACACTTAACCTTTGATGCACACGTTGAGGAACTGTGTAAGATGTTATCCCAGAGAATAGTGGTTCTTAGAAAGATAAGGAGATTATCCCTATTGAACTTCGCGTACTTTACTACAATGCTATGATCAAACACGTAATGCTGTATTGGTCAACTATCTGGTAAAGCTGCTCAGCTGATAACTTAACGAGAATCCTCAAGCTGCAAAACCGTGCTGCCCGAATAATTTTAGGAGCTGACACAAGATCAAATAGCGTAAATCTCTTTAATTAATTAGGATGGCTCCCAATTTATGACGAAGCTAAAGTTAATAAGTGGTCGCTAGTCCCTAAGCGCCTACAAGGAAACTGCCCCAGCTACATGTATGACCTTCTTAAATGTTATGCAGATTTACACTCACGCAGTAGTCAGCTGTATAGTGTCTTAAACCTCGTCTACCCCAGATATAAGGGGGAGAACTTTTAGCGCATCCGCGGCCAGGCTCTGGATTTTTTTCAAGAGATACAATGACGTTGATCATTTTATCTTAAGTGAAACTTCATTTTATTTCTTAGTTTTATGCTAATCCGGCATTTCATAACCTTCCTCTCGCTTGACCCATCCTAGTTGTATTCTTATTGTAATTATAGTTTTGTAGATATTCATTGTAAGGATATTTTATAATTGTAATATAGTCTTTACTCTTTTTAGACTTATTCATATAATACTTATAGTTCTTTTTCTTCAACGATATGTATTTTTGGTTACTTATTTTTTGTTTTATAGTTTTAGTTTGAGGGTCACTATTTATTCAGTTGAAGTACTGTCCCGTGTTAACCTCGTTAAAGAAAGTTGATTATTGATTGATTGTTGATTATTATCATCATCATCATCATCATCATTATTATTATTATTATTGAGGGTTTAATCGGTCTAAAAATAACTTTGGTGAAATTCACATATCCCAAGGGGGGGTCTGGGGGTTTCCCTCTCTACAGTGTCTCATTATCCCCTCTTGTAGATACCAGCTGTTGCAGCCAATATTACCTCCTAATTTAAACTTGGTAATAGCTTAAAGTTTGGTCGCCCATATCGATATGGTCAGGAATCATTTTATTCATGTAAAATGGCTTTCCTATTTTCTACCCACAAGAAACAAAGTCAAGTGAAATGTAATCTAATTTTAATCTATGTTATGTGTTGGCCAGATGCATCACTTTGGAAAAATTCCACGAATGTGAGTGGGGACGTTCTTCTTGAAAATACTTTATTTGAAAAGGAATGAATTTTCTTTGCAGTGTGTTATGAATGATTCTTATTCCATTTACGTACACCTTAATTTTCCCGCTATCAGTACCGCTTTAGCTACCTGATTTCAACACACATTGTTTCCAGTTGGTTTGTGTTACTACATCTGCTTGACTTGCTTTGGCGTTTTCTCCTTTCCCTCGATCCTTTGTCTCCTTTTCTTCCTATTGTAAAAATGACAACTGTAGATAGTCTACATTAGCTTTCTAAAGATCGCTGAACGAACCATTTGAAACCTTTTGAGTTTAATCAGTTTAATTAAGAGAAGTTTAAATTAACCTTTGAAAGTTTCTGGATGAAGTTTAAGATAAACTTGAAATTACTGTCCTTGATGATGTAACATGATGACAACTGTAGACAGTTTCTACTGAGGTTGTTACCAAATTAGATCACTGATTGAATCATTTAAAACTTACAGACTCAGTTGATGTTTGTCATTTTCTAACTAATTTTGGGGGTTAAGTTATTTTTATTTGGATCGAATACAACTGGAGTTTAAAGCTAATCAAGACCGAGAGAAAATCAAAGGATCAATTATCTATAATAAACTTTTTCAGAGTGATCTCATGAGTAGAAATGTATCTTTTCATTCTTTGTTCTCGTCTTCGCATGTATGAATAATAAGCCACCGGTCTCGTAATCAAAATATTTCTTTACCACTGTCCCATTCTGTTTCACTTCAGTGACCTGCTTAGCATCCATCTATTGATATAATATTCTGTTAAAACAATGGAAACGATGCCTTAATTTCCATGTACTTATTCAGCTTCTTTGAGTGAGACCCCAGTGCTACCTGGGTTAATCAGATGCAAGCAATTCATCGGATGTGCATAAAGATGTAATATAAAAATGATTTGAAAGCGCCTCATTGAATATAAATAACTATGCTGGTTGGTGCTTGAGATTGAGCGTGAGATTGTATTTTGCTATCTTTAGGTGTTGGCAAGAGAAGTTTGTGGTGCGCTGGTTTTACTGATCCGCCCAAACCATCCGGGTGGTATCGCAAATATATAGAGAATAGAACAATAGAGGCCGGAGACGTCAGCCAATCAGGAAATACTGACCACACTATAACTGATAAAACTGATTGGACAATGCCGACTCTTTTATCTTTATTGTTCGTTATTGTAATTTGAAATGGCAAAGGGAAGTACCTTTGAAAAAACTTTTGCAGGCCTTCTCGTTAAATTGAAACTTTTTTTAAGAAATAAAAAGAAAGAGAAGAAACGGCATTCTGATTATCGATGCTGACATTGCCATGTTCATTAAACAGCGACATTTATATTGATCTGTCTTATCTTTGCGACATATATTATATCTAATTCTTCCTTGTTTTGGCGAGGCAAGTAAACTGTGTTAATTCTTTTAAAGAACTAATCGGATGAACCGAAGCCAACCGATAAACTGTGAACATCAAATTAGAATAGAAGAAAATAAATCAACGACTGTTTTAGCGGCCGACCGGTTCATTTATAGTTTACTAGAACGTTAGGGCGTAAACAGAACGACAAAAACTGTAGTGTACATGCACAAAGACTACGTTTCATTTGACCACTGATTCTAAGCTAGAGAAGAGAAAACGACGTGTAAACGACGAATTTAGAAAACGAGCTATCAACGCAAAAATTTGGCATTGGTTGTCACCAAACCAAAATTGATTCATTGTGTGTTTATGTTTTTTGTTTTTAAAATTCATAAAAACAAAACTTTGAACGTGAGTGATAACACCCTTTGTTTTAGATAAAAGCTAGAAATGCAAATCGTTATTGTGGTTGCGGAAACCATTGTTGGTTAGTTGTGGTCGGTGGTGAACTTAAAACAAGACTTACTATATATTATTTTGTATTTTTTACTCGCTATTTTTCAAAACGGCCAACGCGAATAGACGTTCTTTTAATTAATGTCCCTGCTTCATCATTGTTTTACAGCCGATGCAAAGTTTCTGACATCCTTTCTAACCATTGCCGTGCATTGTGAGATGGTGCCGACCGTACATTTTCTTTCTGTTAAATTTTGGCACAACATTATCTCCTCTTTCTTCTTTTAATAGGGAGCTCAAGCAAAGGCATTCGACGCACGTCAACAGGAAGAGAGACCTTTATCTTGTTTAATATTTCATGAAACCCAAGTTTCTATTACTAATATAATAGTCTTAATAGAACGCTTTTCCCGAAAATTTGGGCATCATATTGCTCGGCAGAATACTGCCCAAGGATGCAAAAAAACGCACTTCCGGTTGACGTGAGTCCGGCTCAAAACGTCTTTTAAGCTCACTATTAAAATGCTGAATATATCAACACGCAGAACGTTTTATCTCCACTTCTCCTTCTCAGTTGATCTCCGAAATCTGCTTCAAGGGCAAGGGGCTAGAATTTGTGGTATCCCGTTCACGCGCTTTTTCATTCCCCCTAGTTTTTCTTGACCTTCAAATATATCCAGCCAGATCTCCATAATTCATCTACATCTGATCTCCACTGACTTTACCCGAAAAGGTAAGTTTCAGTAAAAGTTTTGATCAAGGGAAAGGAAATTTAGTTCGAGTTAGCGAAGAATTCTAGCTATCCGAGTCAATTATCAAGGTTGTACTGACTGTATAAAATGAATGATTCTGGTCGTTACCGTAAACTGGTCGCCTCTAGCTTACGGAAGAGGTTGCGCGCAGAGCTTCGACCGCACATAGAATGATCAAAAAATTATTGAACCCTACTATCGCGGCAAAATATCGTCATTTGTTGGAGTGTCTCACAGGACAATTCGTTTCTGCAGCCTCCGGCTTCAGCAAGTCGCATTTCGCTTAGCAACGCCTAAGAATTAGCAATTTATTATAAGGTACTTCAGATGCTACTATCGTCAAGCCTAATTATCTGGTAAAAAATAAAATCTACTCTTAAATATAAGGCACAAAGCGAGAAAGATTATTACGAAAGCTCGGGGTAGAAAAAATGTCATATAATCTTACTAAGTAAACATGGCAGCAAACCAGAGGATGTTTCTTTATAATTAGAATCAAAAAGTTTTTTTTGTCTTGAAAACTGTCAGCAGATCTATTTTTTCTGCAAAATCAAGCGTTCTGATCGCCTCGTGCTTACCTTTGGCCTCGAGCAAATGCAAAAATCAGAAACAAACAAATAAACAAACAAAAATAAGTAAATAACATCTGTTTTACAGGATAGAACAAGAAGCATACAAAACTACCCACGTTTTTATAAATAACGAAGTATCAACCCTTTCAAAAATGGCCAATTAAAATTGTATTGGAGACCCGGGGGATTCCCTAACTTCGTTAGCCTAAAAGGTTAAGTGCCACTGTACAACAGGAAGTTGGTTTTAAGGTTTCACAAGTCAGTCTCAAACAGGGTTAACTAATTCACCATTTAGCCTCTTGAACGAGGTTATTTTTTGACCGGATCAGTGTGAAAGTTGGGCCTACCTTTGTGCCATAAATAGTCGTTTTGTAAAGTTACCTGATGTTCGTTAAAAAAAAATGCTTAATTCTGTTTGCGAAACTGAATGAGTTAGAGTCATAAAATAATGTATCTTTGTCTTAAACAGGGCAGGATCAGGTTACTATACATCAAGGCTAATTACCACGAAACAAAACAAAGCATCTTTCGTCTCTTTCTTAGTATTTACTGGTTGTCGCGAAAGGACAGCCCATTTTGACGCCCGTCCTAAAACAATGCATAGCTACGGAATGTTCCCAGTTTACGGGAGCCAATCAAACCATGCGAATATTCCTAATCACTAAAAATGGCTAAACATCTACTTGCTCCTCCTCAGGGTCGGTGCATAGCGCTAGTATCTCCACTATTATTTACTCGGCTCCTCTTCGATAGATAGTTGTGTACCTATTCACTACAAGAAACAAAATAAAATTGCGACTTTTTGCTTTCTGTAAAAGGTATAGCGGTACCAAACGTCTTAATGCTAGTGGAAAATTAAATTTGGCCAAATTAACGATTCAGTTTTGTTTTCAGCTTGACTTCCCTCTCAGGCTGAAAGCTGAAGACGTCATCGAGCTCGTAACTTAGTTGCCTGCGTGCAGACGTCTCCTATTTCCTTTGTTGCACGCGGAAAAAGGGACGTCTGCGTAACGCCGTCGCTAATCGTGTTCTAGCGTCACGCTGGGTTCTCAAGATTTTGGGAACATGCTGTGATAGGCTGACACACAGTGCGCATTGTTTGACTTAACGCTGATTGGTTGTTATCGAATCTAGTCTGATAATGTATGCTGTAATTTATGTAATCGGGGTTTTCCAGCCAAAACAAATCAAAACATGTGCCATTGTGTGCAGACTGTTCGAAATCTTGTGCGAGGCCGCGGAAAATTTAGCGTGTGCGAGGAAATTATTTCTTTACAATTTACTGTGCTTGACACATCACATCATACAGTGTCTAAGAAAACTACAAAAGCGGCGTGGACTTCGCACCAGGCAGGCATTTCGGAGAAAGCCAGCCAAAGAAACTAAAATCTTTATTTAGCCGTAACAAACAGAGGTCAAAGAAAAATTTAAACACTTTACAACTGCATCTGAAATTAAATCCTACCAGAAACACTCACAGAAGCATAAACCACAGGAAATGATTACTCAGTATGTATGTAACAAACCTGCCTCATGACCTCTAAATGAAAGACTTGATGCGCGCGGCAAAAACGAGATTTACTCAGGCAAAGTTTAGAATGCTACATCCACTGTGTAGTGCTAGTAACCTTCGCGCGAGAGAGAAAAGAAGAAAAACCTCTGTTCAAGCAGACTCTTCAGGTCACGTTTCGCATTATCACGAGCCTATGATGTTGTGTTTGGACTGTCAACTCTTATTTCTAACCGGATATTATTTCACAATTTATGCGAAATAGAATACCCCCCTCAACGGGACTCTGGAACACGGTTAGCGACGGCGTTACGCAGACGTCCCTTTTCTGCGTGCAACAAAGGAAATAGGACACGTCTGCACGCAGGCAAGTAACTTAGGCAAACTGGTTTTTCTCCGTTAATTAGGATAGCTAATTTACTTGTTGTTATCATTCATTATAAAACTATAGTTTTGGGTCAGATGACTGACGAAATTCGATGATACTTCTTTGTTATTGTAAAAGGTGGTTTGTATTCATTGGTCACTATCTACGTGTAGTACGTGTACGTTTAGACTGACAGAAGCCTTGGGTTTATAAGTCACGTGGTTTGACGCCCGGGATTAGTTCCTTTCTTTATTTTAGGTGTATCTTTATTGGGCAAAGGCGGCTATATCCTACTTGTGTTTCATCCGGATATAAAATTAGAGGAGTACTATGGGTCAGTGCAGGGTCGATATTTATTATACATAGGTACTCTTTTATCATAGGTGAACTGTTTTTTGGCCATTCTAACCTTTTATTAGTTCACCTACAGCTAACACATAGAGGAAACTTTTTTCGGTTAGGATTTGGTAGAAAAGATTGCTCTCCAAGGACGATATTGGTATCAGGCTAAGATACAAATAACAGTTCTTTTTTAAGGAAACCGTCAAAAACACAGAAAAAGATAACTTGGTGAAATTTATGGTATATAGAAGCCTACAAAGCAATAAAGGCCTAGCTTGCTAAATAAAAGAAAACTGTACTCTTGACGACGTTCGTACTGCGACGGTTCGGCATAACTTAACTTCCTATAACTTGATGTATGGGTATCCCTCCTCCCTCTCTCCCTCTCCCCCCCCCCCCCCCTCCCGTCTCCTATTTTTAAGGAAAGAAACCCTGGGAACTAGGTAGTTCTTTCTTAATAAACGCACTCGAAAAGGCACGTTTGCAAATAGCTGCATTGGATAGATCGATATTGAGAGACTGTACGGGCATACTGAGTTCAATTCTTTGTTCGAAAAAATAGTGGACAAGCTTTTGCACACTGTTAAGTTAGAAATTGTCTTTTATTGAAAGCTTCTATCACACATTAAAGCAGAATACACTGACATGAAAGAAATATAACAAAGATGCTATTAAAGGAATGGGAAGGTTTGACAAGAATCTCAATGTTACGAGTACAAACATTCCATTTTTTCCCAATCTAGCCTGTGTCTCAAGCGTTCCAAAGGCAAGGGAAAGAGGAGTTTAGCGCGTGAGAAGCACGGAGGGCGCGCGAGGAAGGAGGAAGGGGCGCGTTCCTATCCTCCCTTCTCCCTCGAGCGTGGTGTCTCGTGCCTAAATTCCCTTCCCTCCCCTTTCAAACGCTTGCCACGCAGACCTAGTAATAATCAAATTATCCTATTATCATATTTTTATCTTTCCGGCTAATTGTTATACATTTTACTAGGAGAGATTTTAATCCTCAAAATTCTTATCCGGTTTTAATAAAGGCTTCTGAGGTTTTGCCTAAAAGTGTTTAGCTACAAAAGGAATCGTGTTTAAGGCGCGATTTAATTAAAGATTTTCTAAAATATTTTGACGGCGAAGATTATCTCTTTGGTATTTTTTTTTCTATCAGATGAAAGATTATATCACGGCGTTTGCTTTGACTGCATAATCAATTTAAAGACTCAACGAAATGAATGGCAATCTGGTGGTAAAAAATAGTAACCCAAGAGAGAATGGATTCCCCCGAAGCTGTGGTGATATATTTTGCATCCACAACATATCACCTTTGAAAAGCATTGCCAATCAATCTCTCTCCCTCACAGGAATGCTATTCGAAGGAAATTAAAACAGCCCTAAAGTGAAAGACTGTTCTTATTAGGACTGGGGCCTAGATACTTCTTCAATCATTATCCGGGACACTGAATTCCACTCAGTGTAAGCATCACCCAAGGTTTGACCAGTACACTTTCCTACCCATAATTCCACTCTAACAGCGCCTTGTGTGATGTTTTCACAGTACCCCTCAAATGACCGATGATGCAGCAGACTAGGGTTTCCAGATGGCCAGTAGTTGTAAACAACAGCCTCAATCGTCATTGGCCCACTGCATTCATTTCCATTGAGCTTGAAATACCATCGGTTACACCTAGAACTACTTCCATAGACCCTCATGTTTGTTAAACGCACAGTCCTGGAATAAAATCAAACAAAATCAAACATATTGTAGTAAGACAAGCAACCGTGTGTAATGATTGATACTAACTACTCCAGTCAAGATTTCTTGCTAATGTTTAAAAACTCTATAATAGCTTAAATTTTTGTTGTCCTTATCCATATGGCCAGGAATTATTTTATCGCACACGATGGTTTTCCTTTTTTTCGTTGTAAGGTATATTTTGAGATCTTTAATTGTAAGGAGCATTTGAAAACTGTATAGTTGAATTTTCGCGGTATAAATAAATGTTATTATTATTATTATTATTATTATTATTATTATTATTATAAAATAGAGAGAAATGTAACTAAATAGTAATTTATCTAATGTGTTGGAAAACGGTGAGTGAGAGGGAGACTAGCCTGAACTTCATCCGATTACTTCGAATCGTTATTACTCCCTCAGTAACGTCTGAATCGACCGGCCGTTAATGCCGTCCAGTGACGTCACTACTCCTTGACCTTTGCTTTAATTCATGCAAAAAGTAAAACACGGTTTTCAAATGGCAAACCGAGAAATATCGTTTGGAAATGTCTGCATGATACAGAATTGCTTCATTTTTTTTTTTTTTTTTTTCGATCGTAATTCATGTTTAACGTTCAAACTATCAACTGCATGCAGTACAACCCTGAACTGGTAGTACTGAATTCTTTAATCAAACTCGGTCGCAATCACGCAATGAAATAAACACACAAACGGAACACTTAGTTCTAAAACACAATGATTTGCTTTAATTGAAAGGAAGCTATTTGGAAGAAAAGCCTTACAGAATCATTACACTTGACGGTGAAAATAGCAGAGAAGGTCGAGTTATAACACTGATCTCAGAAACTTCGCGTAAACAAAATCACCTGCCGCCAAAACCACAAAGCGGCTCTAAATGAAAAAGCTACCGACTCTACGCAATGATTCTTCATTCGCAGTTCTGTTTAAGAAAAAGATTAAGCATAATCGAAATGTTTGAACTACACGAAAGAATGCCAGGGATGCGATCTACTGAATATCAAGCGACAATCCCGCTAAAATTTGTCACAATTATACATAATTATGCGAATGTTTAGACAATCAACCAATCAAAATCACTACCCCTTTTACGGGTAGTGAGGGACGTCACTGGGCGGTATTGAGTTTGTCAAAGTCTGTGGGATTCGTTTCTCTATTTGGGAAAACTTTCATTGGTTTCTATATCTGCTGCTATCCTATTTCTACGATCATGGCATGTTTATTTTCCGTTGGAGTTCGAATTTTTGTGGAAAGAGTTGTGTTGAAAGGGAGCATGGGGAAGAAAATGGCATCTCGTGTCTCCTACGTTGTATATTATTATTGTATATAGAGTGAATTTGAACTAATTGCTGCAAATTATCACGAGACTTCGTTGGAGCAATAAGGACAGGAACAATTAACTGCAGAGTAAGTTTCATTGATCTTTATTTAGTTTTTCCTAGAAATTTTAGGATCGTATTTTTACTCCACACAAACACAGTAATTTTACTGGAACTTTACTGTGGTACTATCACAGAGCCTGAGTTACCTGTGATTTTTCCTACCCAATTTCAGACCTGATCAAAAATTTGATACCCTATTTCAGACCTGAAGCCATGGAGCCCGGCGCGTGACCGGAGAGCGTGACAAGCTGTTAGTATGTGTAATCAAATGGTGACGAGTGAAATTAGGGAATAATTTCACGCGCGTTTTGTCCAAATCCTAATAATTTCCCGAGCATTTGGAATTTGGACAAAACGCGCGTGAAATTATTCCCTAATTTTACGGGTATACCATTTGATTACCTATTAATATCATGGTTGACGAATTACGTTAGCAATCTTGGATTTTTGACATGTTTACCCTGGATCGTATCGATCGAGAACTCCACTCTCTCAAATGTTTAGACCTTAAATTTGGCTTATAAAGTTCAGAATTTTTCAGACTTTTTCGGCAAAGTACCTGTTAGAATCCTCCTTGATGTTCTCTTGCGTGTTTAGGTTTTTTAAAGCGTCTTTTTGTGCCCTGACATCTTCATTCACGTTATTTTAAAACTTGGTCGCCATCTTGACACTGAGACGCACGGAAAGGTTGCCATGGCAATTTTGTAATTTCACACGTGAAATTACAAATTAACGCTGAAATTTCGCGCCAAAATTAAGGGGTAATTCGTCGCCTATGATATTAAGGCACGTACACAGTAGTTGGGGTAAAAGTTAAAAGGGAAAAGGTCTTATCGCCAAGCGATGAAGAAGTAGCTAATTCTTCTAAAAAAACATACCCAGTTCAAGACCAGAGTGCACAAACCATACCCTATTTAAGACCAAAATGATGGAAATTGATACCTTATTTCAGACCAAAACGGCTAAGAAACCATACCTTTGGCGCGGCACATACCTACATAGCCTATATAAGGGACCTCCTGCCGCAGGGGGCGAAAAACGCGTTGCCGATTATGAGTCTCTCTACTGACGCACGCGAGACTAAAAACAATGAATGTTCTCTGGAGTGTGTTATGATTCTTATGATTCTTATTCTAATTACCTTAATCTTTCCGTTATCAGTGTGGCTGTATGATTTCCACACACATTGTTTCCAGTTGGTTTGTGGTACTACACTTGTTGGACTTGCTTTGGCGCTTTCTCCTTTCTCTCCTTTCTCTCCTTTTCTTCCTGGATTTCCCACAATGCCTGGCTCTCCTTTTGTTCCCGCAATGCCTGGCTCTCCTTTAATTCCGAGAATTCCCTGTTGACCTTTCATTCCCTGAATTCCTGGGGGTCCACTCTTCCCAGGGGGTCCTTCGCGCCCTCTGTCTCCTCTTGGACCCGGCATTCCTTGCGATCCTTTATCACCGATTTGTCCTTTTGCACCTTCCCTTCCCTGGGGTCCGTGTGGTCCCGGTACGCCCGGCACTCCCGGTATACCATTTGATCCTGGAATACCAGGGAAACCCAGCATAGATCGCCGAAAGTAACGATGACTTGTAATTAGCAGAGATGAAGACGACACGGAATCTTAAATAACTCGGGGGGGGGGGGGAACCTCCTGGGAATTCTTGGTGGGGGTGTGCCGCCCGGTTCTCCAAATCCTTACTCTATTTCAGACCAAAACACGTCATTTTTTACACGCTTTTTGAAACTTGGCTTCTACTATCCATACCAGTTTTCAGGCCTTGTCTCTAAGAATTAAATTGTGGATGTCATCATTTATACTTAAATTGATTTAGAGCAGCAACAAAGAAGAATTCGAATAATTATTCCTCTTTCCCTCTCATTTGGAGTTGACACGATAAATACGTTCATACACGCTCGTAGCTCCCTCGCAAACAATGATTCCAGAACGAAATGAGCAAAGTCTATACCCGCCAGCCGTCTCTCCTTGTTTTCGAGGCACGAAATGGACCTTGGACATCATAATCCCCTTTAAAGCGTGCTCGCCTGGAATGGACTTGGATGGAATCAGACAAAATTAACAGCTAACAATGGACAGGCTCTAGGCTTTCAAAGAAAGATCATGCTGAAGAGAGGACTTTTAAATACTGACTGTCATACACTTTTAAAGGGTACTTTTTAGTAAATGATCATAACGACGTAAGAGTGATAAAACGGTTTCTGGGTGTCCTAATCTAAGGCGTAGTACTCCTTCAATGTTTATGTATTTCTTACCTGGCATAAGTCTTGTAATTTTGAGGCGTCAGTTTGTTGCTGAGGTGAGGTGGTTGTTCCCAGTGAGCCGCCTAAAAAAAAGAGAGAATCAGGAAAACAGCGAAATACTGAACCATGGCGGTGAGAGTTGAACGAGAACACAGCGTTTTCTGAAATCAGTGCTACGTGCTCACCAGTTAATATAGCAAATATTTTAAGTAAATCCTCTCTTCCTGTGCATTGTTTGTTTGTTTTCGCTTGTTTCTTTTAATTTCCTTATATGGCAAGTTTTTTGCACCTTTTTATTCTCTGTTCATAAGCCCGTTTCAGAGTATTGAAACAGGGTCAAAAGATGAACATTCCAAAAATAAATGGCAGAATATAAATTGTTACAAAAGTAGCAAAATTTTATGCATGCTAGCTATCATGATTTTGTGTTTCTAACGGTACTCGATCCCTTTCCAAAAATATAACTTTGCCTTCAGTCCAAGCTAAGTTGGCTATGTTATGTCAGAAAAAGTAGCGGCTCCATTAAGCTCCCGCTAAGCAAGCTTTAACGTGTCTAGTGTTAATGTGTTTATTTTGAAACTACCATATCCATGGCTGAGTGGGGGGTCCCTATAATAATCTATACGGGGAGGCGCTGCCCAAAAGGATATCTCTTTCTAACGGGGAGGCGCTACCCAAAAGGATACCTCTTTCAATTCAGAATTGCACGTTTTCAACTTTTGACATGGACAAGCTAAAGAAACCAATGGAAAGAACGCCTTTATATTAGAAAAATTGCCTAGTCTACAAGTCGGATTGTTGAAAACTAACGAAGATATAGCACCTCAATGACGCCAAATTTTACAGACGTTTGTTTGGTGGGGGTCGGGCACAAACTTGCTCCCCCTCCCCCCTCCCCACCCTCCACGTACGAACGTCTGTCTATTTTTCAACTTTGCTGAGCTATATATTTGCACACTTAAGACGTATCACTTTCTCATTTGGCAATGTTACAGCCACTGAAATTAAAATTAAACTTCTGTTAGTACTAGATATGTGTCAGAGGCCGTGACAGAGAAAAGGATCTCCTTCCTCTACTGCTGTGACGTTAGTGAGATGATTATTTGCACAAAAAAATAATAAAATAAAATAAAACAAGAACGAACAAAAGCTTAGCACAATTTTTTCACGGCCATGAAGCCACAGATTCGAGTTATTTCCAGTCCTGTTAAACCTTGCTCACTCTTGGCTGTCACTTAAAAGCCGTGGGATTGTACACCTTCTTAAGGGGCTTTCACTCAGCGGGAATGCGAAAAAACGGAGAGGCTTTAGTAACTGAGGCGGCGTATAGATGGCATAGAAATAAGCTGTAGCATTGCTGATCAAAATACATTTTTGCAATTACTGCTCGTTAATTAAGGCTTCAAAACGTCATTTTAAATCGACTTCAGTTTAGTCCAAGCAAGAGGGCAGGTGTTATTTTCGGTGGGGCTTATATTCGGACGTTTTTTTTTGTTATTGTTGTTGTCTACAGCCATGATATCGGCCCATAATTGAAGAGGAGGGCCAATAAGTCAAGGCGCTTATTCGCCACTTTGACTGGGCCAAGATGTTTGTCAAGTGCATTGTGTGACTTTTGGGGGGACGCGTTTTCAACAGTGGCGAATAAGCGGCAGTTTACGGTGTTTCACGGCATTGGTCCAGATTTTCAGACCCAGAGGAAAAAGAGCAAACTGTTCTCCACTAACGCGCTAACAAGTGCGTTCGTGTACAATGTGACATGCATAGAGCGGTTACAGAGCTGAGTGTTATTTTAATAGAAGGATTTATCTCTAAATTTCTACATGTATAGTGAATAATATTATTTTCAGGGTTTCCGGTAACTCGTCTTGGCAGAGACCTCATTCCTTTCATCCCGCGCTGAATCGATCGTCCCCGTCTTTTTACGTCCTAAACTCTTGGCTACTACAGCTAAAAGAACGGTAACTTCCATAAAAAAAAAGCATACGTTCAGACGCAGACAGGGTTTACACATAATAAAATCTCAAGTAAAACGCTCTGGTTTCGTGATTTTCCTCTTTCATATTTAAAAGAGTGCATTTATAGTAGCAAAAAAAACGGATGTAAAGTTCTAAACGAGGTATGTTGAAAGAGGCCATTTGTCAATGGAAAGTATAGGAAAGGGTATCTTGTCTGTCAAAAATGGTACGTAAAAGGGTTAAGGGGTTGGACCTCGGGGGGGAGCCTCCCCATGTAAAACTTAGTCTAGAAACCCCCCCCCCCCCCCGGCCATTACGATCTATGGAGTCAGTCAATAGGAGAACGCAACGTCTTTGTTCTTATTTTTGCTGTAGCAGACGTCGTTACATTGTGGAACGTGACCTTCCTTTTTGCCACCCATACTTGCTGCAAAACAATTGCGAGACGTTTATGTTGGAGGCAGCTTCCTTCCCGAGCGATAACAAAATTGTGAGTCAAGTAGTACATAACATAATGGGGCTTACGCAGCAACGGCTGAGGAAGATTTCCTTACTAAAGAAAACTTGCTCTTTTGAAGGCTTTAAGCCGGTTTTCACGTTATGATTTTTCCAAAGAAACACGAAAAGATTAAAACTGGCTCAGTGAAAACTGGATAGATTAAAATAATCTGTTGCACCACCATATATTTTCTTTGGAAATAAATCGGGCATACAATCGCTGTGTGTAAACCAGCGTTTAAATAGCAAAACAAACAATGAAAATGGATACAAATATTTTTATACATTTTATTACTATTTTCTACTCAACTAAGTCGTGCAATGCGAACGCCCAAAGACTCAGACCCATTTCGTACGGTCTGGCCTGTTTTCCACTCGCTAATCTCATAACCACAAATGTACATGAATTATTTTAGGGTACAACCTCACCTGACATATAATTAATTTTAATAGCAACAGAGTGGCGCCCCGCCATATGACCACCTCGTTATTACAACCGTATTATCTCCATTCAAACGTAGAAATCAGACTTATTTTAGTTTTTATTTTTTTCGAAAATCACCCGTTAATATCCGACCACTTCATTTTTACGACTAGGATTTTATGGCCCAACGGTGGTCACATTAACGGGGTTCCATTGTAGTTAATTGCTTTATGGCTTCCATTTGAGGATCGAGACTGAACTTCACTGAGCTGAAACACGGCTAATCGAGTAACAATGCGCTTAACATCAAGTGCATTCTGCACTTGAATATAAATATTTTTAACTTTTACTGTAAAGCCATACTTAACCGCTTTAAATAACGCATTCACATGTATATCATAGTCATTAAAATTAAATACAAGAATAGTTACGAATAAATAAGAACTTGTTTAAATAATTAACACTGTTTAGACTTGTTTCCTTCGTTAAGGCTCTTTTAAAAAACCAAGACACCAAGATGCCGAAAAACAAAGGACATTACTAAATAAAGTCCTTCTAAATGCATTTACAGACATAATAGTCTGTTTACTTTTAAAAGCTACTTCATTATATAACTAACAGAAAAACATTTAATTATTCAGTCCTCTGCACTAGATTAGCTTTCCACTACAATATCCGCTTTATCCGCAGGGTCTTCGTCAAACTGCGACCTTTTTAATCCAAGAAATCTTAGAGCATTTCCGCCTAACAATTTATCCTACAACAAGAGACGGATTTTTAATTAAAAGGTTTTTATCTGAAGTTAGACTATTCGAGGTCCCCTATTTCTTCGTAAGATCGACAGGATAGAGCGCTAGCTTAATGGAACGGACGGTTATCTTGGTTTTTAACCAAAGGAGCGGGAGTCGGGCTTTACCTATCCAAGATGGCCGCCCGTAACGCCCGACGATCTTACGGAAAAATTGGGGACTGCCAATCGAATGATGAACGGGAGATTTGATGATGGGCAAATGCACTCCGCTAGCAGTTACACAACCTATTTTCCAAAATAACAGGGAATTAACTCCACTAATAATTGTTGAATAACTGTTGAATTGCCAAGTACATGTAGAACCTACTAAAGCAGGGTAGGACTAAACCTCTTGTAGAGAGAAGTGGCGGGGGCGGGAGGGGGTGGGGGTGGGGATTATACAGGATTCAAAGGGATGGGAATGAGTCAAAACCTGAGGAGAGGGGTGAGGCATATTTCTCTTTCGTACAGGGGAACCCCGATATAACGAAGTCCTCGGTATAACAAACGATATTTTCTGCCCCAGTTACAGTATAATGTATGGAAAAGAACCTCGATATAACCAAACCGTAATCGAGGTTCCACTGTAATCAAGCGATACCAATGTTAAAAGAGAGGAGAAGTGTGACGTCACGTTACCATGGTAGCAAAATTTCTGGATCACAACAATAAGGAGTTAAAGCAACGACGACGGCGGCGTTTTACCAATGGCAAAAAAAAAAAGAAAAAACCGTGAAACTGAATGTGATTGTTCTTTTACCCTAAGTTCCAGGTCGTCTTTGTACACATCCTCGATGAGTTTTCCTGGATGATGTTCTCCGAGAGAAAACGGGTAGTCACTGCCTAAAATAACATTCTCCTGCAAAAAAACAAAATACACTTGCAAGATATTGAGCTCACGCTTGCTGCTATGAGAAAATTGGGAACTTGAAGGTTTATTTATTTATTTTTTTCAGTGTTATGTCTGTCCATGGACAAGTGCGCTTCGCACACAAACGAAAATTGTTGAAGACACAACTTTAATGGGGACTCAGGCTCGTTACTTGATCAACACAACAAATCACAATCTTATCATGGCTTACTAAAACTTAACCTTGTCAGTAAACTGAACCTACGCAAAAGAAAAACTAAATCACTGTCGGGGTGGAAATTGAGATGTAGGAAGTCTGAAAAATTTACCATACGATGAGAAATTCTCACCACAGCGTTACAGGTAATTAAGCACATCGTTTGTTTCACGACGTTTTCACAACAAAAGATTCGATGATTCGAAACAAAATTGTTACTGCTGCTTTTCCAGTTTCCGTACATTTTAAAAGACTCTTGATAAATGGATTAGATATATCAGTTATAGTGCCATTAAATAACGGTAATATATAGATTTGGCCAGGGCTAAAAGCGAGGCTCCCATTAGTAAATTTATAATTTAAATTAAACAATAAACTTGTATTCGAATTCCACAATTCAGTTAACTTTAGAACACATTTATGTGACTTTTGAGGGAAAGGCTACCTGATTTTAGAGAAAAATAATTTGCAAACAGCCCAAGAGTGAACCAAATCTTACATCGAGTTGATAGCCTCATATGTACACTCAAAAACTGGTAATCATCTTTTATCACATTTAAGAGCCGTAATGGCTATTGATCGCCGTAGATCAATTAGGCTTGGAAAAAAAATCAGGCCAACGTTTTGGCGTTCGACAAGTTTACTTTGCAAAATCTTGCCAACAAATCTGGGCGCGTGTAAACCAACCTTTTAAACCATGAACAGAAAGCAGTATTTCACAATACAAATTGCTCTCATTCAATATTCATAAACTGTTAAAAAAATTTTCCAAAATCACCTATACGGCCATCCGGTTCTCACTTTTGTAGTGCGAGCTGTAGCGAGTGTTTGAATGAACATTAACAGAGTTACGCTCCAAGATAATAAAGAATTTATCATGTTTATTTTTTATTTGATGGTTTAACGCGCGGCATTTTGAGAACTCCTGCAAGCGATGTTCACTGAACGACTGAAAACAATCGGCATAGCGATTAAAATTGCAAGAGAGACTACTAACAATCAATAAAAGAAATATAATTCGGTGAAACATAAACAGAGACAACAATTTTCATTCAGGAAGACAAGTATTAAAGTGTCCCTAAATATCCTGAATCTTCAAGCTTCAAGCTTAAGTTTGCTGAAGTTTATGTTTTAAGCCAGCTTCCCGGTGTTTGTTTTTTCAAAGACGAACTCGAGGCAAGAAAATCGCTCAAAGCTTTCTTTTCCGGCCAGAATTATAACTAAAGATTCTTTGGAACATTTTCTTTCTATTTGCGGTGAGAAACTGTCTAAAGGCTTTTTAAAGTTCTGTAAGATTATATCAAACCAGATACTCGGTGAGATCGTTGTCTCAAATCTTACAAACGCGCATAAACTAAATTCCCGCATAAACTACGCTCCACTTCATTAAATTAGATACAAAAAACAAACATGAAATACAATAATTTCCCTGGCTTACCATTCGAGATGCAGCTCCTGAAAGTTATCAGGTAAAACCAGTATCGCTTCAGACTTTGCAATCCTCTTACGCATCAAGCAAGGTAAAAACGAAAACGATGCCATCCGAAATCGGATTTCCGACTTTGACAAGCGACGTTTTCTCAACCAAAAACCCAATAAACAAACTAGCCATGAGTAACAGAAGACTCCTGATAGCAGCTGAATTTCATTTTGTACATCCAGTGGAAAAAGACAGTTAAAAACATCACAAGTTGACACAAAACTCTGTCAGCTTCAGCTGTTAAAGTAAACAAGATTCAAGATGCTGCATAAATTTTGCGCATGAACTCACCTGTCAAATTTTGACCAATCAGAGCATAAAAATTGGACGTAGAGCGTGACCAACGCGTGACCATTGTGAGAAAAAATAAAAGCAACTGTCTTCCCTGCCTGTAACAGCTGGCTGAATTTTCACGTTCGAGGTCAGTTTGCAATCAAAAATTTTAATTGTGCAGCACATAAACACAACATATTTCATATGAATTAAGAAAAAAAATTGAACTTGAGCCTGCGATCACTTGAAAACTATTTTACTTGTCAGCGGATAACTGCAAAAAATACTTGACCTCGACGGGTCGACACCTGAGCCCGCGATACGGTAAAGTGATACTGGTCAGCGGGTACTCTGTTTTGACAGCTGTCAATTGATCAAAACATTGATGTCCAATATGTGTGCATTATCAGTTTTCCTGTGCTCCCAAACTAGTAAAAGTATGAGATTGAACGTTGTTCGCGATCTAGTAAAACACTTAACTGGTCAGCGGACAGCTTCCAAATAAATCACGTCACCTCGATGAGTTGACACATGAGCCCGCGATATGGTCATGGGATACTGGTCAGTGGCTATCCTGTTTGGACAGCTGTCAATTGACCATATTGTTAATGTCCTGGACTTGCCAAGACACGCCTGAGACACCCCTCCCTACCTTTTGATAGTCTCCCCTACCCCACCCATACAATCTGTAGACGCGTACGTACGTACGTACGCTCGGTCAATCACGTGACAACCAAACGAAAAGAGTTTGATCATATTCCATGGGTATGGGGCTCTGTCCCACGCGCGCTTCGCGCGCGCGGGAGCCCCGCTAAAAACGAAACGCGAACTGTAGCAGTCATACATATACTTAACAATTATTCCACGAGGGCGCGTTGGATATGAGATGATAGGTAGCCAACGAGGCGCATAGCGCTGAGTTGGCTATAATCATTTCATATCCAACAAGCCCGAGTGGAATAATTGTTTTATTAAAAACGCCCACAAAATCTCGTTGAATCGCCCCGACTAGAACAAACCGGAAAAGACAAGGGACTTCCGCTATTAACATGTCACACGTCTATCAAAACTGTCAACGCGCGAACGGACTCGCCTAGACTGCATGAATGAAAAATCAAAACATTGTGCGATGAACATTAGTTTTTTAAAAACTAATCGTGATTCTGGGATTTTACACAGCAGAACAGCTTAAAAAACCTGGCAGATAATGTGAAGGAAAGGAATTTTTAAGTGACAGCCGTCGAAATTACTATGAATTTGGATTTTCGGTGCAGTTATAAAAGTAAGAACAACGGAGAAAAACTACCGGTATTACCTCGGTCGCTTGTTATGAAGTTGTTTGAAGCCACAAGCTGGTTTTGCTGAACAAGAAAAGAAGCTATACAGCCGCCTCCATTGCTCTAGTGAATGGCTGCATTGCCTGTATTTGTAGCTGGTTTCTTGTGATTTATATTCTTGATGTCGGATAAACAAGCTGCAGTTATCTATCGGCGAGTGACTCGATTGGCGAATGGCTTCGCGATCATGAAGAAACAACACTTGTCTTCTTTCGTAGCTGGTCAAGGTACTTTAGTTCCATGTGTTTTCATGTGTTTTTCGACAAACTTTCAAACAAGCTCTTGTGGCTTTTTTGTTTGTTTTTGTCTTTTTTCTTTCGTTGAAATTGCATTTCTAGTATTCTAAGAAATGAATTAAAACGATTTGCTTCGGGCGCCGTTCTATCCTTCGCGAAAAAAATTCTCAGCTAGCTTCCAATTTTAAACTGACGCGTAGGCCGACCATATATGGAGAACATGGTATATTAGCTCATATACCATAACGGCTAAGCCAATCAAAATGCTAGAATTGCATTATCCAATGATTCAGTTTTTAATAAAAGCAAATAAGCCATAACTGTCTTAAATAGCAAGTCGCGTCTTTGTTACGATGAGAATTAACCTTTAAGCCCCAATATCTACATACAAATTCTCCAAACTGATCATTTTATCAACTGTCATAACCATTTCCCTTGATAGTGCTGATATTGTTAGGAGAAAGTTCATGTTGCTCACTCTTATGACTTATATGATTAAGTCATTCTACATCCCATGATATGACACATTTTGTCTGTTTATTAAGGGGGCTAAGCCATTTTAGGTCAATTCTGAGCTGACCTTATTACTTAATGCTTTTGCTCATACACAAAATGCTCCTTTAGAGTGATGAAGAAAATATAAATCAAACAAATTTCATCAGAGAGCACTAACGAGAATACTTTTCTAGTGATTTTTGCTGGCATGGCATCAAAACTAAGTTTCAATCCACATACATCCTTGCCGTTCGTAGAAACAGTCGACAGGGAAACAGAATATAGTCTGAAAAAACAAACCTGGACCGTTATTTTTAGAATTCAATTGATGCATAGACAAACGATAGCAATAGCGTGACATAACCCATTTTAAGTACACGTCTTGTTAATTTTTGCTCGCCTAAAATTCACTGTTTGTTTCTGAAATAGATCATAACCAAAAAGTCACTGAACTCTTTACCTGACCAATAGTGTCAACCAGTAATTTAAGAGCTTTTTCATCATGGACAAGACTATATGTATAAATTTGACCAATGTACTTTCTGAAACATACATTTTTATAACGAATGATACATTTAAGGTTCTGTTTGTAGTCTAGAAAGTATTGTGAGATTATAAAGAATACATCTAACAAAATCAATTTAACACTGCTACAATACAGTTAACTCACACAGAGACTGTTGGATGCGACAAAAGGGGCGGTCTTAGGACCGGTTCAGACGTCGAACTTTTCATGAGCCGAACCTAACGCGAATTAAGGTCGACCCAAATTATTTAGACCAGCTCATTTGATTCAGAGGCTAGAAGTACTCATTTCGGTCAAACTGCTTACAAAATACGTTATAATAATTTATGCGTCTGAATCAAAGCCGTTCCAAAGTCGCGATCAAAGGCGAAATTCCCGGCCGGGGTAGGCGAAAAGAACGGCTGAGCCGTTCCAAATTGAAACAGGCGTTCCTAATTCATTCATGACGCCAAACTTTCATGTACTTTATTCAATGTATTAGCCCGGGGGGGGGGGGGGGGGGTACTTGAGGAATTTCTGGGTGGGGATGTGCCGCTGGGACCCTGGAACCCTTAACCTATACCAGAGCTAGTTCAGCTGAATTTTGGTACCCTATACTAGAGTAAACTCCCCAAATCCCCCCTATCCTAGAGTAGCTGTTTCCCTAGCCTAGATAAAATCTTCAACCAGCTGATCAGTTTCCTGAAAAATGATACCATATTCTAGACCCAAACGCTCTTATTTATATACCCTATGCTAAAGTAAACTGCTTGAAAACCATACCCTTCACAGCGGCACATACCTATATAGCCCATATATGGCAGTACCGCCCCCGCCCCCCGGGTGTATTAGGTTCGGCTCATAAAAAGTTCGGCGTCATGAGTCGTTTCGATAACGTCCTCTTCGTTAACGTCGTTTTGCAAACTTGTTAGGTCAGTTCCCTAACTGCTCTCGCCTGATCAGTGGCTACGGAACAACCTGTATACATGTGTGTACTGGCTGAAAGAACGAGGTATATGAATGAGAAGTGCTCGTTTACTTCCTTAAGCGAAACGACTGACGACGTTAGCGATAGGGACGTTAGCGAAACGACTCGTAGACGAAATGACCGGTCACCGTCTTAGATAGGCGTCTATACCTTCAAGAGCGGGTAACCGGTCGTTTCCATACGAACTTAAGCAGTGAAACTGCACACAAATTTTGATCACTTTAAATAGTTTGCGCGAGAACAAGAAAAACAGACTGGGTGAATATTCTTCATTTTTTTAAGCCAAGTACGTTAAACTATTTACAACTTGACTGAATAAACTTGTAACGAAACGACCGATAACAGAGAGCCACGAGTCCTGCTTAAAGAAATAGCCATCTTATAGACAGTGACTGAGGAACAAAAGGGACCAACTCTAGGTGTCCTTTTTGGGGGATAACCACCCAAGAGTCAGAGAAAATGGCTGAAGAATGGTAGAGATGTGCCCTTCTTAAAAAGAGGTATCCACCTTACAGATGGTCAAAGATAGTGACGAAAGAATGGTGAAGACAGAAAAGAAGTCGAAACAAGACAAACAAGGATTTGAGCACATACCGTATTGACTCGATTAAGCGCCCCTTATTATATTTTTGGACCTTGAGAGTGGGCGCTTTTTGGAGGGTGGGCGATTATTAAATAGAACAAAACGAAAAGAATGATGTTCTTGATGTTCCTAAGCAGAATTAGTGTAGTTTAGTGTAGTGTAGTATGTTATAGTGTGGTATAGCTTTTTTTGCGCCTTACTCTCCAAAGCGAGGCATGATTGGTCGAGTTACAATAAAGGTTTTATATTCACTACGACAACAAATTAACTAAAACATGAACGGAGACAACAAAGAATAAATATTATGTCTGACTATTCCCATGTCTTGCAATCACTTGGTGATTGCAGAAGTCCAGCCATAAGTTATTGATTAACAAAGGATGGAAAGTTACGATGTAGAAGTGAACTGACCTTGGATTTATTGGATTCTCAACAGCACAAAGATCAGGTCTGACATCAAAGCCATGTTTAATACGACCGATAGTGAATGGAAATGCGCCTCCTGCAAGAAAACATTAAAAAAAAAAAAAAGAAAGAAAAAAATACATATGAAGGTAAAAAAGGCTAACTTTGTATAGAAGATATTCTTTAAAAGTGATCATCCTACAAGAGTATAGCCTGCGTAGCTGGCGGAATAGACCTTTTTAGCTTGTATACTTTGTTTCCTAATTCAGACCACGGGATGTTCTCCAAGGAATTTCAGTAATTATGCATACATATGCACGTGGATTCACGTGCATAAGACAACATTTGAAAGAAAAAGTTGTCTGGGGCATCATTATATTAGGTTGTCTGAAATGGGAAAACAAAACAAACAAGCTAAAAAGTCTTTTGTTTTTGCGTGCATGCAAGTTTTGGCGGCGCGAAGCCGCCACTCTCGCGGCTCAACCGCAAAAAAAAAAAAAAATGTGTCTCATTCGCATTCTCCGCACGTTGCGTGAATGATCCCGCCGGCTACGCAGACTAAGGGCCTGTTTACATGGAGGTGGGGGACCTCAGGTAGATGAGGTAAGTGGCTTAGGTGGGGTAGCCCGCCTGTCTATATAATCTCTCATTTTAATTTAACCCTATTCAGACTGGGGGGGGGGGGGGGGGCTTTTCGAACCCCCCTCCGGCAAAATCGTTATAACTCCTACACCGAAAGAGCTATGACGTTCAAATTTTCTGACTTTTCCTAAAATTTATCTAGGAACATTTTGGTATAATTACCATGTCCATGTGATTCAAATTGTACTTGTGGGATTGTAGAAGAAGTCAAATTCTTCCGAATATATATGGATTCAAAAAGAAAATTGCTGTAAAATATGAAACGGAAAAATATATAAGTCTGCATAGTAAAAAAACAAAGGATTTCTTTGAAGCTAAATGGATAGTGTCGCCTTTTGTAAATGCTTGACTATTTAAAGGTTTTAATATGCATCCACTTTCTGTATGTAATTAATATATTATTTACATTATATTTTGTAATTATTTTTAGTTTTTTTTTGGTTACCGTCTATTGTTAATGATATTGTTTTTTTTTTTTTTTTTTTAGTGTTGTAATAATATCAGTGTTAATTTGTTGTATTATATTATTAGTATTAGTTATATTAGTTGTAACATTATAATTATGTAGGTAAGTAACTAATTTGCTGTATTAATATCAATTTGTTTCAATAAAGAATTATTAAAAAAAAAAAAAATGTCCATGTGATTAATCGTGTTGCCATGGCAACCGGTTTCTGACACATAGGTTTTGGAAAATTTCAAAAAATGGTGATTTTTTTGTTTTAAGATCGCGTTTTTACACTTATAGTGCTTTTTGTTGTTAAAATGGTCTTTGCTTGGGACTAGTTTTTGAATTAAATCAAAATGTTTCAACATCGAATATTTGGGAGGAGGGGTGGGGTAAAATTTGTCACTTTTTTGCTTTCACAAATATGCTGCTCTATTATCCAAATAACACTTCCAAAGTCATTTGTTTGGGTAATAAACATTAGTTTGATACTTCTTTTACACATTCTGAGCTTTTTCCCCTTTGAAAGTTGCTTTAAATTATAACTTTAACAAAAAAACGGAAATCCAAGATGGCGGATCCAAGATGGCGGACAACCATTGCAAATTTTAAATTTTATTGCTTCCTATTGCTTTTTCTCGCTGTACAATTGTTTCCTTGTTACTAGTTCATAAGAAAGGATAACAAAGAGATGACTTTACCAATATTATTGATATTTTACGTATCTAAGTGGAAAAATAATAAGAAACATTGAAAAATCGGAATATGACATCACTGTGACGTCATCATTGGGCGTGTCAAGTCAAAACTGGGTGTGGGGCTTCTTTGTACGGAGATGATCATTGTGTGTAAATTTCATGACCCTACCATTATTGGTTCCAGAGATACAGGGGGGGGGGGGCCGAGGAGCCCCCCCCCCCCCCCCCCCCAGTCACAGATTGACCAAAAAAGCCCAGTCTGAATAGGGTTAAACATGTGTACATGATAGGTGGGTTGACCGGCCACATGTTATCTCACCTATTTGGGTTCCCTTACCTCCATGTAAACAAGCCCTAACAAGAGTTACAATGTTATGTACATGTACGAGCATGTGATAAGGCAAAAAATGTGCTTGATAAAATTATTGTATACCTCCATGAGCAAAACACACTTTGAGTCTTGGATATCGTTCCAGAACACCACCAAAGATCATGCAACAGATCGCTTGCGCAGTTTCAGCAGGCATCCCTGCAAAAGCAACAAGGTCAAGTTTACCCCTGAAGCCCTAATACTAACATGCATAATATACATTATTTAAAATATTATACTTTTAAAAATCTATTAAAGGCTGGGGAGAGGTCAAAGGTCAAGGTAACAGTGCTTTACGTCGGTAACAGTACTCGAGTCATCAGAATGACAAACCTGATGCCGGCGGTGCTCTATTTTACCCCCTTCTCTGAATCAGTGACTCGTTTTACAGTTATTAAAAAGGATTTCGAAATGACCTCTGGGTTCAAACCTTTCAAAATTTTAACTTGTGTTGAAGATTCCATAAAATTGGGTTTCATTCAGACAAAATCTTCCACTGCACAAGCCATCCACTTCAAGATGTACATTAGGAAGTAAATGGTTCCCTTGAAAAAAACTCCAGCCTTGCAACAGAGTTATATGCTTCAGGGTTATAAGCTTCTGGCACAATACATTTACTTACCAACAAGCCAAGGCAACCAGTACTTGGCCATTCTTCCTCCTAACTCCATATCCCATGGATGAACAAAGATAGCACAGCCTAATTCTTCAGCAGTCTACATGTAATAGACATGATGAGAAATGCAATGTAGAAGCATATTCAGGATATCAGGGAGAATGGGTGCGGAGTGCAGGTTATGTTACGAGTCAAATTTGATTTGAAGTTAAAGTTTTTAAACCAAGATTATTCTCACTTTTCTTTGAGGACCGTGTGAACCAATGTACATGAGATTAAAGGCAAATTAACCTGCTAGATAATGATATAAAAATGTGGTACACTGTCTTGGACTATATATCATGTCATCTCCCTTAGCCTTGTTTAGACCTACATATGCTACCAGCATGCAAAGAAAGTCATGTGCGATAGCCCGGGGCTAGTGGATTTTGCCATCGGGCTAGTGATTCTTGTTTTTAACTTGCCCAATGGACAAGTGCTGTTTTTCAGGGAAATTCATATTACAGAAGGATTGTATTCAATCCTGCTAATCAAAAAGGGTTTTATTTGGGGCTAGTTGAAATGACTTGTGGGCCAGTAAATGCTAGCTACAGCTTGCCCCAATGGCAGGCTGTAAAACTGACTTTCTCTGCACCCTGATGCTACATAGTACAGATGAGCAAGTGAAATCACAGGCGGCCCAAGCTCAGTGTGTGAGTTTAATGGTTAACACATGCACCCCATATTGCGTAATTTAAAATGGCGGTGAATATAAAGGATTTGTATGGTAATTCAGGTAAAAGATTCAAATCGATAAATACTCGCTAGAATGTTCAATAAAATACAGCTTACCGAGTTTACTTTGCTTGTTTTTGTTTGCTGTGTGGTTATTTTTCCGATCCATTGCGATTTAAGCGATTTCCTTTAACAACAAAAAAAATAACCACACAGCAAACAAAAACAAGCAAAGTAAACTCGGTAAGCTGTATTTTATTGAACATTCTAGAGAATATTTATCGATTTAAATCTTTTACCTGAATTCCCATACAAATCCTTTATATTCACCGCCATTTTAAATTACGCAATATGGGGTGCATGTGTTAACCATTAAACTCACACACTGAGCTTGGGCCGCCTGTGGTGAAATAAGACCATAAATGTATGATGTATATGAAGGCATATGGTGGCTCTGACACTAAATGCAGGGATTGCTAACATTTTCATGAGACGGAATGCACTGATAAATAGAGGATATTACATGGCCGCGCTGAGATATGAAATTTTTCTTTGAGTGTCGGAAATATTTCACGAGTGAGCGCAGCGAAAAAGTGAAATACTTTTTCAACACCTCTATTATAGGGGTATACAGGGTATACAGTATTACTAGGGTAAACATAGGTATAGAGGATATATAGGGGTATACGTGGTATACAGTATTACTAGGGTAAACATGGGTTGGGGGGGGGGGGGGGGCGAGAAAAATAGAGGCCGAGAAAAATCGGCCGATTTCGCGGCAAAAAAGTCAAATTTAGACTGTTCACAGTCCCCTATTTTTTCGTGAGATATACCGCGTCTTACCGTCACTGGTATCTTGATTTCGTGAGATATACCGCGACTTACCGTCACCGGTATCTTGATTTTCAAATGCCCGTAACGCAAAGCGCTCGATTTCGATGATCTTACGGAAGAATAAAGGACTGTGAACAGTCTAATTTTGACTTTTTTGCCGCGAAATCGGCCGATTTTTCCGCGAATTTTCCCCTGAAAATCCCGCGAAATTTTGCTTTTTTTTTCCGCGAAATATCAGAAGCCCTGAATTGAAAGGTATATCAAAATTCGTTGTCTGGTAAAACTTTAGATTTTCAAAAACAGTATAGCACTGCTAAACGGTAAAATCTTTTAGAAAAAAATACAAGTAAAAAGTTAGTTATAAATATAACAATAATAATTCATTACAATTTGACAAATGTATTATGCCTGGCGCACGCTACTTAATGTGTACATGGCTAAAAATCTCACATCATTATTTTTTTATTTTTTGTTTTTTTTTTTTTTGGCTCTTTAACATGTATGAAGTTACTAAAACTCAGATTGTATCAATATTTGGCAAGAAGTTCAAGTTTAAGAACAGCTTTCCATTGAATTTTTTTTTTTTCTGGCTGTTACACCAAAACATAATTAAAATATGAAAAATCATGGCTTAAAATGGGATCATTTTGCATAACATTTACAGTCTAACCACGCATATTGTGGGATTTCTCTGTTTTTGTTAATTTTACATTGAAAATTTTTTCCACAGAGGTCAGTGATCTTATGAGTACTAACTGCATTTAATAAACATATACTGAACATAATCACAAAACAACAAAGTTTAGGACGTTTCCAGAAAGATGTTCTGTCTATATCCGATCGATCTCTGTGCAGACTGACATTAATTTGAAAATTTGGTTTTGATTGACGCCCTTTTGTTGTTAAGAGGATAAATAATAATTTTTGGAATGCTCATAAGTTAAACCTTCCCTTCAGACTAGCTGTTAAAGCTTCGGGAAACCCCATTATTTTTTATGCTAAGATCAAATATGTAAGGTTGGAAAGCATTTTTTAATGTGAAAATTCCCCAGCGGGAGGAGGGGGTACTCCTGAGAGTTCTTGGTGGGTGGGTGCCGCTGGTTCTCCAAATCCTCGCCAAAAAATATCATTTTCCAAACCCGTTTTCAGACCAGACCTCTAAAACCCATACCCGTTTTCAGAACGGTCCTTTAGGCAGAAATTGTGTTTATATCATTACTTAGATTATAACGCAAAGTAAAAAATTCTTCAAATCCATTCTGAATTCACATTTCTCTTTCTTTCTTACTCAACTGGAATTGAAACGATAAGTTCGTTCAAATGAGTCAGCGCAAGTGATGCTTGATTATGATAATTAAAAGATGTTGAATAAACTCGAATCGGCTGTCTAGTTTTGTGAACGTATTAATTAGTTAAAATTGACTCGATGGCTAACTTATAACAGGACGTTTGGAGTTTAAGATAAACTGGTTTACAAGGCTCCATGTAAAATGACAACTTTAGAGAGTCTACTTAGCTTTATAAAGTTCGCTGAACGAACCATTTGCGACCGTTTGAATTAAATTAAGCGTAGTTTAAAAACCTGTGAAAGTTTTTTCTAGATGAAGTTTAATTAAGATGAAGTTGAAATTGCTATGTTTGATGTAAGACTATGACAACTGTAGACAGTCTCTACTGAGGTTGTTATTATATTAGATCATTGATTGAATTATTTGAAACTTACAGACTCATTATGATTTTTAAGTGTGGGGATTAAGTTGCTTTTATTTGGATCGAGTACAATTGGAGTCTAAAGTTAATCAAGACCGAGAGAATATCAATTCTCAGTAGTAAACTTTTTTCAGAGTGATCTCATGAGTAGAAATGTATGTTTTCATTCTTCGTTCTTGTCTTCACATGTATGAATTATAAGACACCAGTCTCTTAATCAAAATATTTCTTTACCATTGTCCCTTTTCTGTTCCACTTCAGTGACGTACATGGTCTCCATTTATTGAAAATATAATATTTTGTTGAAGCAATGAAGACGGTGTTTTACTTTTCATGTGCAGTGCACCTATTGAACTTGCTTGACTGAGACCACACTGTTAATCAGATGCAAGCCATGTAGCGCATGTACACAAAGATGTAAACTGACTTGAAAGTGCCTCATTGGATATGCATAACTATGTTAGTTGGTGCTTGAGAATTAGCATGAGATTGTATTTTGCTATCTTAGGTGTTGGCAAGAGAAGTTTGTGGTGCGCTGGTTTTACTGATCCGTCCAAACCATCCGGGTGGTATCGCAAATATATAGGGAACAGAACAATAAAGGAGACCTCAGCCAATCGGAAAATACTGACGTCACTATAACTGATAAAACTGATTGGACAATACCGATTCTGATATCTTTATTGTTAGTTGTTGTGATTTAAATGGCAAAGAGAAGTACTTTTGAAAAAACTTTTGCTGGCCTTCTCGTTTAGTTGAAACTTTTTCTAAGAAATTGAAGTTCTTAGAAAGAAACGGCATTCTGATCGTCGATGCAGACATTCCCAGATTCATCAAACAGCGACGTTTATATCAATTCTCTTAACTTTGCGACATTTATCATTAATAATAATTTTCTAATTCTTCCTTGTTTTGGTGAGGCAAGTAAACTGCGTTGATTCTTTTAAAAAAACTAATCGGATGAACCTTTAGACTGTGAACATCAAATCATAATATAAGAAAGAAAAATCAACGACTGTTTTAGCGGCCGACCGGTTCATTTATAGTTTACTGGACCGTTAGAGCTCGTTAGCGCGTAAACAGAACGACCAAAACTGTACTGATAGTTGTTTTTGTTTTCTTTTGGTGTGCACAAAGACTGTAACGTTTGATTTAACCACTGATTCTAAGCTTCAGAAGCGGAAACGACATGTAAACGAGGAAATTAAACAACGAACTAACATCGCAAAACGCATTGGTTATCGCGAACCAAAATTGATTCATAGTGCAGTGTTTATGTTTTCTTGTGCGAGTTTGTTTTAAAAATTCATAAAAACAAAACATTAAAGGTGAGTGATAACATCCTTTGTTTTAGATAAAGAGTACAAATGCAAATTCTTATTGTGGTTGCGTAAACCATTGTTGTGGTCGGTGGTGAGCTTAAAACGGGGGCACCCAACGTCAATTTTCGGAAAATATCTGTTCGGAAGACGATTTGAGATCTAGGATTTTCGGAACATTTATTGTAAAATCTGTTGCTTGCCTGCCTCTGCTAGGATTCTCGAAAATCTCAAAAATGGAATATTTGCCCATTTTTAACGGATTTTTACCCTCAAAAGGTCACCTAGAATTTTCGGGAGCCTTTTTCCTGGCTGAAATTTTTGAAAAGGTAAGTTTTGATTCCTATAATTTTCGTATCACTAGACTTTCAGCTAGGAAATCCGAACAGATGAAAAATTTTTAGGGGATAAAAAAAGGCTTATATGTACCGTTTAAATACTAAAATACGTTTGACAATGCTATGTTTAAGTGGTTTTGAACTATATTCTCGTTGGGTGCCCCTGTTAAAACAAGACATTATTATTTTGTATGTTTTACTCGTTATGTCAAAAACGGCCCACACGAATAGACGTTCTTTTACTGTTCCCGCTTTAGCATTCAATTACAGCCGAGGCAAAGTTTCTGACATCCTTTCCAACCATTGGCATTAGCATTGTGACTTGTAACATGATGCTGACTGTACATTTCCGCTCGGCAGAATACTGCCCAAGGATGCAAAAAGTGCACTTCCGGTTGACGTGCGTCTGGCTCAAAACATCTTTGCTCAAGTTCACTATCAAAATGTTGAAGCCTTTTTACCAGGCTTTCCCAGCTTTGCTGAATAATATCAGGCAGAACTTTGTAAGTAGTAATGGGGGTTAGAATAGGTAGTAGCCAATCAGAGCGCGAGAAAGTCAATAGAGGTATTGGGGAATAGGGGTCACGTGACCTAATTTGCATATTTTTGACGTCATAGGGTCACGTGACCTTTCTGGCTGTCAGATAGTAACCAATCAGAGCGCAGTATTCTGTAACTAGTCCCCAGACCCCCGGAAGTGACTGTGTCACCGGAAGTGACTCTCCCTAGTCCCCCGGAAGTGACCTCACAACCGGAAGTGCCTGTGTCACCGGAAGTCACTCTCCAGTGCACCGGAAGTGACTGTGCGATCGGAAGTGCCCGCGCGACCGGAAGTCAAGAATTGTGCTCTATTGCACAATGGAATAACTGGCCTTTATATTTGTGTTGGATGTTGTACGCTTAGGCTTGTGGTACTTCTTTGTGACAATTTGCAACAACGCATGCGCGTGGAGTAACAATTGCTAGGGGCATAGTATTATAATCTAGGAGGGATGACTTGGCCTTAATATTTGCAGTGCATGTGGTACGCTCACGCTTGTGGTACTTCTTTGTGACAAATTCCAACAACGCATGCGCATCAAGTAACATTGGAAATTGTCGCGTACAGCGCTATAGGAAGTCAAGAAAGCAACCTATGAGATTGCTTTCAACGTCACCAAGTCACATGACTGATCGCAAACTCTTCTCAGGTCCCCGGAAGTGACCGGAAGTCTAGAAAATAACACGCTGTATGACCAATAAAAATCACTTTTTGATTTAATACAATCTCGAGCCTTGGTTACATCCGTGATTTATAATTGCAGCATTAGTTGCACTTCTGACCCAAATCCTTTAGAAGCCAAATTTTTTCTACAAATCGTCTTGCTTTGGTTGTATAGGTTTATCAAGTTACTCAATTTCTTCTGCTGGAATCAGGAGGAGTTGATTCAGTCTGGTACTCTTGTAGAACATGATGAGCAAAGTTCAAAATCGTGGTTGCGTTGTTTGAACTTAACGAGACAAGCATTGCAGAGGAATTTTTCTTGAGTACGAGATAATCGTTGATTTTGTTCGAGGTATTGTGCCTTTGTGAAATGCAGTTGACGTTGTAGGTTTTGCAGTTGTTCGTTTTGTTTTTGTATGATTTGAAGTAGATTAGCCATAGTTGTTTTATATTCTTTGCATTTGCGACATCTTCTTATCGGTAAAGGTAGTGACAAACATCTTGCAATACTCTCCATGATCCCATTCCTCCACGTTGTCTCATCAGCAACTTTTTTGTTGTTTGCGGTGGTTATTGAACCTTCGGGACTTGACTCCACGCTTTGGTCCACAATTGATCAATTAATTCTCGAAAATGAGTTTCGTTGTATTTTTGAATCACTTGGTTGATTTGACGTTTTTTTCTGGATCGAACATGATTATATACCTCTTGAAAAGGAATGTAATTCATGCTTTCGGGTGGAATGGTTTGTAAGTGATCATGAAAGACTTTTTCCACTTGTCTCCATTGTTGTTTTCTTCGTTGTACGGCTTGTTTGATTTCTTGTACATCGGATGGAGATAATATATTGTTAAAATTGTCACGTTGAAGTTTGAT
The DNA here is from genome assembly GCA_964035525.1 of Porites cylindrica. Taxonomy (NCBI): domain Eukaryota; kingdom Metazoa; phylum Cnidaria; class Anthozoa; order Scleractinia; family Poritidae; genus Porites; species Porites cylindrica. The sequence goes on along the minus strand of OZ037777.1, from coordinate 29,348,659 downwards.
CATGAAAGATTCGTGAAAATCGTCCAAATCATCCACTGACAATAGCATTTGTTCAAGAAGATTCTCCTTTAGGCGGAATCTTGTTTCGTTTCTTGCTAGAGCTTGGTATTTGTAGTTTTCCTTGCGACTTGACATGATACGGGCCAATAGCTTCATCCGTTTGTCAACATTTAGTGAGACGTTTGCTTTTTAATACACGACTATTCACTCGATGCGTATAGGCACTGGTAAAATGAAAAATGCAATAGGCAATAGTGCATTGCATCGAGATTGTATGAAAAAACATTGTGTTTGTCAGAAGAATAAAACTACAACACCACACTGAGTAGAATTTGGTATAAACAATCTCTTTTATTCAAAAGGATAACAACAACATGATTACATGCCCAACTTGAGTTTAGCTTTCATGATATTTTTGACAATATGTTCCGTCAGACTTTTCTGACCTGGCAGTTTATCGATCTTGGCAATCATTTTGCGATCTGCCGTCCATTTGTCCTTCAAGTTTTTGGCTCTAGCATAGTCAATGTCATGGGCTTTAGCAATCTTGTCTAACCTGTTGATGCCTGGGTCACCGCGGGCTAAACGTTTCTCCAAATGAGTCCCAGGTCCCATATACTGATAACCGGGCCAATGAAACTCTATGCCCGTCTTGGTCAATAACTTTTGAACATCAAATAACTTGCCTCCGCGTTGCGAACGTCGTCGTCGCTGGCGGGTTTTAGGTGCGGCACGGCGTCTCTTGGTCCGTCTCATCATGGAGTTTTCCACGTTTCCCACTCCAAGGCTTTCTTGGCCAGACTTTCTGCTTTCTTTTTGGCTGCGTCGGTGGCTCTTTTGCGAATGCCGCGCTTGACGGCTTTCTTGATAGATTCCACACGTTCACTGGGTGTATCCCAAGGTTCAACACCGTACGTGTCTGAAAAGGGTAACTCTTGAGCCAACTCTTCGGTGCTCGCCTCAGGAGTGAACTTGAGTTTCTTTTTGGCACTCGGGGTGATAATGGGTTTGGGCGGTACACGTGGTTTTCTACCGGGTCTGGAGGGTCCTGCAGGAGAAGCACTTTGTTTTATACCCTGGCTAGCCTTGACTAGTTGCGTCAACCAAGCTTGCACTGGGCCAGCATCAAACTCATCTTCGCCCGTTTCAGTCGCAGGGGTGCCTGTAGCACTTACCCCACTGACAGGGGCACCAAACGGTTGGCGTACTTTTTTGGTCCAATGGCGCAATTGACGCCCCACGGCTTTGAGTTGAGGTCGTTTCCATGCATCGGGGACATCACTGGCCAAGAGCACATGTTGTTTGGCCGCTAAATCTGCCGCTTTGGTCAAGCGAGTATCTTCCACCAACTCTTGTTTGTACTTGTCTCGTAATTGTAAAAAAGCCGGAGCATTGTCCACAGAGGTGCTCACCATCTCTTGCTCCATGGTGTAAATGAGGTACAATGTCTAACGCATGGTACGTTTATAGCATCGGTAGAGTTCGGACCAGAGAGTCCCTCCTTTTTGAGACATCATGATAGCGCGTCGACGTTTGACCGAATGAGTCGGTTTGGCCATCGCTCTTAAACTCTGAGCATGGGGTTTCAGCAAAGTGATGGTGTGTCGAGAACGGGGCACGGTTCCGCGGATCGTGTTCATGACCAATTCACTGATGGCATTAATCTGATCCGCATTGGCCATCCGTAACAATTCTTGTCGTTTATGATTGTCCGCTTCTCGCAACACACTCTTCAGAAACGGAGCTTGACGTTCCATGCGCCAATCCATGGTGTGATTGTTGCTTTGGGTCATCGACCGAAGGTCTATTTATGGTAAAAAGTGCTCCACACAGTTCCCCATGATAATATTGTTGCATGTGGTCGCGACACTGTTGACACAACTGGCCTTCAAAATTTTTGTCGCACTGTAAAAAATAATCGTTAGAACCTTTTTTTCTTTTTCTGAGCACTGCATCGCTTCTAACCTTTCCACACTCGTGTGCGTTTCTTGACCTCGCAAGGCGAGAGAGCCATCGCCAACATGAGTAGCACTCTTCCACGTTGCAATCCATGATACCAGCATCGTTTCCTGAGGAGCTAACATTGTCTCTTTTATAGTTTTTTTTACTTTAGCATTCGTAGAGAAGCTAACCCAGGCAAACCCGTTCGAGTTAACATGCGCTGAACGTCTCGTTTATTGGCTGCCCATTGCGCTGCACTGATTTTGCCCACTTTTTTCTTGCGCGTGGCAGCGTCGATAGCTTTTTTGGCACCGTAGCTCGCGCCACCACTAACGGCTCCTAGCGCTGCTGCCTTACCGAGAGCGATGGCAGCGGGAATGAGGAACGGGAGAATACCTCCTCGTTGCTTTCGTCGCCGTCGTCTTCGTTTGGGTGGCATTATGGGTTGTACAACATCTGATGAACCTTTTTCACGATGTGTCTCGTTTTTATAGTCTCAAGGCTCGGCGCATTGCTAGCTCTTTGTCAAACCCTTTTATTTCTTTTTTATAACGTGCATGGAGTTTAGAAAGCCCATCCTGTGCGTTTTAACGCACGCTCAACGTGCCGTTTATTGGCCGCTAATTGGGCTGGACTGAGTTTTTTTTTCTTGCGCGTAGCCGCGTCGATAGCTTTTTTGGCACCGTAGCTCGCACCACCACTAACGGCTCCTAGCGCTGCTGCCTTACCGAGAGCAATGGCAGCGGGAATGAGGAACGGGAGAATACCGCCTCGTTGCTTTCGTCGTTGTCGTCTGCGTTTGGGTGGCATGATGTGATGTGACGGGGTAGGGAACACACTCCTTTTTATAGGTTCTCATCTTCGTCTACGATCGAGGGCTTTCTTCACGCCGTACCCTACACCCCCACTAATAGCGCCCGCCGTCGCGGCCTTGGCTGCTAAGATGGCCGCGGGAATGAGAAAGGGTAAAATCCCCCCTCGTTGGTAGTGTCGGCGGCGGCGTGGATAGCTGACTCTTCGTTGTCGTCTTCGTTTGGGTGGCATCATGGGTTGTACAACATCTGATGAACCTTTTTGAAGATGTGTCTCGTTTTTATAGTCTCAAGGCTCGGTGCATTGCTAGCTCATTGTCAAACCTCACATTAGGTGAAAGGACTATTTTCTTTTTTTTTACGCTTTTGCAAGGTGGTGGTACTGCTGACGGTAAATCCACGTCTGTTGGAGACAGGGTCGTGGTATTCATGCGGGTTGATAATTCAGTATGTTGTCCTCCTTCTCTTTGCCGACGTTGACGTTCGCGTTCTCGTTGCAGTGCGTTTTCGAACGGTAGGGACATCCGAAGGTAAGGTATGGACTTGCGCTTTACCTTCTCGGGGTGTTAAATGACTCCACAAACGGTAACGATCATCCGAGGCAGGATGCACATCCAACATCAAATAACCAAAAGGGCGTGATGTGACACGATTAAATAGTCGCAAGACTTGGCGCCAACGGTCAGGAAAGGCTTGAAGTAAAATGGTCCGTATGCCCGTTTGATCTCGTGGGTTTTTGAAGGTCACAATGTAATGCACATTGCGATTAATTGTCTTGGAGAATTTACCGGGTGGAAATAAATCTTGCGTCAAATACAGCACGGTAATGTTGCGATGATGGGAATCTTTGGTAAACAAGTCCAACACGCGTTTGTCCTGTCCTCCTTCTTCCATTAGATCATCCAAGACCAACACACCCCCTCGCGTGGGGCCAAACCATTTTGTCAAATGACTAGGGTCCGGTAACCCTCGATGAAATCGAATCCCATCCTCTTTTTGCATACGCTCGAATCTGGGTTGCCATCGGTCATACGCATACACCATGGTTTTGGGTTTCACTTGAAACACGTTCAGGTACCGCAACCATTGTTCCACCAAGTCGCTCTTGCCACTGCCCGAGGGTCCGGCAATAATCACGCTACTTGGTTGTCGAATCATCCTTCCCACGGACGAGGTAGACGTCTGTAATGACCCGTGGCACCTTTGGCTCCCATTCGTTTATACCGTTTATCACGTCCCAATTTATAACCGATTTTGGCCGCTTTGGTCAATACACCAATGATCCCGCGCCCATTTTGAGAAATTCGCCATCGTTGGGAGGTTCTCAAGGGTTTTCTTTTTCTTCTTCTCGACATACCGTCCAATACTCGCGGTATAATCGAGGAGACGCTGACTGAATGAGGTGTTGCATACATTCCCTTAAATACGATTCACCCATGGTGTCCATGTACGCTTTAAGAGACATCCATTCTCTATCTTGAGCCAATTGTCGGGCTAAGGTCCAACGATACCCATCCCAAACATCATTGCCTCGGACGGTTTGCACGCGTTCAATGGGATGCAACCACCAATAAAGAGATTCTTTCAAAATGAACGCATCGATAACGCGCTGCACATCGCTGCGTGTAATCATGATGAAGAAAAATGACACCTCTTGTTGCTGGACTTGCTTTTTATGATGATGATAAGACACTACACACATTTGACAAGTAAATCACGTTTTTTATTACAATTTATTACAAAGCAGAAAGGCCTGGCGGCTCAAATTACTTTGCCCATCTGGTCGGGCATCCACTTCATCCTGTAATTCACGTTTAATCACTCGTTTCAAGTCTTGGGCTACTTTTTGATCATTCAACACTAAATTATCGGAACTCCAACTTCCCAAAAAGTCCTTGTAGGTCTGTCCTTGCGCTCTGGCTTTAAGGAAAAATAATGCATAATGACCACAGGTCTGACTATCCATGGCTTGCAGGGTAATGTCACTACGAGTTAGGTACTTCCATTGACTCCACCACTTGTGCAACTCTGCATTTTTGTACACGTGCAAGGGTAGACCATAACTGTCAAAGATTTCGCACTTGTTTTGTTCTGTCCACATGCCCAACCAATGTTGTCCCGGTTCACCCGCTGGATCCGTGTTGACAATGTAGGCCGCGCGGACCGTTTGGGGAGGTGATGGTGGTAGTTTATCGGCTGGGTACACACCTTGAAACACGCGTCGTAATTCAGGATCATCTAAGGCCAACGCCCGTAACACAGTATCGCTGAGCGCCACAAACTCCATGGTTGCTTTCTTCTGAGGATGGTTTAGCCGTTGATGTTGTACTTTATACCTCCCAGATGATTAATCTCGTACATGTTTTCATACTCGCTCCACACCAACACAGTGATGTTGTGATTAACAGCAGCCCTGAAATCAATCACCAGTCGCACATTCCCCGATTGACGAGGGTTGCGATACTGAGGGTCGTCGGCTTTGCCGCTTGCCACATTGTTGAACATAAACAACGTGCAGTTCTTCCCCTGTCCCCAATCACCGGGCAACAGCATGGGGATCTTGTCTTCATTGTAGGAACCCATGGCTTGTAGAAAGCGATCGTAGCCCAGTAGATCTTCATAAGCTTGATTTCCTGTTAGTTCTAGGGTTCTGTAAGGATATTCTTCTCCATTCAAACTTTGTCGCACTTGCGTCACCCCAAACTTTTCAAAGGCAAAGGGGTATCTTTGTAGGTCACCATTGAAGGCATTAGAATGCAGCAATCCCACAATCACTCGATCGGGAAATCGACCCACAAACACATTGTCTTGTTCCCACTGGGTAGTTCTTCCATCAAAGGAGAAGGTGCGGATTTCACTTCGAACCACTGGGTAGCGCACAATCTTTTTTCCCAGTTGTCTTTCTTTTTGCAGTCTGACATAGACACTTGCGTTCAAGGTCACTTTTCGCATCAGTAAGGTGACTTTGATGTCATCATTATGGATGGCAGGAAATTTCTTGTCGGTCAAGGTCCCTTTGTTGGGAGTACCCATTAAGTACACAGAGTTGGGGTTTAGGAACAATTCAAAGTCTAACTGTACACCAGGTACCAAACATTTACCCGTCTTGAGGGGTGGTAAATGAGGACGGATGATAAAGGTGTGCCAATTTTCACTTAGCAACCGGCTGGTCAAGGCTCGCAACTCTACATTTCCACTCCAACCAGCAGTGGTAGGAATATCGGAATTGGCACCTGTTGCCCCCATCTCGTCAATCACATTGAGTTGATTCACCCAGCCTTGAGGGGCTAACTTGGTGGCTCCTTCTTCTCTGTTGTAATTCAATAAGGTTTCCAAGTAGGCTCTGTAATGGTAGGTATTGCTCTGTTCAGTCATGAGGACACCATTCATGCTCATGGTAATATCTCGAAAGATGGAGTGAGCAAAATTGTTCACGCAGTAGGTGTTTCTGGTATTGTTGGCATCGGAATCGGCCAGATTGCTTTTCAATCCTAGATACCCACCGGCAGGATCAGTCAGACGTACTTTGACTTGAAAACGGAGTTCGTTGAGATCATAATAATCTTCAGAGGCCGGGATGGAAAACGTGATGGGTTGTATTCCCGTCAAGGCAGGTTGAAACGTCACGTCCCTGGAGGCTTCGTACCGGTAATCCACATTCGGGACATCAAACAAATTGAGCGACATGTTTTTTTCGGTCAGCCCCAAGTGCACAAATGAGAGTGAAGACGTTCAACGACGTTTCCTTTTTATACCCTGTCGTTGCCTTCTGGCTTTGGCTTGGTTGGCCCACAATACTTTTCTGAGATCTCCTCCTTTCATACGGCGCAGGGCCTGTTTCACCCTCCAGGGTTCTGGGTTGATCCGGGTCGACGTCGAAGGGAACCCGAAAGGATTGTTCCGCCTGCGGTCACTAAAAATCGTGCCCCCTTTCATCTGGCGGTGTTGTTTCAAGTGTTTTAGGACCATGGGATCCAATAGGTGAGACGACGTGTGCATGAAGGGATAGCGCGCTGTGGTAGATTTACCAAAGATAGTCCCTCCCATTTGATACGGTGAAATGAACCGGCCTCGGGGCCGCTGAAGTCGAATGCGATTTTGCGTTTTGCGAAATCCTCCAATGCGTACCATCATTCACAATCCAAAAATATCCCGTACGCGTTGAGTTGTTCTTTTATAGGTATTTTGAGCGGATCGTTTGGCTTGGTTTTTTCCCACGGACCAAGCCAGGGCGGGAGCTTTGCGTTTCAAACCGCGTTTAATTTGCTCTCCACGATTCGATAAGGTGTCGGTCAAACTCAGTCCTTGTTGGATATCTTGGAGTCCCGCTTGGGCTTGCTGCACGATGAGAGGACCGGCTAGTTTGATTAAGTCTTCGGCCAATCCTTTTCCCTCTTGGGTTGTCACCACTGGTGTGTGGTAGCGCGTTAAACTCCCTCCTCGCATCTCTGTTCTTGTTTTTGTATGGTCTTCTCTCAGATGTGCGTGGTGGTTTTTATAGCTGTTTGAGACCTATCGTCACAATGGTTTTGCCAGGAGGTAGAACAGCCAGAGTTCCATCAGTGTTGGCAATTTCTACTTCGATGATGTCCAATTGGTTGCCTCGCACTTTGATCCACTGGTGATGCAGAGGTTCTGCCGTGCTTTCACCATCACCGGTTCGCATTATCTGCACTTCTCGCAGCAAGGGAAACTTACCACTACCCATCACGGTGGATTCCACAATGTCCGAGTACACCATCATGGTACGCCGAGTGGTGCCGATGATCTTTTCAAACGAGGCATCGAGGTTGTTCAACTGCCATTGCACCAGCAAGGACAATTGCAAAAACTTCACACCATCATGGGTCCGCACTTGCAAGGGGTCATTGACAATACTACTTACTATATCACCAAACAGTAAGGTGGGATTGATCCCTGTGAACTGCTTGCCCTCCCAGTTGTATGCCGTGCGAAAGGAGTTGCCGGCTGGTTGAGTTGTCGAATCGTAGGTAACGACGGGCAGAGTGTATTGCAAATTGGGTCCCATTGCATACCAGGTCCTGTTTTGACTGGTCTTTTCGACCACCAACCCAAACTTGAGCGCAATGTCCAGGTTGATGAAAAGGTCAGTGATTGCTTTCTTGTCCGCCTTAATCAAATCCGCTTGGGGAATAGCATTAATCACCATGGCACCTTTTTTCCATGTCAGTCGTGGCACCGCGTTTTGTTTGGCGCTGACAATAGGTTTTTCGGCAGGCTCCAGGATCAAACGCTGCATTTGTTCATTCATCACATTGTGCATGATTTTATTGTGCACTTCTTGCATCGCTCGTTTCCAAAACATACTGCCAGTCGTCACCCCTTGATTTGCATTCATGATCTCTTCCAATTCCAACGCGCAGTCCACGGTTTTGGTTTCCACACGCCGATAGATCCCCGACTGAAACTTGCGGACCACATAAGTCATTTTGAATTTGAGCACTTTGGTATGAGGATCCGTGGCAATGACGGCATTGCTCTGTTCTTTATCAGGGACAGTCAGTGACATCAACGAGGTGTGCCAACCTTCGCCCGGTAAGTTGAGACGTTCGGGTAGACGAACCTTGAAACTGTTGTTGGCATTTTTGGGAAACTCGTTGGTTGGATCGCTGATAAGCGTCAGGCGTTGAATTTTACTCATGATGAGGATACTCGTCTAAGGGTGCGTGGTGGTTTTTATACCTGTTTGAGACCTATTGTCACAATGGTTTTGCCGGGGGGTAAGATGGTCAAAGGTCCAGCGGTACTGGCAATCTCCACTTCCACTATATCCAATTGTTGACCTCGTAGTTTGATCCATTGGTGGTGTAGGGGTTCTGCCGTACTTTCCCCATCCCCAGTTCTCAACAATTGTACTTCTCGCAGCAGGGGATACTTGCCACTGCCCACTATGGTTGATTCGACGAGATCCGAATAGACCATAACGGTGCGTTTGCGAGTCCCCACGATCTTTTCAAACGAGGCATCCAGGTTGTTCAACTGCCATTCAAACGCTGGGAACAATCTCAACCATTTCACATTGTCTGCTGTCATGATAGAAAAGGCACTGCTGATGAAGTTGACACCCTCGTACACGTCACCTTCCCAATTGTAATAGGTTCGATATCGACTACCTACAGGACCCGTGTTCTCATCATAGGCCTTGGTGGGTAGAGAATATTGCAGATTCGGGCCTAGCACAAAATCGGACGTTGCGTAGCCAGTCTTGCCTGTCTTTCTGCGCAGCAATCCAAACTTGAGCGCAATGTCCACGTTGATGTAAAACTCCACCATGCTGACTTGCTGATTGTTCAACAAATCTTTTTTGGGAATCGCTTCAATCACCAGAGACTCCGCTTTCCAACTCAGTTGGGGCATACCGTGTTTATTGACAAACACAATTGGTTTTCGATCGGCTTCGGCAACTGATGCGTTCCATTGATCTTTCATCACTTCGGTCATGATTTTGTTGTGCAACGTTTGCATCACGCGTTTCCAAAACTGACTCCCTGTCGACACGATTTGAGTTGCATTCATGATCTCTTCCAATTCGATCATTTTGGTCGACAATGCGGTGTTTATGCTCGCATATGCTGAGGTGGATGGGTCGCCCGTGTCTGTCCATTTGCGGGTACTTATCGGATGTTTATATCGGATTACTTTGGTATGCGGATCCGAGGCGATGACGGCATTGCTCTGACCTTCATCCGGCACGGTCAGAGACATCAAGGAGGCGTGCCAACCCTCGCCCGGTAAGGACAGAGGTTCTGGCAAACGGACCTTGAAACTGTTGTTGGCATTTTTAGGAAACTCGTCGGTCGGATCGCTGATCAACGTCAAGCGTTTAATCTCACTCATGATGAACAAGAGGCTCGTCTCAGAGAGTACAAGGTGCTTTTATAGCCACTGAACCACTTTCTGTTTGCTACGAGGAACTCGTCCCACTAAAGAATTAAAGGTTGATTGTTTGGGATAAAAACATACTTGCTGAGCAATGTTGGGAAAGGCCTGAGCTAGTTCCATTAGAGTTAAGCAAGTTTTTTGTTGGGTGGTTTTTTTCTTCTTGCGCATGGGTGGATGACGTCCAGCGCGCCGGCGATGTTTCTTTTGGGTAGCCGTGTAAGAACGAAGCGCTTGTTCACCGAAGGCCAGCCCAGCCATTCTGTTGACTTTGGCCCGTCTTTGTTTTGTCGCTTCCTTGTTAATGAACTTCATGATCTCGTCCTCATCCATGTGGGGTGATGTGTCACTGGTTGCAGTGGGTATTGGGTACAGAAACCGTCTACTTCTTCTTTTTCGTTGTGTTGTTTGTTTTCTTCGCACCATGGGCAGGAATCCAACTATCGTACTTGGGTGGCCAGCCTTTCCAACGCACTAACACGTTGCGTCCTTTACGTTTCAAGACTTTTTCCACCCGAAATAACGAGTCATCCGACACTTGCACTTTTTGCACATCGGGTTCGTAAAACGTACCTTTTATAGGCGTACCATCCCATTCACTGAGTCGATAGGTCACGATGGGATGACGACGTACATGCGTCACCACAAACACTTCTTCTGTCCATCCGGGTAGATAGCCTTTTTGAAAGGGTCGATGTTTCTTGTTGAGGCGTACGCGATCACCCACTTGACATTTGGGAGGTGGTGTCTTTTGCTTCAAGCGCTTACCGTAGAGTCTGGCCCAGACCTCGGGCACGGTTTTTTCTGAGACTTGCTGCGGGGTCATACCAATACTCCGATGATAGGACTGATTGTACGAGTGGATTAACGGTTGTAACACGTCCACATACCTCAACGTATTGTGGGCCGTAAAGTAGCGGTACATTCGTTGTTTCAACGTGCGATGCCATCGTTCTACCACGGAGGCCTTACTATCCCCATACGTTGAAAAATGATGCCAGTCGTGTTTCTTGAACCAGGCTTGCACCCCTGCATTATAAAATTCTTTGCCTTGATCCGTCTGCACGCGGAGTGGTTGTCGAGGTGAAGCTTGTCGACGAATCCCTTCCAACCCTCGTATCATTTCTTTACTGCTTTTGGATTTGATGGGGATCGCCCACGCATACTTGGACAGCACATCGATCACGGTCAGCAAATATTTGTTGCCCTTATTCCATCGACTGAGTTTTTGCATGTCCACCAAATCCATTTGCCATTGTTCGTCTCGGTCAAACACCAAGGTGGGAGTGGTGGGGAAACGAGTGCGTCGAGGTTTGTGTAACGTATAACTGAGCACGGATTGCAGAATTTGTTGCGCTTGAGGAGTTTTCAATTTGTGGGCTTTGGCAAAGGGGTCTACCCCACCCAAGGCCCCTTGTTCATGGGGATCTTCGTAAGCGCGTGCTAACGACATAGCGCAGTGACACAGATGCTTTAAGGGCCTTTTTCTTTAATAGTTTTTTTGCAAAAAAAACAAAAGTTCCACTACTACTTCTTCTTTCTCTGAGCTTCAGCAAACTGGTTCAATGATGTTGTTGGGACGTGCTAGGTGTATGCAGTGTCTGCTCAGTATCTCTTTGACCTATCTTCTCAGCATAGTGGCGCTTGTTCTCTGGCGACGACACAGCCAAGCATGAAAGGCAATTGGATGCTTGCTCTGACAAATGGACTTTGCAAAGCACAATACCACCAACTTGTCTTTCCTCAATGTATCCAATAACGAATCAACTCCAAGCACGAGAGCACTTGCGAGCCAAACTGTTCTTCAATGCGAAAATACCACTGTGCTGCCAACGGGAACTGTTTTAACCACACCACATACGTGACAAATCTCCCCAAATCACGATGAACGTGCGTCTCTTTAAAGGTTTCCACAGGATCACCCCATTCTTGCAAAACAGGCTGCTCGGAATATTTTAAAAATAAACGAGCGCAAAGAAAACGAATCAAACGCCAACGCAAATAATACCACATTTTTTTCTTTTTTAAAATAACTTTAATGACAACTCACTATATACACTTTTTTTGTTGACTCTTAAGGAAAAAAAACTCTAAATGCTAAGCACTGAAAGATGGGTCTAAAAATATGATGTTCTCGCGTATAGTCATTGTCTTCATCATAATATCGAGTGAGTTTCCTGGCTCCATTGATTCCAAAACTCGTATGATAACCGGTTAATAATCTATGACCCTTATACGTATTGCACGATGGATGCATTATATTAACCACAAGATACCCAAAAACATGTACTTTGTAAAAAGGTACATCGGTTCGAGGAAACATGCCATGGTGACTATGTTGTACATGATATAGTTTTCTTCTACCAAACAGTTTACATTTCTTGCAACAAAACTTAAAGAAGCTAAGAATGTTAGAATCTATTATATATTTAATTGCAGGAAGATCATGTTCGTTAAACCGACGCATTTTCGTCAACTCATTTCCACAATCCCAACAATGATGTTTTCCATAGTCGAATGGAAACAATTGTTCATGCAAGGCTTTCCATCCCATCTCATTTCGTGCGTGAACCATCGGACGCCAATAAATACGTTCTTGAATAAAATAAGGTAACGTCTTCCAAGGTAATGTCTCATCAAAAATTGACTGTTCCATATTGTTGCTCAGTGATACCCCAATTGTTGGATGATGGTACTGCTCTTGTATAGTAGACAAAGGGACTTTTGCGTTCGCCGCCGCCGCCGCCGCCGCCGTCTTCGCGCGCGCCGTCTTCGCGTGGGCCACCGCCGCCGCCTTCGCGCGCGCCGTCTTCGCGTGAAGCCTCCCAGCCGCTGCTGCCTCCTGTTTTCATCAGATTTTTCCGTTTTTCCTCCATGTCTGCCTTCAAGTCGGTAAAATACTGCACTAAGGCCTTCTTTTTGCAAGCTTCTTTGTGTTCTTGCGCTTTTCTTTTGGCTTCTTCTCGACTGGTTGGCACGGGTAACTGCTTGAATTCAAATCGCATTTCATCTTGCCAGGCTGCATTCTTGTTGGTAAAAGGTTCATCATACCACTGGAAGTAAGGGCATTTCAGCTCTCTCTGCCAATTGTTGCAGCTCAAGTACAAACGATGGGGGTTGGTTTCTGATTGACTCAGTTTCAGCACAGGGGTGAAATGGCAGAAACATTGCAGAATGTCCCAACATTCCATCACATCATGACTGGGTAGTGTATAATGCAGAGCTTGTAGATAAGCATCGATGTGACTGGCAAATAGGAACACGGGACAATCAATGTCGGGACAAAACAACACTTCTTGTTTTTCAATCTCATCGGGTGGTTTCTTACGAGTGAGAGGTTTCAAGTGGAAAGGGCATGTTACCAAATCCACCACGGCTAAAGGCGCTCGAGGTGGACTCCGACTTTGCGGTCCAGGTGGACTTCCAATTTGTGGGATCATGTCCACTTCAGCCAACAAGGCTTGAATGGCTGCATTTTTTTCTTGCTCTTGTTCTTCTACCCATTGCCCTTCTTTCATCGCATAATGTTTCTCCATCACAATGGGTTCGGATGTTTCTTTGACTGGATCGGTCTTCAAAGCAGGAGAATCTGTCTCCCATTTAGGTTTTTTCTTCTTTTTTTCTTTAGAGTCAGCTTTATCTTTCTTGACATATTTTCGTTTCACGGGTAGAACCTCGACTGGTGACTGCATGATGCAACTGATGAAAATGACGAGTTGCTCCGAGACTATATAAGCGCGATCACCTGATCTTCAACCAATCATTTTGTTTCAACGCGCTAGCGGAACAACTGGATTGACCGATTTTAACCCGTTTGTACTGGATTGACTGGTTTTAACCTGTTTGTACTGGTTTCAACTTGTTTTTTTAAGAAGAAACCCGTTTAACATGTTTTTCAAAACAAGTATATTACTAGTGATCCTCAATCATTTCTTCATTCTAACCATGGCTTCCTCCAATCCTGCAGAGCCTTCAAAAACATGGACACAAGTGAGAAATTTTGTGGAAAAAAAAGACGAGTTTGCAGAAGAACCCATGGAACATCCAGCGGGTGAAAAATATACCATTGTCACCGGTGGAGCCCAAGGAGCCGATGAATATGCTGAACGACTGGCTTTGGCGTATGAATGTCGGTTGGATATCAAAATAGGTCCTAATCATCCTAGAGCTAAATGTCTTAGCCCTATTCAACCCACTGAAGCTGATCTTTATCATGCTCGTGAATCCATCAAACGAGCCAACCAAACGCTTCAGCGTAAAAGTCCTATTGGTACAGCTACTTATTTTGAAGAATTAATGGTTCGAAATTATTTTATTGCTAGACAATCTTATGCTCTGTATGCCTTTGGCTACTTAGACGCTAACAAGACCAAAGTTCAAGGTGGAACGGGTTGGACCGTTCAACTGGCTTTGGATATGGGGAAACGCGTGTACCTGTTTGACTTGACCGACAACCAGTGGTACGAGTTTATCTATTATCATCTACAAAAGGGTTCGTATGTGAAAAAATGTCAGTTTCAACTCTTGAAAAGTGCTTGTTCTCTCACTCTCTATGATCATGTGGGGATTGTAGGATCGAGACAGTTTACAGAACAAGGTAAAAAGGAGATGAGAGCTCTTTTTCAACGTACCTTTTTAAGATGAACAAGAAAGTTCATTTTTGTCCACAAGTCGAGGTGTATGAACCCATGGGGCAAACCATCCTGTTAAAAAAACAAGTTTTACGAGATGAATCGACCAATCCGGTCCTCTCCTTTTTTCAACAAAGACGTATAAAACTGCGACAACTCATGCATGAACGTCATTTGGCCAGAAAAAGTCGGCGCGCCAAACGAGCTCAAGCGAATGAAAGATTATTACAAGACTCTTCACCAGAGTGATTTTCCCTCTTGGGAAGATTACATGCTAGAAAGAATCCAACGAGGATTGGCCGCAGGGTATACATTTCACGAGTGTTATACGCATTGGTTAGAAGATTTTTCCGACACCTTGCATCGATTGAGTGACGAACTGCATGGACAAACTACTGAGCCAACATCCACTCAGTAATTCTTCGACTTACAAAGAGTTTATTCGTAATTTGATTCAAGATGCTATTTCTAATCAAGGCTACACCTTTGAAAATTTAAATTACGAATTGTATCGGCTGAACACTCAAATCTATCAAGAGTTCACCAAGGAACTGATTGCTACTCATGTATATACTTCGAGATAAAAATTTACAAGATAAACTCTCGACCACTGGTTGGGCCAGAGATTGGGTGTGGAGTGTGGCTTATGCGATGATTCAAAAATTTGGTATGGATAAAAATGTACACTTAATGCCTCCTAGTGTGGAAGCCTGGAGTAAACAATGGTATACTTACAGAAGTCAACTTGCAGATACTCTAATGGAACTGTTACCCCAACTCACCTTTCATGACATTCATGAAGAATGGCAATGGAAAATGGTGGAAAAACAACATCCCAGTCCGCCAGAATGGGGAGGCAACATGGATTTTTGTTGGAATTTTATGAGACCCAAAGATTCTGTCATTGAAGCTTTATTGTGTTTATTTTCTTTCAATTTAAATAAATATGGTACCTATGATTATGAATTCTTAGGATTCACGCATCAAGATATTGATCAATTATTTCATTGGCAACGAGATATTCAATAAAACACCTTGTCGAACTGGTTATATCGTTTGTCTTTTTTAATGGTACAAAACGACAACCTCCTCACCTACTTTCCTTCCAACCACATAAAGAAAATCCTTCCCATCTCACTACATGAGTAAACTCATGCATTTTTTTGAAAATCAACGCCGATTCTAAAAGAGAAATCGGTCGGCGTTCATTTCCCGATCGACCGCCATTTTGTTTTCTTCTAGGGATGGCGTATATTTTTTTTATTGATTGTTTGCTGGTTGCGAAGAAAAAACCACCGAGTTGTACTCATTTACTAAACGTGAACCTGTTTCACTTGGAAAAAGAAGACACCAAGCTCATCTCGCATAACTCAAGTTTTCCTTCTCCGTGCGTGAATTGAACTCCCATCTCTCTGTGTAACTCCACATGGTGCAATACGAGCCAATAGAGAGTCGCCAGTTCAATTCACGCACGGAGAAGGAAAACTTGAGTTATGCTAGATAAGTTTGGTGTCTTCTTTTTCCAAGTGAAACAGGTTCACGATTAGTAAATAAGTACAACTCGGTGGTTTTTTCTTCGCAACCAGCAAACAATCATTAAAAAAAATATACGCCATCCCGAGAAGAAAACAAAAATGGCGGTCGAACGGGAAAGAGAGGCCGACGGTAATTATCTTTCTTTTTGCGATGTAAAATGATTTTTTGTGAGTAGCTTTGAGTTGAATCAAGTCTAATGTAATTTTTTAATTCTGTTTCGGATGCATTGAAGCCGATGCAAGTACATGCGAGCTTAGACTTACGGTCCGAGTTGATACATACAAGATCGAGTGAAAGGCAACGCGCGCAAACTATGGACTACTTAAATTTGCATAGGTCATCTTAGCTTATCCGTAGTAGTGTAGGTTGGATCGCGCGCACACTGAATACAGATCTAGAGGTTATGAGTTCGAGCCCGACCTGAAACTTCTTTCTTCTTCTTCTTCTCTTTTAAAAAGTTAAAAAAAAACAAAAAAAACAAAAAAAAACCTAGAAGAAGAACGAAAAAAAATTCTTAAGAAAAAAAAAAAAATTTCTAGAAGAAGAAAAAAAAAGAAGCAGAAAAAACCAAGAAGAAAAAAGAAGAGAAAAAATAGAAGAACAAAAAAAGACATTCATGAGTGACAAGTGTCAATCATGACGTCAATGATAGGAACCATTCAGTGAGTAGCCTCGTTTTGAGGAGCCAATGAGAAAAAGCCACGTCAAAATGACGTCAAAGAATGGGGTATATAACATGGTGCACAGCCTCAATTTGATCACTTTTTTCAAGATGGAGGCAGAACTGCAAAACTTTTTGCAAAAGTTTAACCTGCTTTAAATTAAAGATGGCTAATAGAGACGATTACTATCGCTTTAGCGATGAAAATGATGAGGAAGACACTGCTCTTAACAGAGCTTATGACCAATGGGAGCAAATGGGAGGAGGCGGTGTCGTCAGTGGACCCCTCTTTAAGTTCAGATTGCGTGAAATTGGAAAACGTCGTACCTGGAGAGATGTTGTGCAGAGACAGCAATTTGATGTCGAATTAATTCAATTACGGGATGCCCACCCCAGTGACAATATTGGTATAGCCTTAACAGAAAGTTTATACAACGCCATTGAAAATGAACTCATTCGACAAAACAGATCTGGCCATCATTTTGTCAATTTCGTCATCACAGCCAACGGCTTTAGCCATGCATACCAAACAATAAACTTTACTGTGGAGGAGTTTTTAAACAGGACAGCACGCATTGATGAATTGTTGCACAGATTAGCCAGCAAACTAAATTCAAACGAGTCTTTTAACCCTAGTGAAGGATTCTCCGTCGAAGTGGTCTTTGTAAAAATGCCTGGAAAAGGAAAAGGAAGAAAAAAAAACAACCCTGGACAGAGGTGTTTAGATAAAGAAAACAAAAAAAAAAAATGTATAATACAAATCAACAATCAAGATGACTTGTGTTGTGCGAGAGCTATTGTCACCATGAGGGCTCACTGTAACAAGAATGGTGGAATGGATGAGTTTAGGAAGTGGGAAAACCTCAAGCGCGGCCTGCCTGTCCAAGAGAAAGAGGCAAAAGAATTACATCGTCAAGCGGGTGTAGATGAAGGGCCATGCGGCTTACCGGAGCTAGAACAGTTTCAAGAAGCATTGGGCAGCAATTATCAATTGTTGGTGATGGCAAGAATGTACCCGTTTCATCTCATCTATTATGGACCCCCAGCACCACAGAAAATTTGTCTTCTGAAGAGCAATGAGCATTACGATGGGGTAACGTCGTTTTCAGCCTTCACAAATAAAAGTTATTATTGCTTTGATTGTCAACGAGCATTTAGCACAAATGATAAATCTCATCACAGCTGTAAAGGAAAGAGATGCAGTGCCTGTAGTCGTTTTGACTGCCCAGACTTTGTTCCTAAGTCTGAACCCTCTGATTATTGTTCACTCTGCAACACGAAGTTCTTTGGTCCATCGTGTAAAGGACATCATTTTGCAAGCAATCAATGCAAAACGCACAAAACTTGCAGAAACTGCTATGCACAATACATGGTCATAAAGGGGAAAAGACACAGGTGCGGATTCACCAAATGTAACGTCTGTAGAAAATACGTGAACATAAACGACCATCGATGTTACATTCAACCTGTACAAGAGAAAGAGGCAGAGGAGACTGAGGAACCAGTAGAGGAGGGGGGAGGTTGCATGGTGGCGCCACCCCCTCCCCTGTTTGTTTATGCAGACATTGAGGCGTTTCAGAATGAGGAGAATGTATTTATTCCAAACTTGCTCTGTTATTCTTCATCAGAAGAAGAAGAGATACATGTGATAGATGGAGACCAATGTGTTTTAAACTTTCTAATACACTTGGACGACCTGGCCGATGTCCCTGAAAGTGATAAAGACCGTGAGATTATATGCGTCTTTCATAACTTGAAAGCATTCGACGGCATTTTCCTAATAAATGAACTCTATAAACAGCAAAGACAAGTCATTAATCAATTAACAGTCGGAGCTAAAGTTCTGAGCTTCAAGAGCGGGCCACTAACATTCATCGACAGTTTATCTTTTTTGCCAATGCCGCTGGCATCTTTTGCGGCAACGTTTAACTTAAAGGAACAAAAAAAGGGGTTTTTCCCTCACTTATTTAATACACCTGAAAACCAACAGTACGTGGGTCGAATACCCAACTTGGAGTATTATGATCCGGATTCGATGATGTCTTCGAAGAAAGAAGAACTCATTAATTGGCATGTGGAGCAAGTTAGAAGGAATGTTCAATTTAATTTCAAGGAAGAGTTGATTGCTTATTGCAAATCTGATGTGCAATTGTTAAAAGCGGGATGTCAAGCATTCCAACGAGAATTCGCAAGCGAAGCGGAATTTAATCCCATGGAAGAGGCATACACCATCGCCAGTGCCTGTAATTTGTATTGGCGCAAGCACCATTTAGAGCCGAACACAATTGCCGTCGAACCCCTTCGGGGTTGGAGAGGTGCTCAAGTGAATCAATCCCTCAAAGCCCTACAATGGTTGTATTTTATGGAAGCACAGATTCCAAAGCAGGGAGCCAGTTGCGATAGAATAAAGCATATCCGCAACGGAGGAGAACAGAGGATTCGCACTTCCACAAACTTCTTTTATGTCGACGGATACGACGCAAGTACAAAAACGATTTATGAGTTTCACGGGTGCCTCTTTCATGGGTGCCCAACATGTTATCCCATGCGAGACATAAAACATTATTGTGCTCCTGATCGTACTGTTCAAGAACTGTACGACGCCACTGAGGCTAAGAGAACATCTTTGCTCAATGCTGGTTATAATGTTTTTGAATGCTGGGAGTGCCAGTGGGACGAACAACTAAAGAAGAATGCAGAAGTACAACAATTCCTTAACTCCTTCGATCTTGTACCGCCTTTACAACCACGTGACTCGTTTTTTGGTGGTAGGACGGAAGCAGTGGCACTACATGCTGTGGCGGGGGAGGGGGAGGAGATTCGCTATTGCGATATAACCTCCCTCTACCCCTACGTAAATAAAAACGGATGCTACCCCGTGGGCTATCCACAGATCGTAACACAACCCATCGACCAGTCCATCCACTCTTATTTTGGAATCGCTCTTGTAGACATTATTCCTCCAGCCGGCCTCTTTCATCCAGTATTACCGGTTCGCTATGGTGAAAAACTCACCTTTGCCTTGTGTGGCAAATGCGTCGAGGAAGAGCAGAAAAAACCTTTGTTGCAGCGACGCCACTACTGCATTCACTCGGACGATGAACGGATTCTCAGGGGTACATGGTGTACCCCTGAGATAGAGAAAGCAGTGGAGAAGGGGTACGTTATCAAACACATTCACGAGGTGTGGCACTTCCCACCCAACCAACGCCAAACAGGTCTTTTCGCCAATTACGTCAACACCTGGTTAAAGACTAAACAAGAGTCGTCGGGCTGGCCAAGTTGGTGTCAATCCACGGAGCAGAAACGAACGTACATACTAGAGTACCAACAACGAGAGAACATTCGACTAGACATCAGCAGTATTGCAAAAAATCCTGGACGCAAAGCAACGGCGAAAATCATGTTAAACAGGTACTTGTTTCATGTTGCATTTTTTCGATGCTGTCATTCCACCCTTCTCATCCTTTTTCTTTTTCATTTCTTGCAGCTTTTGGGGAAAGTTTGGGGAGCGTCAAAACAAGCCTACCACAGTCGCCATAAAGGAACCAGCCCAATTGTTCAATATACTGAGTGATACGACCAAAGAGATTTCAACAATCCGAATTTGTACCGATGACATCCTCGAGACAGTCTACACACATGTCGATGACAATGCGCCAAAGGGCAGCAAGAATAATATATTCATTGCTGCCTTTACAACTTGCCTTGCTAGACTCAAATTGTACGAGTCGCTAGACTTGCTGAATCAGCAAGTCCTATACATGGATACTGACAGTATTATTTATAAGTGGCGACATGGCCTTCCGTCGATCCCCATCGGTGATTATCTTGGGGAGTGGAAGGATGAACTCGAAGGTGATATTATCACCGAATTTGTATCAGGCGGATCTAAGAATTACGCGTATCAGACCCGTGGAGGTAACAGCGTTTGCAAGGTACGGGGATTCACTTTAAATGTTCGAGGGTCGGCTGTACTAAATTTCAAGACAATGAGAGACAACATTTTATCAGAATTGCAGATCTCACAAGACTCTCCACGCAACATAAACATTATGACCCCTTATTATTTTCAACGGGATGTTGAAAAAAAACAAATTAGGGTCGTTCCACGAAACAAAAAGTACAGCTTAGTTTTTGATAAACGCGTAATCAATACGAATGCAAACAGTTATCCGTACGGATATAGGAGGATTGGAGATGAAGTAAACCTCTTAATGGATTTGTAAATAATGGGCGTGACATCACTAAGACGTTGCACATGTCCCGCTTGTAAATAGGTACCAAGGCTCAAGATTGTATTAAATCAAAAAGTGATTTTTTATTGGCAATTATTGTGTTATTTTCTTGACTTCCATTTGTGCAACACTTCCGGTGGACTAGGGACTAGTTGAGGGGTTGACTTCCGGTTGCGCAGTTACTTCCGGTGCACTGGAGAGTCACTTCCGGCGACACAGTCACTTCCGGTTGTGAGGTCGTTTCCGGTGGACTGGGCAGTGACTTCCGGTTGCGTGGTCACTTCCGGTGGACTGGGGACTAGTTACAGAATACTGCGCTCTGATTGGTTACTATCTGACAGCCAGAAAGGTCACGTGACCCTATGACGTCAAAAATATGCAAATTAGGTCACGTGACCCCTATTCCCCAATACCTCTATTGACTTTCTCGCGCTCTGATTGGCTACTACCTATTCTAACCCCCATTACTACTTTTGTATCTCCCCTTGTCGGTCTCACTTGATCTCCCAAGCCTGCGTAAAGGCGCCTGAATTCGTGGTATCCCGTTCACGCTCGTGGTCTTCATTCCCCCTAGTTTTTCTTAGCTTTCAAATACATGCCATGCAATATATTCAGTGATCTCCATAAGTTATCTACATCTGATCTGCACTGACTTTACCCGAAAAGTGCGCAAAGATTATTCAGCTATGCATGTTGCCTGTTAAGGGGGACTGGGTAGGGGGAGGAGGGGGGGAGGGGAACTGGTTGGTGATGCAGTAAAACCCCCGTAACTCGAACTCTGAAGGGAAACGAAGACGTAGTTCGAGTTAACCAGAAATTGGAGTTATCAGGTTAAATTTCAGTAAAGTTTTAATCAAGGGAAAGGAAATTTAGTTCGAGTTAGTGAAGAATTCTAGCTATGCGAGCCAATTATAGAGGTTCTACTGACCGTATAAATTGAATGATACTGGCTGTTGCCGTAAACTGGTCGCCTCTAGCTGACGGAAGAGGTTGCGTGCAGAGCTTCGACTGCATATAGAATGGTAAAAAATCATTGAACCCTATTACGGCAAAATATAGTCATTTGTTGGAGTGTCTCACAGGTCAATTCTTTTCTTCAGCCTTAGGCTTCGGCAAGTCTTATTTCGCTTAGTAACGCCCAAGAATTAAATTTATTAACTATAAAGTTACTTCAGATGGTAGTATCGCCAAGACCAATTATCTACCGCTACAAAACGAATCTACTCTTAATTTATTTAAAGGCACAAGACAAGAAGGATCATTACGAAAGCTTAGGGCAAAAAAATGTCACATAATCTCATTAAGTAAACATGTCGGCAAACTTTATAATCCTTTAAAAGCTTTTTCGTCTTCAAATATTTTTGTCAGCAGATCTCATTTTTGCTACAAAATCAAGCGTTCTAACTGGATGATCGCCTCGTGCCTACCTTTGCCCACGAGCAAAAGCGAAAATCAGAACCAAACAAAAATAAGTAATCAAATAACACCTGTTTAACAGGCTAGAACAAGAAGCATACAAAACTACAAGCGCTTTTATAAATAACAAAGTATAATCCCTTTCGCAAAATGGCCAATTCAATTTTAATTGAAGACCCGGGGGATTCCCTTACTTCTTTAGCCTAAAAGGTTACGTGCCACTGAACAACAGGAAGTTGGTTTTAAGGTTTCACTATAGTGTGTCTCAAACAGGGTCAACTAATTCACCATTTAGCCTCTTAAACGAGGTGACTTTTGGATGGGATGCTTTTTAAAGAGTGTGAAAGTTGGGCCTACTTTTGTGCTATGAATAATCCTGATGTTCGTTTAAAAAATGCTTAATTCTGTTTGCGAAACGAAATGAGTTAGGGTCATAAAATAATGTCTCTTTGTCCTTTACAGGTTACTGTAAATCAAGTCTAATTACCACAAAACAAAACAAACCAACGTTCGTCTCTTTCTTAGTATTTGTTGATTGTCGCGAAAGGACACGCCATTTTGACACCCGTCCTAAAACAGTGCATAGCTAAGGAATATTACCAGTTACGGAAGCCAATCAAACCATGCGAATATTGCTCCTCAGGGTCGGTTCATAGTGCTACAAAGCCAGGACGCTTTGCGTCGCGTTTTATCTCCACCATTATTTACCTCCTCTTAGATAGATAGTTGTGTACCTATTCACCGATAAGGAACAAAATGAAATGGCGTCTTTTTTTCCTTTCTGTAATAGGTATAGCGGTACCAAACGTCTTAATGCTAGCGGAAAATTAAATTTGGCCAAATTAGGGATTCAGTTTTGTTTTCAGCTTGACTTATCTCTCGCGCTGAAAGCTGAAGAAGTCATCAAGCACGTAACTTAGGCAAACTGATTTTTCTCTATGAATTTAGGACAGTTGATTTACTTGTTATAGTCATTCATTATGAAACTATTAATGGTTTTGGGTTAGGTGACTAACGAAATTCGATGATACTTCTTTGTTATCGTAAAAGATGGTTTGTATGCAATGGTCACTATCTACGTGTAGTACGTGTATGTTTATACGGACAGAAGCCTTGGGTTTAGAAGTCACGTGGTTTGACGCCCAGGATTAGCTCCGTCTCTATTTTAGGTGTATCCTTATTGGGCAAAGGTGGCTATATCCTACTTGTGTTTCATCCGACCCAGATATAAAATCACAGGAGCTCCTATGGGTCGGTGCAGGGTCGACATTTATTATACATTGGTACTCTTTTCTCATAGGTGCACTGTTTTTTGGCTATTCTAACCTTTCATTAGTTCACCTCCGGCTAAAACATCGAGGAAAATTTTTTTCGGTTAGGATATGGTAGAAAGGATTGCTCTCCAAGGGCGATGTTGGTATCAGGCTAAGATAAAAGCAACAGTATTTTTTCAAGAACACCATAAAAACCCAGAAAACTATAAAGTCGTGAAATTATGGTATATAAAAACCTGCAAAGCAATAAAAGCCTTGCTAAATATAAGAAAACTATGCTGTTGGCGGAGTTCCGTACTGCGACGGTCCGGCATAAATTAACTTCCTATCACTTGATGTATGGGTATCCAAGACCGGGTATACCCATACAGCTTGCCACGCAGGCTAGCTTTCCTTTTTGTTAGTTCAATAACGACACAGCAGTTCAATAAGTACACAACAGATCAATAACCACACCAGTAGTTCATTGACTAAACATCAGTTCATTGAGCGTAAACTACATGCAGCTGCGGGAAGAATAGCCACAAATACGTTAGTTATTTTTTTAATAAGAATGCATAGCATTAAGTAAGTGGTAAATACTCACTTAGCTATGGTACGAGAACTAAATAGATAAATAGCTATGTTACACTGTTATTAAGTTCTAGTGAGCTCACTAATATAGACGGGAACATAGACTGATGTTATTTTAAAAAAATTTAGTCCGCTCAGAAGGTCTGTCATTCTCATCAGGGGCACAGTAAACAGACCTGGAAAGAGAGTCAGCGCCGAAAGGGTAAAGCCAACTCGGTCCGAAGAAAACTTCAACTAAATAACCCGACAACGCGCGCGTTAATAAAGCAGAAAAAAATAACAGTTAACCGTGGATGACATCTTGTTTTTTGACTCTCTTTCCGCACGTTTCAAACCGCGGTACCACAGCTGGCCCTAAGTACTTGAGTTGACTACCATCAATCTATGTTTAAAAATAGTTATTTTTACCGTACAAGTCCTGAACTTCCAACTTTCTTGGTTGCTTTCGATATAATAATGTCTGTGAAAATATATGAGATCATAACAATTGCAGGCGATGCCTCAGCAAGGTACCAACAGTTTTCTTTCCAAAACGAATTAGAAATAAAGTTTCAAATGCGTCTAACTCACCGCAGCTTGAATAAAAACAACTGGTAGGATGATTGCACTTTGTTTTCTTCACTCGATGGCTTACGTCATTTCATATCAGGCGCAATTTCTTCAAATGTTAACCTGCAACCGCCGTACGTGAACTTTCGCGCGCAACTTGAAGGAGTTACGTCACAGTAATCCTAGTGTCCAAGTGAGGCCTTTTTCTCACTAGTTCGGTTTTCGTATTCCAAAGAAGATACAGAATTAAATTACATAAAGTTTATGTCTTTAAAAACCGTACAGCATTGTTTTAGTTAACCATTTCCATTATGGGCTAAGGCAAAAAAATACATAAATAAATAAATGTGATGAAGGTGACATACAAACACACAAACAATTATTTAAATAACAATAATAATGAGTTATGACGGGGTTTTACAACCATGATAGCCCGCCCATAAACATCCCTATCTGATTTTACAAGCAACCAAAAGGATGCCTGTCGCACGAGTGCAATGACCCTCTGCAGCCGTGAACAAGCTGACAGATCTGGCGCACAGCGGGCAGTTTAAGGGAAAGACATGGTTGCCATATGCCAGAATAGCCTGTGAACAGGCCTTTAGTCGAGCGCAGAGGACAAGCGAAAAGGCCTGTGGACAGACCTTTGGGGCCGCCGTTCCACGGCACCCGCTGTGCATCAGATCCTGATGCAAGCTCCTATTGGCGAGAACACTGACTGTTGACAGGTCTGATTGACATCGGCTTTTCGGTCGGCAGGTAGCACGCGATTTGATCACAGAGTGGCAATAACAAAACAGTCCAAAGACTATTACCACGGGGAGGAACTACGCGCTCCGGTCAAAAAACTCAAACTGTCTTTAAAAAAACACTAAGCTGGAGTTTATAGTTACCGAAGCACAATGCAATTCTCCATAGCTGATGTAGCTTCGGTTTAAGCTGCATTTCAATCTTATAAATAACCATTTTTTTAAACACTGACGAGCTGCAACATTGCAGAAAAACATTGCATTCACGGACTAAAGAAAATCGCTTAGTTATTCAGATCGAGAAGGCACTTTGGAGAAAAGTAAGACCCTTATTCAGCCGCAATAAAAAGCTTTACGCTTCAAAAGAGGTCAAAGAAAATGCTTTTGCATCAGAGGGCAAATCCTGTCGACCAGAAACAAAGACCACAGTAAATCGATATGTATGCCATAACCTCTCAGTGTGAAACAAGCGGCTAAAATCACATTTGCTCAGTGAAAATGTAGAACCTTCCAGATAATAATCTACCCCGCAGAGGAAAAAACTTACGGGAACAAGCAGCATTTTGGCATAAAGTAAAAGCTCGTGTCGGCCTACCATGTAATTCCTGTCGGCGATCGAAGCGCTGCTGATCTCTTTGTACTTGTCTTCGAAGCTTCACGTTCTGGACAAGTCATGATAGTATCCGTACCTTCCGTATTCCAAGTTCGCTCATTGGAGCGGTTTGTTAAATTACAAACCGAACTCGCAAGACGAACGGCGTATTAATCCTCTTACCGGAGATCAACAACTTTTTGCAAAATCAACAATGAGGTTCATGCTCCATTTCACTTTGTTTTCAGACGGAGCTAAACACCACTCATTTCTTGTTAATTTTCCCAGGAGTTACTCACGCGCGAAATTGATTGACCGATAAAGAACTTACTGACAGATGATCGGCAGGATAGTTACAAGAGGCGGAATAGCGGCCTCAAATGTTTGTCTACAGGCTCTCTCCCCCCCTTTCCCTTCCCTTTCCTCGCTATTTTTCCCCAAACAGAGAGCCTGTTCACAAGCTATATACCAGAATAGCCCAGTATATGGATTCAATAGCTCAGTTTTCCTTTTTGTTAGGTCAACAACGACACAGCAGTTCAATAAGTACACAACAGATCAATAACCACACCAGTAGTTCAATGACTACACATCAGTTCACTGAGCGTAAACTACATGCAGCTGCGGGAAGAATAGCCACAAATACGTTAGTTATTTTTTTTAAATAAGAATGCATATCATTAAGTAAGTGGTAAATACTCATTTAGCTACGGTACGAGAACTAAATAGATAAATAGCTATGTTACACTGTTATTAAGTTCTAGTGAGCTCACTAATATAGACGGGAACATAGACTGATGTTATTTTAAAATTTTTAGTCCGCTCAGAAGGTCTGTCATTCTCATCAGGGGCACAGTGAACAGACCTGGAAAGAGAGTCAGTGCCGAAAGGGTATTCTTCCCGCAGCTGCATGTAGTTTACGCTCAATGAACTGATGTGTAATCATTGAACTACTGGTGTGGTTATTGATCTGTTGTGTATTTATTGAACTGCTGTGTCGTTATTGAACTGACCCATACTGCACTGCAGGGGTGATTAAAGTTCCCATGATTGTGACGCCCCTGGACCCCACCGCGCCTCCTATTTTGTAAGGAAAGAAACCCTGGGAACTCGGTGGGTTAGGTCTTTGTTCATAAACGCACTCGAACAGGAAAGTATGCAAATAGCTGCATTGGATAGATCGATATTGAGAGACCGTACGGGCATACTAAGTTAAATTTTCGTTGTTAGGACATGCAACACAAATAATAGACAAGATTTGTACATACTGTTAAGTAAGACATTGTCTTTTATTGAAAGCTTCAATCACACATTAAAGTAGACCACACTGACATGAAAGAAATATAACAAAGATGCTATTAAAGTAATGAGAAGGTTTGACAAGAATCTCAATGTTACGAGTACAAACATTCCATTTTTTCCCACTGTTTGAGAGATAATCTAGCCTGCCTGACAGGTATTCCAAAGAGAAGGGAAAGAGGATTTTGGGCGCGTGAGAAGCACGAAGGGCGCGCGAGGAAGGAGGAAAGGGAAAGCGCTCCTACCTTCCCTTCTCAGTCGCGCGCGGTCTCGCGCCTCAATTCCCTTCCCTTCCCTCTCGAACGCTTGCCACGCGGGCTAGCGATAATCAAGTTATCCTATTTATATCATATTTTTATCTTTCCAGCTAATTGTTATGCATTTTACTAAATGAGATTTTAATCCTCAAAATTCTTATCCGATTTTTATAAAGGTTTCTGAGGTTTTACCTCAAAGTGTTTAGCTGCAAAAGGAATCGTGTTTAAGGCGCGATTTAATTAAAGATTTTATAAAATATTTTAATGGCGAAGATTACCTCTTTAGCAATTTTTTTCAGATGAAAGATTATATCACGACGTTTGCTTTGACTGCATGATCAATTTAAAGACTTAATGAAATGAACGGCAATCTGGTGGTATCCATGGTAACCCAAGAGAGAAAGGGTTCCCCTGAAGCTCTATTGATATATTTTGTATCCACAACATATCACCTTTAAAAAGCATTGCCAATCAATCGCTCTCCATCACAGTAATTTTTGTCTTGTAACGCGACGGGAAAGAACGTTGCGTGACAAGACAAAACGGCTGCATCAGGGACCAATTCCCTACGCGCTCAGCCGATTATTGTGTCGTCACGAAAGGTGCCTCCCCACATAGAGAAGCGCTGCGAGACAGAACAAAGAACTGCAGCAAAAAAGTGCATGAATAAGAGACTAACATGCCTACATAATTATACAAATTTTTAATACTGTTATAAGCAAGAGTTTACACGATCCTAGGCTCCTGAAGTTTACTATTAACAATCTAATACGACGAAAGTAGCCACAAAGGGCAAAAGAAGAAGATAAATAAATAAATAAAAAATAACCAAAAACAATACTTCCGCACCATGCGCTTTACAGTGTATATTTGTAGAATGCTATTCTAAGGAAATTGAAACAGTGCCAAAGTTCAAGACTCCCCTTATTAGGACTGGGACCTAGATACATCTTCAATCATTATCCGGGACACTGAATTCCACCCAGTTTCAGCATCACCCAAGGTGTAGCTGCGACCACACTGTCCTACCCATAATTCCACTCTAACAGCGCCTTGTGGGATGTTTTCACAGTACCCCGCAAATGACCGATGATGCAGCAGATTAGGGCTCCCAGATGGCCAGTAGTTGTAAACAACAGCCTCAATCGTCATTGGTCCACTGCATTCATTTCCATTAAACTTGAAATACCATCGGTTACACTTCTCACTACTTCCATAGACTCTCATGTTTCCCTGGAATGAGACTCTGAGCGCTGAATTAGACTGCAGTTTGTTAAACGCACAGTCCTAAAATAAAATCAAACAAATCAAACATATTGTAGCAAGGCGAGCAACAGTGTGTAATAATTGATACTAACAACTCCAGTCAAGATTACTTCGTAATTTTTAAAAACTCTGTAATAGCTTCAATTTTCGTTGTCCTTATGGCCAGGAATCATTTTATCACCCAAGATTGTTTTCTCTTTTTTCGTTCAAAAAGAACCAAAGTAGAGAGAAATGTAACTTAGTTATTTATGTTATGTTTTGGCAAATGGTGAGTTAGAAGGTAGACGTTCTTCTTTGAAATATTTTGATTTAGAGAGGAATTACTTTCGTTAGGAGTGTGTTATGATTCTTATTCTAATTACCTTAATCTTTCCGTTATCAGTACTGGTGTCTCGTTTCCACACACATTGTTTCCAGTTGGTTTGTGGTACTACACTTGCTTGACTTGCTTTGGCGCTTCCTCCTTTGTCTCCTTTGTCTCCTTTTCTTCCTGGATTTCCCACAATGCCTCGCTCTCCTTTTATTCCGACAGCTCCGCGCACTCCTTTCATTCCCGGAAGTCCCTGTTGACCTTTCATTCCCTTAATTCCTCGGGGTCAACTCTTCCTAGGGGGTCCTTCGCGCCCTCTGTCTCCTCTTGGACCCGGCATTCCTTGTGATCCTTTATCACCAATTTGTCCTTTTACTCCTTCCCTTCCCTGGGGTCTGTGTGGCCCCGGGACGCCCGGCACTCCCGGTATCCCATTTGATCCTGGAATACCAGGGAAACCCATCATAGATCGCTGAAAGTAAATATGACTTGCAATAAGCAGAGACGATTTGAAATGACTCGGGGAGGGGGGGGGGGGGGGGTGGGGGGGGAATGTACTCCTCGGAAGTTTTGGTGGGGATGTGCCGCCCGGTTCCCTAAATCCTGACTCTTTTTCAGAAACGTCATTTTTACACTCGTTTTCAGACTCTAAAATTCATACCAGTTTTCAGACCTTTCCTCTAACAAATTATGCATGTCACCATTACTTAGATTAAGAACAGCAACGAAAAAGAATTCGCATAATTATTTCTCTCTCCTTCTCATTTGGAATTGAAACGATAAATACGTTCATACACGCCCGTAGCTCCCTCGCAAACAATGATTCCACACCAATATGAACAAAGTCTGTACCTGCCAGCCGTCTCCCTTGTTTTCGAGGTACGGAATGGACCTTGGACATCATAATCCTATTTAAAGTGTTATCTCGCCTCGAATAGACTTTGATGGAATCAGAGAAAATTAACAGCTAACAATGCACAGGCATCAGGTTTTCGAGGAAAGATCATGCTGAAGCGAGGACATTTAAATAACCTGCTATACACTTTTAACGGGTACTATTTACTAAATCATCATAACCGACATGAGACTAGTAAAACAGTTTCTGGGTGTACCTAATGTACGGCGCGGTTCTCGGTTTTTTGTATCTCTATGCATTTCTTACCTGGCATAAGTCTTTTAACTTTGAATCATTTTGTTGTTGAGGTGAAGTGGTTGTTCCCAGTAAGCCGCCAAAGAAAGAGAGAATCAGGAAAACAGCGAAATACTGGACCATGGCGATGAGAGTAGAACTAGAACAGAGCGTATTCTGAAATCAGTGCTACGTGCTCATTCATTTTATAGCAAATATTTTAAGTAAAACCTCTTTTCCTGTATATTGTTTGCTTGTTTTTGCTTGTTTGTTTTTCCTTTTATGACAATTTTTTTGCATCTTCTTATTCCCTGCTTATAAGCCCTCTTCAGAGTACTGAAACAGGGTCAAAAGATGAACGTTCCAAAAATAAATCACAGAACATAAATTGTTACAAAAGCAACAACGTTTTATGCATGCTATCACGACTTTACGTTTCTAACGGTACCCGATGCCTTTCCTCTTTAGAGCGCCAAAAATAATACTTTGCCTTTAGTCCAAGTTGGCTATGTTACGTTGTTATATCAGAAAAAGTGGCGGGTCTATTAAGCTCCAACTAAGCAAGACTCAACGTGTCTAGTGTCATTGTGTTTATTTTTAAACACTCATATCTTATACCTTGGAGAAGTGGTGGGAAGGGGGGGGGGAGGGTGGGGGTTCCCTACAATAACCTATACGGGGAGGTTCCCCAACAGGGTACATCTTTCAATTCAGGACATACTATTCCACGTTCTTTTCTTTTTGTCAACTTTTGATATAGAGAAGTTAAGCAGTTGGCACCACTGAAAAGAAATGCCTTAAAATTAGTAAAATTGCCAAGCTTTGAAAGTGATTTGTTGAAAAGTGGCGAAGATATAGCTCCTCAAAGTCGCGCGAAATTTTATAGGACGTTTGTATGGTTCGTGCCGGGCACAAAGTTCATCGACATCGAGTTACATCCAGTCCTGTTAAATGTAGCTTATTCTTAACAGAGCATCTTCAGTATTAAACTAATATATAGATTTAGCCAGGGCTAAAAGCGAAGCTCCCGTTAATAAATTCATAATTTAAATCAAACAATAAACTTGTAATCCACAGATAAGGGCACATTCATTTGACGTTTGAGGCAAAGGCTAAGTGATTTTAGAGAAAAATAATTTGACAGTCCAAGAGTGAAACAGCTTTTACATCGAGTCATTAAATAGTCTTACTTGTACACCCAAAAATAGCAATCATGTTCGATCACTGTAGATTAGGCCTGGAAAACAAATAGACCTACCTATTCGTGTATTGTATTTGCATTAGCTGTTGCATCATAATGTGGCATTCACCACTCTCTCCAACATTGCTCCGTTTGAGAGACTATGGATAATTGGACAACCCCGAAATATAATTTTAAGAAACACACGCGCCATGATAGTCCCTGGTGGCAGCCAATTTACACGTTACATTCCTCTGTCTAAAAGAGAGGCCAAAATAAAAAAACAGGCCGGATTTTTTGTGTTCGACAAGTTTAGTTTACTAGTAAATCTTGGCGACGAATCTGGTGGTGTGTAAACCAGCCTTTTAAACATACTTTTTCTCATCACGTCTCAGGTAAACAGTACTATGAGGCCCTTGTTTTTATCATACAGACCTCGGACAGAATTTATTCTTTTTTGCCCTATTTAAACCTATAATTCTGCAGTTTTTCACAATTTTGCAAGAGAATTTGCACTCATTCAATATCCACGACGATCAAAGCACGCCCTTCCTTTGCACAAGAAATTATAGCATTGAATTATAAAACGTTTTCATGAAGATAATTCTATAATGCTAGGACTTTCAGTTAGAAAAATCTGGTCCTATGTGATATG
Source organism: Porites cylindrica (assembly GCA_964035525.1). Lineage (NCBI taxonomy): Eukaryota > Metazoa > Cnidaria > Anthozoa > Scleractinia > Poritidae > Porites > Porites cylindrica. The sequence continues at coordinate 29,316,691 of OZ037777.1, read as the reverse complement.
CAGGGTAATATGGGCTTTTAATGAAAACGATAAACAAATTCCCAAAATCACTTTTCGGCCAGCCGGACGGGGCTCACTTTTGACAGGCACCAAATTTGCAGTGCGATTGAGAGTTACCATTTACGCTTCAACATGATAGATAAATTGTTATGTTTAGGTTTTATTTCCCTTTATTTATTAAACTGTGTATGGTTTTGGTATGTGTAATCTCTAAAAGCGAGTGATATTTACGCGCGGCGTTTTGAGTATTCCTGCATGAGGTGTTTATGTTCGACTGGATACAACCGGTGCAGCGATAAAAATTGCGAGAGGGACTATTAACAATCAATAAAATAAATATAATTCGGTGAAACATGTACAGAGACAATAATTTTCATTCACCAAGAGAAGTATTGAGAGTAAAGTGTCTTTGAAAATCATGAGTCAGGTAAGCATAAGTTTATTTATGTTTTAAAGGGACTGGTTCACGATAATGCGCATGCGCGCCGTTTGTCTCTTCAGAATAAATTTGTTGGGTCAACACTAAATTCGAAATCGCCATTACCGGTACAATCATTGAAAGTCCTTCGTTTTATTCGGACATCCGTCGCTTTGGCTGGTCTAGTTATACTTCGGTAGTGGTGATTAACGTGTGGTTGTGTCGTTTGACTGGTTGCGTTTTAAGAAGACGCAAAAAATAATGTTTTGATCATGGAGGTTCAGAAAAGCATCGTGGCCGTCCGGCAACAGGGCGTTGTCAAGAGTCTCTGGAGATAGAGAAGCTTAGCCTATCGAACTGGTATGGTTCTAGGAGTAGTGTGTGGCATACGAAAAGAATACACGAGACTTGGAAAGTGGTTAAAGGCATGAGTTCGTTCAACTTTGATTTGATTTTTGACTCCGACCTGTAGTTATACCGCAACAGGCCGCGCGATCTTTACCGATCTGGTACACTTGAAATGTTCCTTGTATCTTTGCTTTACGATCGTATTTGTTTAAGAATTGATGTTTTTAAAATAAATTATTGCCTGAATATTCTGTTTATAATCTAGTTTCTTTATGTGTGCTACTCGATAACATTTGTTTTGCGGAACATTGACCCGATGCAACGCGAATGAATTTGTTCATTTGCTGATAAGCAATTGAAATTTATGCTCAATTAAGGATAATCTTTATACTCATACGTTGTGTGTTTTTGTCACCGGTCAGGCGCTATTTGTAGGTATTTCTGGGTTTATATAAGGCGAACTGAGAGAAAAGTAATAAGATGTTTGTTTACAAATTTTGTTTGCCGATCGGTGACTGTTTTGTTAGCGTGGGTACGACCTCGTAAAAATACACGTTGGTAAATGTTTGTTTCAAAGCAAGACAGGGCTGTAAATCTTATTCTTATCGGCTGCAACATATATCTGAGGAGTAGCAAAGAATAAACTTGAATTATGGGGATAAATAAATTCAAATCAAATGCCCGGAAATACTCTCGCGTCGCGAACAATTAATTTGAATTTTGTAAATCTACTCGCGTGCAAGACAGGGCTGTAAATCTTATTCTTATCGGCTGCAACATATATCTGAGGAGTAGCAAAAAATAAACTTGAATTATGGGGATAAATAAATTCAAATCAAATGCCCGGAGATACTCTCGCGTCGCGAACAATTAATTTGAATTTTGTAAATCTACTCGCGTGCACCTAACTCGCTTCCGATTGGTTGAAAAACAATCAGCTACTGTCAGAACTCACACATGCGCATTATCGTGAACCAGTCCCTTTAAGCCGGCTTCCCGGTGTTTGCTCTTTTTCAAGATGAACTCGAGGCAAGAAAATCGCTCAGAGCTTTCTGTTTACAGCCAAAATCATAAGTAAATAATCTTCCGAACATTTTCTTTGAATTTGCGGTCAAAAAATTTCTAAAGGCTTTTTAAACCTGATACTACTGTAGGTTCGATCATTGCTCGTGTATAAACTTAAGCCGCATAAACCATACGCTCGACTTCAGGAAACCGAAAAAAAAAAAAAACAAATCAAAGACAACAATTTCTCAGGCTTACCAGTCGAAATGCTGCTTCTGAAGGTCATCAAGTGTTCCAGAATTTTCAACCCTCTTACGCCTCAAGCAAGGGCAAGTGAGTAAGCTCATTTTTGAAAACGATGCCATCCGAAATCAGATTTCCAATGACTTTGACAAGCGGTGCATTTGTCAACAAAAAGCGCAATAAACAAACCAGCCATGAATTACAGAACAATCTTGATAGCAGCTGTATTTCGTTTTGTACACCAAGTAGAAAAAGCCAGTTTAAAACATCACAAGATGACACAAAACTCTGTAAGCTCCAGCTATCAGTAAGCAAGTTTCCAGACGCTGCATAAATTTTCCGCATGAACTCACCTGTCAAATTTTGACCAATCAGAACATAAAAATTGGACGTAGAGCGTGATCAACGCGTGACAGTGAGAAAAGTCAAAAATGATTGCCTTCCCCGCATGTAAATGTAAAAGCCGGTTAAATTTTCGCGTCCGAGGTCAGTTCGAAATCAACATTTTAAAAGTGCGGCTCATGAACTCGACTTATTTCATATGCTTTTTTAAAAAAATTGAACTTGAGCATGCGATAGTTGAAAAGTAGCAACCTGTCAGCGGATACGTTAAAAAAACACTCGAACTCAGTGGGTCGATACCTGAGCCCGCGATAGGGACAGGCGATACTGGTCAGCAGAAACACTATTTTGACAGCTGTCAATTAATCAAAACATGGAGGTACAATATCAGGTTGCAGGCTCCCAAACTAGCTAGAAAGTGTGAGATCAAACATTGGTATACCTGTGGTGCGGACGGACGGAAGGTCGGGTGGTCGGTGTATGGTCACGTGATTACCGAATTTTCAAAGATGCATCGATTTTCTAGGCTATGGGACTTCGAATTGAGCCCGTGATCAAATAAAATATCAGCGCAAAACTTTAAACACCACGTGACCTCAATGGATAGACAAATGAGCCCGCGATACACTCAGGTGATGTTGGTCAGCGTATACTCTAGTTTGACAGCTGTCAATTAACCTTCATTAGAATGGCGAATATTCGAATTAACAGACTACGAGTGTCAGTAAGACATATCCGTCCGGCATGTAGTGGAAAATGCCAGATCGTGTACATGAGCGAACCTGAGCCCACGTTATTAGTTTTCTGATAGTGGTCTGCACATGTCCCATTTTGACAGCTGTCAATTGACCTTAATTTGGCTTGCCAATATATCTTTAAGCGACTGTCAGCCAACTGACAGCCTTGCCCGGCGTAGTTTTGTTTTTATGTTGAATTGGTAAGTGTGACATATTATATCAGCTTATATGTAGGGGCAAAACGACTGGTCTTTCATCTGAGCCCGCGAGATAGTCATGTGATAATTGTCAGCGGATGCCTAATTTTGGCAGCTGTCAATCTAATCGTACTCATATGGATGGGTTACATAACTAAGAGGCTAGTCGAGTTGGGCAAGATCTATTGAGACATTTGACATCGGCTTACATGAAGCGTGTGTACGGGTGGGCGGGCGGGCGGGCGGGCGCTACGTCATAACCAAATTTTCTCAGATGGATAGTTTACCAATTTTTTTTACCCATGGTGCTCCGCTCTGCGCGCGCTTCGCGCGCGCGAGGAGCTCCGCTATTACCATAAACTGTTCCATATACAAAAGCGTTGAAACGGAGGGGCATTAATACCCGTGGGGGCTTACTGATGGCATAGAAAAACGCGCTTTGAAATAAGCTGTAGCATTGCTGATCAAAATAGATGTTTTTGCATTTACTGGTCGTTAATAAAGGCTTCAAAACGTCATTATAAATCGAATTCAATTCAGTTCAAGCAAGAGGGGAGCTAATTATACCCGGTGGGGCTTATATTCGGATTTATTTTTTTTTTCGTCTACTGGAAGAGGGGGGTTTATGCGGCGTTTACGGTGTTTGCCGACATTGGTTCAGGCCAATAGACGGGATACGAAAGGGTACCCCGGCTTTTCTGTCGAAAATGATATGTTAAGGGTTAATGGGTTAGTCCTCGGGGGCGGCCTCCGCATCTTCGTACTTATTTTTGCTGTAGCAGACGTTACATTATGGAGAACGTGACCCTACTTTTTGAAACGTATACTTGCTGCAAAACATGCACAGTAGCGAGTTATTTATGTTAGAGGCAGCCAGTCCTCACTGAGCGATAACAAAATTGTGAGTCAAGCAGCAAGTAACATAATAGAGCTTAAGCAACAATGGCGGGAGAAAGGAGGAACTCGCTCGTGTAACTGGAGAGCATTAACCCGGTTTTCACACTATGATTTTTCGAAAGAAAAACGAAAAGATAAAAACTGGCCAAAAACCGGATAGACTAAAATAAACTGTTGCATCACCATATATTTTATTTGGAAATCGGGCCTACAACCGCTACGCTTAAATCAGCCTTTAAACAGCAGCACAAAAAATGATAATGGATTACAACTTTTTTTATACCTTTTATTATATTCTACTCAACTAAGTCGTGCAATGCGAACACCCAAAGACGAGTGACTTTTGGTTTCTCTTTTTATAAAACGTAAACCCATTTGTTATTGTCTGACATGCTTTCCATTCGCTAATCTCACAACCACAAATGTATGTACACTGATGTATTATTTTAAAGTACAAAAGCTTACAAACGTAACTTGCTTTATGATTTAATAGCAACATAGTGGAGCCCCGCCATGCGACCACCTCGTTGAAGACCATATTCTCTCGATACAAACGTAGAAATCGCTGACTTTTTTTTTATTGTTTTGAAAATCGCCCATTAAAGCGACCACCCCATTATTACGATCAGGATTTTATAGCCCAACGGTGATCGCATTGACGGGGTTCCACTGTAGTAAATTGCTTTATGACTTCCGTTTGAGGGTCGAGACTGACCTTCACTGAGCTGAAACAAGGCTTATCGAGTAACAATGCACTTAACATTAACTGCGTTCTTCACTTGAATATAAATATTTTTAACTTTTACTGTAAAGCCATCGTTAGCCTCTTTAAATAACGCATTAACATGTACATCATAGTCATTAAAAAAAAGAACACAAATAGTTACGAATAAATAAGAATTTTTTTAAATAATTAACACTGTTTTGAAAAACCAAGACACCAAGATAAAGAAAAACAAAGGACATTATAAATAAACTCCTTCTAAATGCATTTAAAGACATAATGAGTGAGTCTATTCACTTTTAATTAAAAGCTACTTCATTATATAACTAACAGAAAAAACATTTAATTATTCAGTCCTCTGCACTTTATCCGCAGGGTCTTCGTCAAACTGCGACCTTTTCAATCCAAGAAATCTTAGAGCATTTCCGCCTAACAATTTATCCTACAACAAGAGATGGATTTTAATTAAAAGGTTTTATCTGAAGTTAGACTATTCACAGTCCACTATTTCTTCGTAACATCGTCAGGATAGAGCGCTAGCTTACCGGAACGGACGGTTATCTCAGTTTCACATAAACCCGAGGGAGCGGGCGTCGGGGTTTATCTATCCAAGTTGGCCGCCCGTAATTAACGCAGAGTCTTCGTTCCCGACGATCTTACGGAAAAATAGAGGACTGTGAATCGAATGATGAACGGGAGATTTGATGATGGGCAAATGCACCCCCCCCCCCCCTCTCCCTCCCGCTGAACAATTACTCTACCTATTTTCCAAAATAACAGGGAATTAATTGAGAGCCATTATGTTCGATCTCCACTAATAATTGTTGAATAACTGTTGAATTGCCAAGTACATGTAGAACAATCTAGGACCTCTTCCAGAGAGAATTGGCAGGGGAGCGAGGTGGGGATTATGCGGGATTCAAAGGGATGAGAATGAGCGAATTGGGACAAAAGTCAAAACATGGGGAGAGGGGTGAGGCCTATTTCTCTTTCTCTTTCGTACAGTGGAACCTTGATATAACGAAGTCCTTGGTATATAACGAACGATATTTTCTGCCCCAGTTACAGTGTAATGTATGGATAAGAACCTCGATATAACCAAACCTCGTTTTAGCGAACGTAATCGAGGTTCCACTGTAATCAAGCGATACCAATGTTAATAGAGAGGAGAAATGTGACGTCACGTTACCATGGTAGCAAAATTTCTAGATCACAACAATAGGGAGTTAAGGCAACGACGACGACGGGCGGCGTTTTATCAATGGCAGAAAAAAAAAAGCAACAACAACAACCGTGAAACTGAATGTGATTGTTCTCTTACTCTAAGTTCCAGGTCGTCTTTGTACATATCCTCGATGAGTTTTCCTGGATGATGTTCTGCGAGAGGAAACAGTTAGTCACTGCCTAAAATAACATTCTCCTGATGATTCGAAACAAAATTGTTACTGCTGCTTAGCCAGCTTCCGTACATTTAGAAAACTCTTGGTAAATGGATTGGATACATCAGTTATAGTGCCATTAAATAACGGTAAAAACGAAACGCGAACTGTAGCAGTTATACATGTACAAGCAAAGAAGCCAGAACTGTGTTAAATAGTAAATTGTTTTAAATAGTAACTTGCGTCAAGATGAGAATTAACCTTTAAGCCCCAATATCTACATACAAATTCTCCAGACTGTTTATGGTGATCATTTTATACACTCTCATAACCACTTCCCTTGATTGTGCTTATATTGTTAGGAGAAAGTTCGTGTTGGTCACTCTTATGACTTATTAAAAGGGTTAAGGCATTTTACATCCCATTGATATGGCACATTTTGTTTATTTATTAAAGGAGCTGTGTCACAAAATTCAGCCAAATTAGGTAATTACAAAATGCTCGTTAAATTAAGAGAAACATAAAAATAACCGCTTAACACTTAAAAGGAAGGTTAAAAGAACACAACAGAAACAACAGATACCCCGAATGGGCCCGGGGGGGATACTTTAGGAATTTTTGGGTGGGCATGTGCCGCTGGGACCCTGGAACCCTTAACCTATACCAGAGCTAGTTCAGCTGAATTTTGCTACCCTATACTAGAGTAAACTCCCCAAATTCCCCCTATCCTAGAGTAGCTGTTTCCCTAGTCTAGATAAAATCTTCAACCAACTGATCAGTTTCCTGAGAAATGATTCCCTATTCTAGACCCCAACGCCCTGATTTATAGACCCTATCCTAGAGTAAACTGCTTGAAAACCATACCCTTCAAAGCGGCACATACCTATACAGCCGATATATGGCAGTACTCCCCCCCCCCCCCCCCTTCCCGGACGGATGGCGGATGGGCCAAACTGAAGAAGATTCAAACGGATTGAAATTAGGGTTTTTTGAAAACTTTTCAGTTCAAAATTGATCCCTTCTGCTTGCACCTTCAAAACTAATGCTTTGGAGACCTATTTGTTTGTCTCGGATCTCTGATTTTGTCATTTACATGTAATTTCTTTCCTTACTTTAGCGATTGAGGGCGAGTAATTGGCAAAATGAAACAAAATGAACTAGACTGCCGTGACACATGTACAGCCCCTTTAAAGGGGCTACGCCATGGGGATATTGCTGTTTTAGGTCAATTCTGAGCTGACCTTATTACTTAATGCTTTTGCCCATACACAAAATGCTCCTTTAGAGTGATGAAGAAAATAATATATAGATTTAGCCAGGGCTAAAAGCGAGGCTCCCATTAGTAAATTTATAATTTAAATTAAACAATAAACTTGTATTCGAATTCCACAATTCAGTTAACTTTAGAGCACATTTATGTGACTTTTGAGGGAAAGGCTACCTGATTTTACAGAAAAATAATTTGCAAACAGCCCAAGAGTGAACCAAATCTTACATCGAGTTGATAGCCTCATATGTACACTCAAAAACTGGTAATCATCTTTTATCACATTTAAGAGCCGTAATGGCTATTGATCACCGTAGATCAATTAGGCTTAGAAAAAAAATCAGGCCAACGTTTTGGCGTTCGACAAGTTTACTTTGCAAAATCTTGCCAACAAATCTGGGTGCGTGTAAACCAACCTTTTATACCATGGACAGAAAGCAGTATTTCACAATACAAATTGCTCTCATTCAATATTCATAAACTGTTAAAAAAATTTTCCAAAATCACCTATACGGCCATCCGGTTCTCACTTTTGTAGTGCGAGCTATAGCGAGTGTTTGAATGAACATTAACAGAGTTACGCTCCAAGATAATAAAGAATTTATCATGTTTATTTTTTATTTGATGGTTTAACGCGCGGCATTTTGAGAACTCCTACAAGCGATGTTCACTGAACGACTGAAAACAATCGGCATAGCGATTAAAATTGCAAGAGAGACTACCAACAATTAATAAAAGAAATATAATTCGGTGAAACATAAACAGAGACAACAATTTTCATTCTGGAAGACAAGTATTAAAGTGTCCCTAAATATCCTGAGTCTTCAAGCTTCAAGCTTAAGTTTGCTGAAGTTTATGTTTTAAGCCAGCTTTCCCGGTGTTTGTTTTTTCAAAGACGAACTCGAGGCAAGAAAATCGCTCAAAGCTTTCTTTTCCGGCTAGAATTATAACTAAAGATTCTTTGGAACATTTTCTTTCTATTTGCGGTGAGAAACTGTCTAAAGGCTTTTTAAAGTTCTGTAAGATTATATCAAACCAGATACTCGGTGAGATCGTTGTCTCAAAACTTACAAACGCGCATAAACTAAATTCCCGCATAAACTACGCTCCACTTCATTAAATTAGATACAAAAAACAAACATGAAATACAATAATTTCTCTGGCTTACCATTCGAGATGCAGCTCCTGAAAGTTATCAGGTAAAGCCAGTATCGCTTCAGACTTTGCAATCCTCTTACGCATCAAGCAAGGTGAAAACGAAAACGATGCCATCCGAAATCGGATTTCCGACTTTGACAAGGGACGTTTTCTCAACCAAAAACCCAATAAACAAACTAGCCATGAGTAACAGAAGACTCCTGATAGCAGCTGAATTTCATTTTGTACATCCAGTGGAAAAAGACAGTTAAAAACATCACAAGTTGACTCAAAACTCTGTCAGCTTCAGCTGTTAAAGTAAACAAGATTCAGGATGCTGCATAAATTTTGCGCATGAACTCACATATCAAATTTTGACCAATCAGAGCATAAAAATTGGACGTAGAGCGTGACCAACGTGTGACCATTGTGAGAAAAAACAAAAGCAACTGTCTTCCCTGCCTGTAACAGCTGGCTGAATTTTCACGTCCGAGGTCAGTTTGTAATCAAAATTTTAATTGTGCAGCACATAAACACAACATATTTCATATGAATTAAGAAAAAAAATTGAACTTCAGCCTGCGATCACTTGAAAACTAGTTTACTTGTCAGCGGATAACTTCAAAAAATACTTGACCTCGACGGGTCGACACCTGAGCCCGCGATACGGTCAAGTGATACTGGTCAGCGGGTACTCTGTTTTGACAGCTGTCAATTGATCAAAACATTGATGTCCAATATGTGTGCATTATCAGTTTTCCTGTGCTCCCAAACTAGTAAAAGTATGAGATTGAACGTTGTTCGCGATCTAGTAAAACAGTTAACTGGTCAGCGGACAGCTTCCAAATAAATCACGTCACCTCGATGAGTTGACACATGAGCCCGCGATATGGTCATGGGATACTGCTCAGTGGCTATCCTGTTTGGACAGCTGTCAATTGATTAATGTCCTATATTAAAGATGTGGGCTTGCCAAGACACGCCCGAGACACCCCTCCCTTCCTTTTGATAGTCTCCCCTACCCCTCCCATACAATCTGTAGACGCGTACGTAGGTACGTACGTACGCTCGGTCAATCACGTGACAACCAAACGAAAAGAGGTTGATCATATTCCATGGGTATGGGGCTCTGTCCCACGCGCGCTTTGCGCGCGCGGGAGCCCCGCTATAAACACTAACGACAATACTTTTCTAGTGATTTTTGCTGGCATGGCATCAAAACTAAGTTTCAATCCACACACATCCTTGCCGTTCGTAGAAACAGACGACAGGAACCAGTTTCAATGCCTATAAAATAAAATTATGGTGTGAAAATAACAAACCTGGACCGTCATTTTTAGAATTCAATTGATGCAAAGACAAAAGATAGCAAATAGCGTGACATAACCCCCTTTAAGTACACGTCTTGTTAATTTTTGCTTGCATAAATTTCATTGTGTATTAATTAAACAGTTCATAACCAAAAAGTCACTGAACTCTTTACCTGACCAATAGTGTCAACCAGTAATTTAAGAGCTTTTTCATCATGGACAAGACTATCTGTTTAAATTTGACCAATGTACTTTCTTAAACATACAATGTTATAACGAATAATACATTTAAGGTTCTGTTTCCCGAGGAGGGGGGGGGGGGGGGGGGACGGTACTTTAGTAAATTTTTGTTGGGTATGTGCCACTGGCCTCTCCGAGCCCCTACCCCATTATAGTCTATTTGGTGGCCAATTATAGACCCCATCTTAGTCACTTTTGGGCAAATATGTAATTTTTGCGATCCCAACTTAGTCACTTGATCCTTTTTTTTTTTTTTTTCGCTATTCTAACCTTTTATTAGTTCACCTTCAGCTGAAACATCGAGGAAACGTAGGTTAGGATGATAGAAAAGATAACTCTCTAAGGGCGATCAGTTGCTATCAGGCTAAGACAAAAGTGTCAGTATTTTCAAGGAAACCATAAAAAAAACACAGAAAAGGATAAAGTAGTTAAACTTTGGAATAAAAACGTTCAAAGCAATAAAAGCCTTGCTAATTAAAAGGAATTGTACTCTTGACGGAAGTTCGTGCTGCGACGGTCCGGCATAACTTAACTTCCTATAACTTGCGGTATGGGCATCCCCTACCGGGATCGAACCAGGAATACCCATACGGTATCCCCTATCGGGTATACCCATACGGTATCCCCTACTGGGTATACCCATACGGCACTGATGATTAAGGTATCCAAATGATTGTGAAGCCCTCCCCCCTCCTTTCATCTTCAAAGTTAAGAAACTCTGGGGACTTCTTTCTTCATAAATACACTCGAACAGACGGGGCTGTCGCTGCATTGGACAAGATTTGTACATACTGTAAGACACTGTCTTTTATTGAAACAATGATTGAAAGCTTTAATTAATTAATGCATGACACATTGAAGCAAACTAAACTGACATGCAAGAAATACAACAAAGATGCTATTAAGGTAATGCGAAGGTTTGACAAGAATCTCAATGTTACGAATAAAAGCATTCCATTTTTCCACTATTTGAGAGATAATCTAGCCTGCGTGCCAGGCGTTCCAAAGGGAAGGAAAAGGAGATTTTGGGTGTGTGAGAAGCGGGAAGGGCGCGCGAGGAATGAGAAATAAGAACGCGTTCCTCTCCTCGCTTCTCCCTCGCGCGCGGTCTCGCTCCTAAATTCCCTTCCCTTCCCTTTCAAACGCTTGCCACGTATGCTAGAGATAATCAAGTTATTCTGTCATAATATTCATCTTCCTAGATAATTGATATAAATTTTATAAGGTGCGATTTTAATCCTCGAAATCTAATCCGCCTTTAAAAATGGTCTTGCCTCGAAGCGGTTTGACCTTTACTTTGACTACATATTATAGACGTAGGAAACAAACGACAATCTAATGGTATGCATGGTAACCCGAGAGAGAATGGGTTCCCCTGAAGCTGTAGTGATATATTTTGCATCCATAACAGATCACCTACAAAAAGTATCGCCAATCAATCGCTCTTAATCACAGCCATTTTGTGTCGTCAAGCAACGAGAAGTAGCGGTGCGTAACAAGACAAAGCGGCTGCATGGGAGACTAATATTCCCATTTGTGTCGTCACGAAAGGTGCCTCCCCGCAAAAAAGCTAGAAAAGCACTACGTGACAAAACAAAGAGCTGCTGCGCAGGACTAACATGCCGACATAATAATACAAAATCTTGATACTGTTATTATATTTTACTATTGACAATCTGATATACGACGAAAGTAGTTCACAAAGGGCTGAAAAAAAAAATAACCAAAAACAATACTTTCGCACCTTGCGCAGTCTATATTTGTAGAATGCTATTCTAAGGAAATAAAACAGCGCCAAAGTTAAAGACTCCCTTTATTAGGACTGGGGCCTAGATACTTCTTCAATCATTATCCGAGATACTGAATTCCACCCAGTGAAAGCATCACCCAGGGTCACGCCAGTACACTTTCCTACCCATAATTCCACTCTAACCGCCCCATGTGGAATGTTTTCACAGTACCCCTCAAACGACCGATGATGCCACAGATCAGGGTTCCCAGATGACCAGTCCTGGTAAACAATAGCATCAATCGTCATTGGGCCACTGCATTCATTTCCATTGAACTTGAAATACCAGCGATTACACTTAACATTACCAGGGACCCTCATGTTTCCCTGGAATGAGACTCTGAGCGCTGAATTAGACTGCAGTTTGTTAAACGCACAGTCCTGGAATAAAAGCAAACAAATCAAACATATTGTGCTAAGGCGAGCAACCGTGTGTAATGATTGATACTAACAACTCCAGTCAAGATTACTTCCTAATGTTTAAAAACTCTGTAATAGCTTAAATTTTTCTTCTCTTTATCCATATGCCCAGGAATCATTTTATCACGCACGATGGTTTTTCTTTTTCTCGTTCAAAAAGAACCAAAATTGAGGGAAATGTAACTAAATAGTTATTTATGTAATGTGTTGGCAAACGGTGAATGAGAGGGGAGACTTTCTTCTTTGAAAGATTTTAATTAAAAAAAGAACAAATTTTCTTAGGAGTGTGTTATGATTCTTATTCTTTTTACCTTAATCTTTCCGTTATCAGTATTGCTGAGTGATTTCCACACACATTGTTTCCAGTTGGTTTGTGGTACTACACTTGCTTGACTTGCTTTGACGCTTTCTCCTTTCTCTCCTTTGTCTCCTATTCTTCCTTTCATTCCCGCAATGCCTCGCTCTCCTTTCATTCCCACAGCTCCGCGCACTCCTTTCATTCCCACAATGCCTCGCTCTCCTTTCATTCCCACAGCTCCGCGCACTCCTTTCATTCCCACAATGCCTCGCTCTCCTTTCATTCCCACAGCTCCTTGCTCTCCTTTCATTCCCGCAATGCCTGGCTCTCCTTTCATTCCCAGAAGTCCCTGTTGACCTTTTACTCCCTTAATTCCTCGGGGTCCACTCTTCCCAGGAGGTCCTTCGCGCCCTCTGTCTCCTCTTGGACCCGGAATTCCTTGCGATCCTTTATCACCAATTTGTCCTTTTACACCGTTCCTTCCCTGGGGTCCCTGTGGCCCCGGAACGCCTGGCACTCCAGGTATACCATTTGATCCAGGAATACCAGGGAAACCCAGCATAGATCGCTGAAAAAAAAGAAAATATCACTTGCAATTAGCAGAGACAAAGACGACACGGGATCTTTAATAACTCGGGCGGGGGGGGGGGGGGAAAGAGGGGTAGTCGTGGGAATCTCTGTCTCTAAGAATTGTTCATGTCATCACTACTTAAATTAATTTAGAACAGCAACGGAAAATAATTTGCATAATTATTCCTCTTTTCTTTTCATTTAGAATTGACCACTCCAGAAAATACCTTAACATACCATAATGCTCTTTGTTTGTCACCCCAAAATTTTGCATAAGCATTGTCTTCAGTTTCTCTTGGGAGTTAAAATGGCCCCAAGAGAAACTGAAAACAATGCTTATGCAAAATTTTGGGGTGATAAACAAAGAGCATTATGGTATGTTATGGTATTTCTGGAGTGGTCAATTGAAAGGATAACTCTGTTCATACACGCCCGTAGTTTCCTCAAATTAAAACAATGATTCCAGACCAAAATGAACAAAGTCTATACCCGCCAGCCATCTTCCCTGTTTTCGAGGCACGGAATGGACCTTGGATACAGTAATCCTATTTAAAGCGTTATCTCGGCGTTATGTGTCCTTTTTGCACCTTCCCTTCCCTGTGGTCCGTGTGGCCCCGGGACGCCCGGCACTCCCGGTATACCATTTGATCCTGGAATACCAGGGAAACTCAGTATAGACCGCTGAAAGTAACGATCACTTGTAATTAGCAGAGACGAAGACGACACGGGATCTTAAATAACTCGGGGGGGGGGGGGTACTCCTGGGAATTCTTCAGTTGCGGGGTGTGCCGCCCGGTTCTCCAAATCCTGACTCTATTTCAGACCAAAACACGTCATTTTTTACACCCGTTTTCAGACTTGGCCTGTAAAATCCATAACAGTTTTCAGGCCTTGTCTCTACGAATTAAATTACGCATGTCATCATTTATAGTTAGTAGATTAACTTAGAACAGCAACAAAAAAGAATTCGCATGATTATTTCTCTTTCCGTCTCATTTGGAATTGAAACGATAAATATTT
>OZ037777.1:29249850-29294850 GCA_964035525.1 Porites cylindrica | reverse complement strand
TTAAGAAATAGAGAGAAAGAGAAATTAAAGAAACGGCCTTCTGATTATCGATGCTCGCTTTCCCATATTCATTAACAGCGACATTTATATCGCTCTTCCTTATCTTTGCGACATATATTATATCTAATTCTTCCTTGTTTTGGCGAGGCAAGTAAACTGCGTTAATTCTTTTAAAGAACTAATCGGATGAACCGAAGCTAACCGATAAACTGTGAACATCACATCAGAATAGAAGAAACTAAAATCAACGACTGTCTTAGCGACCGACCGGTTCATTTATAGTTTGCTAGAACGTTAGGGCGTAAACAGAACGACAAAACTGTAGTGTACACAAAGACTACGTTTCATTTAATCACTGATTCTAAGCTAGAGAAGAGAAAACGACGAGTAAACGACGAATTTAAAAAACGAGCTAACAACGCAAAAATTTGGCATTGGTTGTCGCCAAACCAAAATTGATTTTTAGTGTGTTTATGTTTTTTGAGCGAGTTTGTTTTTAAAATTCATAAAAACAAAACTTTGCACGTGAGTGATAGCACCCTTTGTTTTAGATAAAAGCTAGAAACGCAAATTGTTATTGTGGTTGCGGAAACCATTGTTGGTTCGTTGTGGTCGGTGGTGAACAGTTAAAACAAGACTTATTATTATTTTGTACTTTTTACTCGTTATTTTTCAAAACGGCCAACGCGAATAGACGTTCTTTTAATTAATATCCTTGCTTCAGCTTTGTTTTACAGCCGATGCAAAGTTTCTCATATCCTTTCGAACCATTGCCATTAGCATTGTGACATGGTGCCGTACACTTTTTCAATTAGTTTTAATTTGGCACAACATTGTCTATTCTTTCTTCTTTTAATAGGGAGCTCAAGCAAAGACGTTCGACGCACGTTAATAGGAAGTGAGACCTTTGTCTTTTTTTAAGAATGTCATGAAACCCAAATTTCTATTACTAATAGTCTTAATAGAACGCTTTCCCCGAAAATTTGGGCATCATACTGCTCGGCAGAATACTGCCCAAGCCGGCGGATGCAAAAAGCGCACTTTCGGTCGACATGCTTCCAGCTCAAAACGTCTTTGCTTAAGCTCACTATTAAAATGCTGAATAATATCATGCAGAACGTTGTATCTCCACTTCTCCTTCTTACTTGATCTCCCAAACCTGCTTCAAGGGCAAGGCGCCAGATTTCGTGGTATCTTGTTCACGCGCGTCTTCATCCTCTCTAGGTTTTCTTGACCTTCATGCTATGCAATATATTCAGTCATCTCTACACTAACTCATTCACATCTGGTCTCCACTGACTTGTTACCCGAAAAATGCGTAGAGAATATTCAGCCATGCATGTTGCCTGTTAAGGGGGGCACTGGTTGGTAATACAGTCTAATAACCCAGGTAACTAGAACTCTTAAGGGAAACCCAAAGCAGTTCCAGTTAGCGGGGAATTTGAGTTATCAGGGTAAGTTTCAGTACGATTTTGATCAAGGGAAAGGAAATTTAGTTCCAGTTAGCGAAAAATTCTAGTTATCCTAGTCAATTATCAAGGTTCTACTGACTGTCCTGATAAAATGAATGATGCTGGTCGTTACCACAAACTGGTCGCCTCTAGCTTACGGAAGATGTTACGAGTAGAGCTTCGACTGCATATAGAATGATAAAAAAATCATTGAACCATATTATCACGGTAATATATCGTTATTTGTTGGAGTGTCTCACAGGCCAATTCGTTTCTTCAGCCTTCGGCTTCAGCAAGTCGCATTTCGCTTAGCAACTCCCAAGAATTAGCAATTTATTAAGTTACTTCAGATGGTAGTATCGTCAAGCCCAGTTAACTGCTAAAAAAACAAATCTACTCTTAAGGCACAAGATGAGAAAGATTATTACGAAAGCTCAGGGCAGAAAAAAATGCCATATAATCTTATTAAGTAGGCTGTCGGCAAACTAGGGGATGTTTCTTTATAATCAGAATCAAAAAGCTTTTTTTTCTCCTAATCTTTTTGTCAGCAGATCTCTTTTTTCTGCAAAATCAAGCGTTCTAAGATGATCGCCTCGTGCCTCGCTTTGCCCGCGAGCAAAAGCAAAAATCAAAAACAAAGAAATAAACAAACAAAAGTAAGTAAATAACACCTTTTTACAGGCTGGAACAAGAAGCACACAAAACTACACCCGTTTTTATAAATAACGAATTATCAAACCTAACTTTTGAAAATGGCCAATTCAAATTTAATTGAAGACCCGGGGGGATTCCCTTACTTCTTTAGCCTAAAAGGTTATGTGCCACTGAACAACAGGAAGTTGGTTTTAAGGTCTCACCAAAGAGTCTCAAACAGGGTCAACTAATTCACTATTTAGCGTCTGTAACAAGAAGGTGGCCTTTTAAACCGGATGCCTTTTAAAGAGTGTGAAAGTAAGGCCTACTTTCGTGCTATTAATAATCCTTTTAAAAAATGTTTGATTCTCTATTGGAAACGAATTGAGTTAGGGGGCGCTCTCCATTCAACCCAAAATTCAGGTAATTTCGGTTGGTACATCAAATGGAACGAACCATTTCGGTTTGGTCGTATCGGAATATTCGGGACCAGCTTTGAAGGTGGTCCACTGTGACCGGTCTGGTCATTTCGGTCGGTCGGACTGAAATGTCCCTTTCCATTTGCAAAAAAAATGTTGTCCCCAGTACCGCTTTTTTCATTCCTGCTTACAAGACCAAATAGTTTCCAATTGAAAGTGAAGTGCTGTGAGTAAAGCATGACATCTCAAATAGTTTGAATCAGTTGCATTTTTTTTCGATTTTTGATATTTGCCATTAACAGTGTCCAATAACTGACGCAACACGACACGTAGGTGAAAAAAGTGTGTTAAACCAAGCTACAGTTATATAAAAGTCCGTGAGAATCAGCGTGGCGTATTATTTGTCTGAAACCTGTCGACGATATTTAGCTAAAGCAATTTATCAATTAAGCTGAAATGAATACAACAAATTAGCCTGGCTGAATAAAAATTGGCTAAAACACCGAATTTATTTACCGTACAGTTCCAGGAATTGCTTTGAATCGTTCGAATATTCTGAGAAACGTATCGCTTCAATTTACAAGAATTTTTTACTTTCACTTGCATTCATAGGCTTTCTACACGAAATAGGATTCCTCTGCCTTTAGTTTTCCACCGCCTCTTTTCGACAGTCGAGTGTTCTTTAGGATCTAAACAGTATTTACTTTTCTCTTTTAGAGCGTAATTATGAGTGTGCTGAGAAGCCACAATAACAAAACGCGCGTTGGCTTGGGTCGGGTCTATGCAACCGGAATGTACCGTTCCATTGAGCACGTGAAGTTTCCGAAATTTCAAACCGGAATTTTGTTGAATGGAAAGCGCCCAGGGTCATAAAGTAATTTCTCTTTGTCTTAAACAGTGTAAGGTCAGGTTACTGTGTAAATCTACAAACCAACTTTCGTCTCTTTCTTTGTATTTGTTGGTTGTCGCGAAAGCACACGCCATTTTGACGCCCATCCTAAAACAGTGCATAGTAAAGGAATGTTCCCAGTCATGGAAGCCAATCAAACCATGAGAATATTGCTAGTCACTGAAAATGGTTAAATCAGGGTCGGTGCATAGCGCTACAAAGCCAGGACGCTTTGCGTGGCGTTTTATCTCCACCATTAATTACCTCCTCTTGGGGAGATAGTTGGGTACCTATTCACTACAAAACAAAATTAAATGGCGTAAGTAAGTAAGTAAGTAAGTAAGTAAGTAAGTAAGTAAGTAAGTAAGTAAGTAAGTAAGTAAGTAAGTGAGTAAGTTAGTAAGAAACAGCTTCATTAAAGTGTCAATGCATTTAGCTTTTGCAACTAATTGCAATTGTGGACACAACAAAAAAGTTAAAATCATTTGCAAATAAGAAATAAAGAAAGTAATACAATCAAAATATGTAGCATGTATAAATTGTACAATAAAACAATAGGTATATAAAGGTAGTAATTGCAAAGGTTACAGCAGTTATTGTTACTTTGAGTCTTTTTTTTCCTAATGTTCTTCTTAAAAGATTCAATATTCGCAGAGCCTGTCAATTTATTATCAAGCTACAATCGGCGACAAAATGAGTTGAGACACTTCGCTCAAAAGTAGGCTTTTTTACGTTTTATGAACTTCAAAAGGAGGAAATATAGCTTTCCTCCCCCATTCCCTCCGTACAATGTTGGGCCCTTGTTCTAGCTACCTATAGAAAACAACAAACACCCCAACTTTGAATGGAGGGGACTGGGGAGGGGTGCGGATTCTTTTGTTCTCCGAAGTCACCTAATTTAAGTACAATGTCTCAACAATTTTGTCGCCGATTGTCTGAGTCTCAAAAGTGGCCCTGTTTTGTTTGACTTCATCATACCTATTTTCGAACAATTAGAATAAGGCGATTTCGTTATTTTCAGTGCGTGACATTTCCTGTCACGCTTAACCGTGCCTTGACATCGTGCGATGTGGCGCGTCGGGCACGATTTCTTATTCTCTCCTTTTTCGAAAAGCATCGAAACAAAGAACAAAGTGAAAAGGATAGAAAACTTAATAGATTTCTAGGCATTAAATTAGTCATAATGGCTAAAAGTGCTCTTTAGGAGGAATTTCCACGAGTAACCACGAGTAACCACGATGAGTAAAAAACAAAATAATCTAATTATCTTTTAAGAACAAAGTTGGTTACTCGTGGTTACTCGTGGCCAGTCTCCTCCTGACCTCATAGTTTCTACTGTAAAGTACATTCTTCAAAGACCCTCATGGGTATATGGGCAACGAATTTGCTGCACAGATTTAGCGATGATATGCAGCTTTGCTGTGCATTAGAAGTTGGAACATTTTTCCTGAAAATTCTCCTGCGCATAGCAATGATGGCTATTTTATCGTCCATCCCACCCTTATCAAATAGCCAAACTTCGAATAAACACTTCGAACTTACTAAGGATATATTCAAATACAATATATTATCTGCCATCGATTCCTACCGATCACACTTAGTTACCAGAGGAAAATCAATCATTCGGTACGTGGGTATGCTGCGTAATTACTTGAAGTCACTACCGAGTACAAAGATTGTCAAAACTAATTTTCCCTCGAAAAACACAGGAAAGGGATTATATGGGTATCTTATCTATCTTCTGAAAAACGACCCGGTGAATATAGTAATCTCAACTAGTTACCGTCTCCTAACCGGTGCTAATAGGACAACAGCGCGTAGATTTCGATTCAGACAATCGGCGACAAAATGAGTTGAGACACTTCGCCCAAAAGTAGGCTTTTTCACGTTTTATGAACTTCAAAAGGAGGAAATATAGTTTTCCTCCCCCATTCCCTCCGTACAGTGTTTGGCCCTTGTTCTAGCTACCTATAGAAAACAACAAACACCCCAACTTTGAATGGAGGGGACAAGGAAGGAGTGCGGATTCTTTTGTTCTCCGAACGCACCCTATTTAAGTACAATGTCTCAACAATTTTGTCGCCGATTGTAGTTTCGACCACATATGAGGTCCTTGATATCTTAGAGAATGTTTTCCATTGTTAATAGTGTTCAGAAAAGTAGGAATATCAAAATCACTGTTTCTTGGTGAATAACCTGTGATTTCCTGCTGAAATAGCTCGTCAACAATACTCGGCACGAGGCTATATTTTACTTTGTACATTAATAAAGCGATATCTTGCAGTCTTCGAATTAGTAGTGTAGGTAGCTCTAGGCGAACCAACTGAGGATTTCGTATGATTCTGAATGGGAATTAGATACTGCTCCATGTGCGCGTTCTTGAATCCGCTCTATTTTTCTGCTGTCAGAAGATCTGTTATGTCTTACAAGACGGCAATATGTTAAGTGATGCAGGATGGATGAGTCTTGCTTTGCATGGTATCAAATCTCGCAGTCTCAATAGTACACCAACTTTTTGACTTGCTTTTATGCAAATGTTACTGATATGGTTGGTGAAATTAAGCGTATATGTATTTTTTTCTTTCTGTAAACGGTATAGCGATGTCAAAAGTCTTAATGCAAGCACAAAATTTAATTTTGCCAACGATTCAGTTTTGTTTTCGGCTTGACTTTTCTCTAGGGCTGAAAAGTGACGCCGTCGTCAAGCACGTGACTAAGACAAACTGCTTTTATCTCTGTTCGTTTAGAACAGTTCAATTTACTTGTTATAGATATTTATAAACTATAGTTTAGGGTTAGGTGACGAACGAACTTTGGTGATTCTTACTCGTTAGTTGTGAAAGGTGGTTTGCATGCAGTTGTCACTATATAACACGTGTCATGATGTTTTCATGCTGCAAGAAGCTTGGGGTTTATAAGCCACGTTCTTTGATACCCAGACTTAGCTCTTTTGTTTATTTTACTTGTATTATTTCTGGAAAAAGGCGGTTATTTACTATATCACAAACGTTATTGAATCATCCTCCCTGGGTTTCCTCCAACTAAGATGTAAAATCAGAGGAGCTCCTATGAATCGACGCCCGTAGCGCCGAGTTGGCTATAATCATCTCAAAAAAAAAAGAAAGAAAGAAGAAAAAAAAGCGGAATAACAGTTTTATAGAAAACAACCACAAAATGTTGAGAATTCTTCCCGATTTTCAGCTCGCTTTTTATTTTAAGCAGACGCGTACGGATACCATATTTGGAGAGAATGGTACAATGGCTCATTTTATATACCCTGATAGCTAAGCCAATCAGAGCTGTAGAATTGCATTATCAAACGATCCAGTTTTTAATAATGTTTGTTGTTATATTCCTAGACTTTCACTCAACTAAAAAGGGACTGCCATTGGTTGATTCTTGGTCACGTGGTCTTGACTAAAATCAATTGTATCCTGATCGTGATACATTAAGCAATGTACCCCGCTCGGGATACATTACAGCACGTGATCAAAGCATGGTAGAAAGTGACGTGACAGAAGGCGGGAAAAACACCGTCAGTTTTCTTTTTCTTGAATGAACACAACACAAACACGAAACCTCAAGCTAAAAGCAACGATTTTTAAAGTTATCCCAGAAGAGCAACAGCAACTAGTGCAGGAAAAAGATGCAGATAATATAAGGAAAGTACTTTGTAAATCATCCATTCAGTGGTTTTGAGAATTAGTTTTGGGTTGTTGTAAGTACCGAGTCGACTGTTTTGGTTCGCTCCAGTTAGGCCATCCTCTTTTTTTCTTCTCCGTCTAGCGTCTTCTGACCAACCAAATTTTTGGCATATTAAAAAGAAAAAGTCACGACGTAGTTAAACCATTTTTCACTTGAGATAATTCTTTTAATCTGAAAAATGAGCATAGTAACGCAAAAAGAAAAACAGGAACAAAAAAGTCTATAGAAATATAAAAAAAACACTTAATGTCAGGTCCTTCTGGAAACCAGTTAGTTTTGTTTTCTCTCCAGTCCTGATGTTTCCCGAGACTTCGTCTCGGCAAACATCAGGACTTTCGGGAAAACAAAAATAACTGTTTCTCTCGGGACCTGACATTTAGTGTATATTATACGTTGGTACTCTTTTATCATAGATGCAATGTATTTGGCTATTCTAACCGTCTGTTAGTCCACCTTTGGCTGAAACATCAAGGAAACGTTTTTTCGGTCAGAATTTTGGTAGAATTGAACCGAATGCTGTCATCAGGCTAAGATAAAAGTGTCAGTATTTTCAAGGAAACAATCAAAAACCAGAAAAAAAAAAAAAAAAAAAAAAAGATAAAGTCGTTACACTGATCGTATTTTAAAACGTACACAGAAATAAAAGCCTTGCTCAATAAAACAAAAAAATCTGTACTCTTGACGGACGTTCGCAGTGTGACGTCTTGACTTGCTATAACTTACAGTAATTGCTGTATGGTATACCCGGTAGGGGATACCCATACGGTATCCCGTACCGGGTAATTTACAGCACTGATAATTTAGGTATCCAAATGATTGTGACGCCCGACCCCCTCACCCGTCCCATTAACTAAGGAAAAAAACCCTGGGAACTAAGTACCTCTTTATTCATCTGATCAAAAATATTTCGATAGTTAACTTTTTTTAAATATAAATAGTTCATATCATTGTCAGGGTTTTTTTTTTTTTAAATTTCTGTTTAAACGACCAGGCAAGTCTGCAAATAGCTGCATTGGATACAACGATATCGTGAGAACGTACAGGAAATTCTCCGTTAAGAGCGGACAAAATGAGTTTAATCTGTCTGATCTCATTTGTTAGGAAAAATAGCGGACAAGATTTGTGCATACTGTAAGACATTGTCTTTTATTGAAAGCTTTAATGTCACATTGAACCAAACTACACTGACATGGAAAAAATATATATATAACAAAGACGCAATAAAAAACATGGGAAGGAATTGACAAGAATCTTAATGTTACAGGTAAAAACATTCCATTTTTCCCCACTGTTTGAGAGATAATCTAGTCTGCCAAAGGGAAGAAAAAGAGGATATGGGTGCGTGGGAAGCGCGAAGGGCACGCGAGGAAGGAGGAAGGGGGAGGCGCATCTCCTCCCTTCTCCCTCGCGCGTGGTCTCGGGCCTAAGTTCATTTCCCTTCCCTTTCGAACGCTGGCACACATGCTAGAGATATTCAAGTTTATCCTATAATAATGTTCATCTTTCCAGATAATCGTTATAAATTTTACAAGGTGCGATTTTTGATCACGGCAAAAAATTCTTACCCGATTTTCATAATGGTTTGCCTCGAAGTGTTTAGCTCACACTGGGAATTGTGCGTTGATCAAAAATTTAATCGAAGAACTTTTTAATGAAATCGTTCTCTTCAGCCGTTTTTCCTTTCGCGGAGCCGAAAGATTATATCACGCTCTTTACTTTGACTATATATTTTTATTAAAAACTGAATCATTGGATAATGCAATTCTAGCATTTTGATTGGCTTAGCCGTTATGGTATATGAGCTATTATACCATGCTCTCCATATATGGTTGGTGTACGCGTCAGTTTAAACTTGAAGCTAGCTGAGATTTTTTTTCGCGGAGGATAGAACGGCGCCCGAAGCAAATCGTTTTAGTTCATTTCTTAGAATACTAGAAATGCAATTTCATCGAAAGAAAAAAGACAAAAAACAAACAAAAAAGCCACAAGAGCTTGTTTGAAAGTTTGTCGAAAAACACATGAAAACACATGGAACTAAAGTATCTTGACCAGCTACGAAAGAAAACAAGTGTTGTTTCTTCATCGCGAAGCTATTCGCCGATCGAGTCACTCGCCGATAGATAACTGCGGCTTGTTAATCCTACATCAAGAATATAAATCACAAGTAACAAGCTACAAATACAGGCTAAGCAGCCATTCACTAGAGCAATCGAGGCGGCAGTATAGCTTCTTTTCTCGTTCAGCAAAATCAGCTTGTGGCTTCAAACAACTTCATAACAAGCGACCGAGGTAATAGTTTTTCTCCGTTGTTCTTGGTTTTATAACTGCACCGAAAATCCAAATTCACAGTAATTTCCACGGCTGTCACTTAAAAATTCTTTTCCTTCACATTATCTGTCAGGTTTTTTTAGCTGTTCTGCTGTGTAAAATCCTAGAATCCCGATGAGTTTTTAAAAAACTAATGTTCATCGCTACAATGTTTTGATTTTTCATTCATGCAGTCCAGGAGAGTTTGTTCGTGCGTTGACAGTTTTGATAGATGTGTGACATGTGAATAGCTGAAGTCTCTTGTCTTTTCCGGTTTGTTCTAGTCGGATTCAACGAGATTTTGTGGGCGTTTTTAATAAAACAATTATTCCACTCGCGGTTGTTGGATATGAGATGATTATAGCCAACTCGGCGCTACGCGCCACGTTGGCTATCTATCATTATCATTTCTGTTAAATAGATTTCAGGAAATGAACGACAATCTGATAGTATACTTGCTAACCATGGACTCCTGTGCTAACCCGAAGGAGAATGGGTTCCCCTAAAATATATGCTGTATCGATAGATATTTTTCTCCATAACGAATCACCTGAAAAAGCATCGCCAATCAGTCGTTCTCCATCACAGCCATTTTTGTCTCGTACCGCAACGGGAACGAGGGGTTGCGTGGTAGCACAAAACGCCTGCATGGGGGGACCCGAATTCCCTACGCGCTTAGCCGATTTTTGGGTCGTCACGAAAGGTGCCTCCCCACAAAGGAGCTGGAGAAACGTTGCGTGACAAAACAAAGAACTGCTGAATAAAAGACCATGAATAGAACTAACATGCCTACATAATAATACAAACTTTTAGTACTGTTATTACAGTTTATCATTGACAATCTAATGCGACAAAAGTAGCCAGAAAAGGCTAATAAGAAAATAACCATAAACAATACTTTCGCACCTTGCGCTTTACAGTCTATATTTGTAGAATGCTATTCTAAGGAAGTTAAAACAGTGCCAAAGTTAAAGACTCCCCTTATTAGGCCTGGGACCTAGATACTTCTTCAATCATTATCCGGGACACTGAATTCCACCCAGTGTGAGCATCACCCAAGGGTTGGCTACTGCACTGTCCTACCCATAATTTCATTCTAACAGCGCCTTTTGGAATGTTTTCACAGTACCCCTCAAATGACCGATGATGCAGCAGATTATGGTTCGACCCAGACGACCAGTAGTTGTAAACAATAGTCTCAATCGTCATTGGTCCACTGCATTCATTTCCATTGAATTTGAAATACCACCGGTTACATCCGTTGTGAAATTCGACTTTTGTGTTGCCATGGAATGAGACTCTGAGCGCTGAATTAGACTGCAGTTTGTTAAACGCACAGTCCTGGAATAAAATCAAACAAATCAAACATATTGTAATAAGACGAGCAACCGTGTGTAATGACTGATACTTCCTAATGTTTAAAAACTCTGTAATAGCTTAAATTGTTGTTGTCCTTATTCATATGACCAGGAATCATTTTATCACGCATGTTGGTTTTCTTTTTTTCGTTAAAAAAGAACCATAGTAGAGGGAAATGTAAGTTAGTTATTTATGTAATGTGTTGGCAAACCCTATAACAACCTATACAGGGAGGCGCTGCCCAAAAGGAGACCTCTTTCAATTCAGGATAGAGTACTATTGCACGTTATTTTCAACTTTTGACTTTGACAAGCTAAATAAATCAATGGAAAGAACACCTTTAAATTAGAAAAATTGCCAAGTTTTAAAGTGATTTCTCGAAAACCAACGAAGATATAGCTCCTCAATGTCGGGAAATTTTACAGACGTTTGTATGGTGGGGGTCGGGCACAAACTTGCTCTCCTCCCTCCCCACCCTCTACGTACAAACGTCCGTCAATTTTTGCAACTTTACGGACCTATATCTTTGCACGCTTAAGGCGTATCACTTTCTCATTTGGCAATGTTACAGCCACTGAAATTAAAATTAAACTTCTGTTAGTACTACAATATGACATGCGTCAGAGGCCGTGACAGAAAAAAGCATCTCCTTCCTCTACCGCTGTAACGTTATTGAGATGATTGTTTGCACAAAAAAAAAAAAAAAAAAAAAGTAAAATAAAATAAAATAAAACAAGAACGAGCAAAAGAAGTAGAATTTTTTTATGGTCATGAATCCACAGATTCGAGTTATTTCCAGTCCTGTTTAACCTAGCTCATTCTTAGCTGTCGCTTGTAAGCCGTGGGATCACGATACACCTTCTTAAACATCAATTCAGAGTCAGGGAGGCGTATAAACGGAGGGGCTTTAATATCCGAGGGGGCCTATAGATGGCATAGCAAAAGTGCTTCGAAATAAGCTGTCGCGGTGCTGATCAAAATACATTTTTGCATTTACTGCTCGTTAATGAAGGCTTCAAAACGTCATTATAAATCGAATTTAATTCAGTTCAAGCAAGAGGGGAGCGTGGTATATTCGGTGGGGCTCATATTCGGACGGAAAAAAAAGCAAACTTTTCATCACTAACGCGCTAAATGCATGTAACAAGTGCATTCGTGTACAACGTGACATGCATAGAGCGGTTACAGAGCTGAGTTATATTTCAATAGAAGGATTTATCTCTAAATTTCTACATGTATAGTAAACAATATTATTTTCAGGGTTTCCGGTAACTCGTCTTTGCAGAGACTTCATTCCTTTCATCTCGCGCTGAATCGATCGTCCCCGTCTTTTTACTCAGTTCCTAAATTCTTGGCCCCTACAGATAAAACAACACTACTTTCATAAGAAAGCGTACATTCAGACGTAGACAGGGCTTACAGATGTTAAAAACTCGAGAAAACGTTCTGGTTTCGTGATTTTCCTCTGTCATATTTAAAAGAGTGCATTTATAGCAGCCAAAAAAACGGATGTAAAGTTCTAAACGAGGTATGTTGAAAGAGGCACCATTTGTCAATGGAAAGTATAGGAAAGGGTATCTTGTCTGTCAAAAATGGTACGTAAAAGGGTTAAGGAGTTGGACCTCGGGGCGGAGCCTACCCATATAAAACTTAGTTGAGAAGCCCCTCCGGCTATTACGATCTAGAGTCAGTCAAAAACAGAGCGCAACGTCGTTGTTCTTATTTTTGCTGTAGCAGACGTCGTTACATAATGTAGAACGCGACCTTCCTTTTTGCAATCGATACTTGCTGCAAAACAATCGCGAGATATTTATGTTGGAGACAGCTTCCTTCCCGAGCGATACCAAAATTGTGAGTCAAGTAGTACCTAACATAATGGGCTTACGCTGCATTTTCCTTATTAAAGAAAACTTGCTCTTGTAACTGAAGGGCTTGAAGCCGGTTGTCACGCTATGATTTTTCCAAAGAAAAACGAAAAGGTTAAAACTGGCTGAAAACCGGATAGATTAAAATAATCTGTTGCATCACCATATATTTTGTTTGGAAATAAATCGGGCATACAATTGCTGTGTGTAAACCAGCTCTTAAATAGTAAAACAAACAATAAAAATAAATAAAAACATTTTTATACATTTTATTACTATTGTCTACTCATTTAAGTCGTGCAATGCGAACGCCCAAAGACGAGTTTTAGTTTCTCTTTTTATAAAAGTCAGTCCCTTTCCGTACGGTCTGGCATATTGCTTTTCACTCGCTAATCTCATAACCACAAATGTACGTGAATTACAGTTAAGGTACAAGCTCGCCTGATAATTATTTTAATAGCAACATAGTGGAGCCCCGCCATACGACCACCTCGTCATTACGACCATATTCTCTCGATTCAAACGTAGAAATCAGACTTATTGTAGTTTTTATTTTTCGAAAATCACCCGTTAATGCGACCACCTCATTTTTATGACTAGGATTTTATGGCCCAACGGTGATCACATTAACGGGGTTTCCACTGTAGTTAATTACTTTATGACTTCCATTTGAGGATCGAGACTGACCTTCACTGAACTGAAACAAGGCTAATCGAGTAACAATGCGTTTAACATCAACTGCGTTCTGCACTTGAATATAAATATTTTTTAAGTTTTACTGTAAAGCCATCCTTAAAGGCCGTAAATAACGTATTCACATCTATATCATAGTCATTAAAATAAATTAAAGTACAAAAATAGTTAACAAAAAATAAGAACTTGTTTAAATAATTAACACTGTTTAGACTTGTTTCCTTCGGTAAGGCTCTTTTGAAAAAGCAAGACACCAAGATGTCGAAAAACAAAGGACATTAGAAATAAACTCCTTCTAAATGCATTTAAAGACATAATAGTCTCTTCACTTTTGAAAGCTACTACATTATATAACTAACAGAAAGACTCTTAATTATTCAGTCCTCTGCACTATTATTAGCTTCCACTGTATCCCTTTTGTCCGCAGGGTGTTCGTCAAACTGCGACCTTTTCAATCCAAGAAATCTTAGAGCATTTCCGCCTAACAATTTATCCTACAACAACAGATGGATTTTGAATTAAAAGGTTTTTATCTGAAGTTAGACTATTAACAGTCCCCTATTTCTTCCTAAGAAGAAGTTTTCAAGTTCAGTTCAGTTTATTATTAGACACACACTTGGTATAGAATTATCGTAGACGGAATTAATTGAGAACCATTTCGTCGTATCTCCACTACTGAGGGGGTGGGGAATAAGCGAGGTTCAAAGGGATGGGAATGAGCGAATTGGGACAAAAGTCAAAACCTGGGGAGAGGGGTGAGACAGTGGAACCTGGATATAACAAAACTCTATATAACGAAGTCCTCGGTATAACGAGCGATATTTTCTGCCCCAGTTACAGTATAATATATGGAAAAGAAACTCGATATAACCAAACCTCGTTTTAGCGAACGTAATCGAGGTTCCAGTGTAATCAAGCAATACCAATGTTTATAGAGAGAAGTGTGACGTCACGTTGCCATGGTAGCAAAATTTCTGAATCACAGTGATAGGGAGTTGCTTGGTTATGCTTGTTTCCTATTCCATATATGGTAATTATCGTGCAAATTGTTTTCTGTTTATATGCCTGCGTGCAAGGAGCACTGAAACAGGGTCAAAAAGATGAAAAAAAAATTACAAAGGCAAAATGTTTCCATAGTCATGCTTGCTGTCGCTTTGTGTTCCTAACAGCAGCCTTTTCCTTTCCTCTCCAGCACGCCAAAAACTTTTAGACGTTGAAAAAAAATTGCCTTAAGTCTAAGTTAGGCCAGCGGTAGGTCAGCTGCAGCTAAAAACGTCCTTAATTTCTTTAGCAAGTGTTTGTTTGTCTGACTCCCTTAATTATCCCGGCACGTACCGTCATGTATGAAACTGAATTGATTGGTTTAGTTTTAAGATGACCCGTAAGATAAACTAAAAAGTGATTGTTCGTGTATGTGTTGAATTTTGCGGAAGCATCTCCTTCCTCTTTTTCTGTGATAAGGCTGATGAGGCATGGTGGTTGTTTTACAAAAAAAAAGTCAATCACAAGTTTCTTTTGCCATACTCGGTGAAAGGTTCTGATCAATAGAGCCACGGTGCACGTGAAAAACTTAATACTGATGATGACTTTTATTTCCTTTTTCCTCGATATGCAGTTTCTCGTTCAGGCAGCCACAAACTTTGAGCTGTGACTTGTAAACGTGGCTCCTTCATACCAGGTCATGTTACGTATAAAAATGGGTATTTTATTCTGACTGGTTCACATCCAGAGGAATAAGCTAAAGCGAAAGACCCTTGAATAAAAAATGCTTTTGTCAACGCATACATAGAGCCGAAATATGGTCAGATATTTCCTGAGGAAGAGTTGATTATCTCTAATTTTGGTGTATTAAGCAGCATTTACCATGTTTAGGGTTATCGTTATAGCCTGTCTTCACAGGGCTTCATTCCTTTCTTTTCGAGCTGAATTGTCCTTTTTCATTTCCTTTCCAATTCTTTGCTACTATATACTACAGCTGAAAAGAACACTTCTTTCATTACCACCAAACAAGTTTAGATAAGTTAAGGTCTTGTTCTCTCTGGAAACATCAATTAGTGAAAGGAAGTCATAATAATAGACTATGGAAACGCATGTCCGATTAAGTGTAATTTTGAGTAGTAATTTTTAGTATTAGGACCTTATTTTTCCCATTTTTTCACTTTTAAAAACAACTCTCGAAAAAAATTGTAAGAACAGTCTTAAGAACGCCGCTAGCAACATCTGTGTTGCAGCAAGTTTTTAAGAGTAGACCTTGACACTACTTTTTGCAATGGATAGTTGCTGCAAATTTGTCGCGAGACCATCTGTTAAAGGCTGTTCATCTTTCTCCGTGTCCCCACGCGATTGGAACAGATGTCAAGGATGGACACGAAATAAAACTTGAAGAAGTTGAGCCAAGTTTAAATGTTCTACCTGCTACAATCACCAAACTATTATTAGGGTTATTGCTCCCTGCGAAATTTGTTTGAAATCTCCTTTTTCATATCTCTTTTGAATCATTTTGTGCATTGGCATTAAGTATAATTATGACTTCCGCACAGAACTGACTCAAAACACCAATATCCTCGTGACATGTTCCCTTCAACCCTTTAAGCCTAAACTTTATCCACATATTAAATTCTCCGCACTAATCTTCATACATTTCCTTAAAGAATTGCTTAAGAGAATTTATTTCTGCCCATCAGGTAATCATTTCATTAATTCTCACATCCGTTTCTCTTGATTATCTATTGACTCTGTTAAGAGAAAATTGACTTTGGTCTCTTGGGACTTGAGGAGTTAAGCAACTACTGCAGAGGAAGTTTTCCTTGTTGAAGAAACCTTGCTTTTGTAACTAGAGGGGCTTAAGCTGGTTTACACTGGTTTACATGTTATGATTTATCGGAACGATCTCGAATCTCTTGAAAAATAAAAACTTAAGATAAAAACTGGCCTAAACCATATAGTTATTAAGAATCTGCTGCAAGTTAATTGGAGTAATTTTTGCAATAACCGTTTGCGAAGTCTCGCTGTTTCATAAGTATGTGGGCAATTCTTTTTTAATGAAAATGCAAGATATTCAGCTTCCATTTCTCCAGCTAAAGGCAAATAATTACAAAGGCTAAAAGGAAAAATAATTCAAATGATCAAAAAAATACCTCTAAACCGTGTGCTTTGCACATGTTACTTTACATATATATATATATATTTGTACATGCTCCTCTGAGAAAAGTGAAACTCATTCTCCTTTCAAGAGCTTCGACGACGCTGATAAAAAAGATTGAAGCTCTGGGCCAGGTTCCTGAGAGGCCGATTAACCCTAATCCAGGATTAAAATTTTGTTCCACTTTTTGTATTTACCTTCCTATGCATTGCTTTAAAGTAACATATTTTGTTATCATACCTATATCTCGTAGAAAAGGCTCAACAGTGTGTTGTAAGCTCCAGTTACATGTTCTTAGACTAGAAAACCTTGCTTAAAATTTGGCTTAATCTTGGGCTAAACGTAACCATCTTTCTAGGAACCGGGCCCTGGGAACAAGAATGAGTAAAACAGCGCCAGAGAGTATTCGAAACTACCTTATTAAGACTGGGGCCTAGATTCTTCTTCAATCATGCATTATCCGGGACACTGATTTCCATCCGGTGTAAGCATCACCATTGGTTTAGCCACTACACTGTCCTACCCATAATCATTCGAACCGCCCCTTGTGGGTTGTTTTTAAAGTATCCCTCAAACGACCGATGACAATGCAGATTAGGATTGTGCCCAGCATCACAGTACTGTTTAATAAAGCCTCCATCGTCATTGGTCCACTTTGAACTTGAAGTACCAGCGGTTACACTGATTATAAGGGCCCCAGACGATCATGTTGCCCTGGAATGAGACTCTGAGTGCTGAGCTAGACTTAGTTTGTTAAACAAACAGTCCTGGAATAGAATCAAACATACTTTATTATAAGTCGACCGACAGGGTAATGATAGATATCAAGAGAGAATAATTGGACAGAGAGGCAATCTTATGCGGTGACTGGGATATATACAAATTATTAATAAACTTATTAGTTTTTAGAGTCTGATTCCTTGGACGTCTATTACCGATTGTTTGAAACGTCATCGAATCCAAGCGCGACTGCCTCAAAGCAAACATTGCCGATTATTTTAATAGCGAAACACTAAGAGAGCATAATGCCCCTTATTTCTCTTGATATCATAATTGAATGAAATTGAGGACGTCTCCGGAAACCAATATCCCATGATTTTCAAGCGTTTAATTTATCTAAATTAACGTTGGTGAAATTCACATATCCATACTAAGGGCAGGTCTTGGGGTTTCCCTCTCTACTGTCCCATTATCCTCTCTTGTAGATAACAGCTGTTGCAGCCAAGATTAATTTATAGTTTAAACTTGGTATAATAGGTTAAAGTTTTTTTTTTTTTTTTTTCCCATATCCATATAGTCAGGAATCATTTTACTCACGTACGATGGCTTTCCTATTTTCTATCCCCAAGAAACAAAGTCAAGTGAAATGTAATTTAATTTTAATCTATGTTATGATATGTGTTGCCAAATGTTATTACTTTGGAAAAATTCCATAGATTAGAGTGGGGACGTTCTTCTTGAGAATATTTTATTTGAAAAGGAATGAATTTTCTTCTAGAGTATGTTATTCATGATCTTATTCCATTTACGTATACCTTAATTTTCCCGCTATCAGTACCGCTGCCTGATTTCCACACACATTGTTTCCACTTGGTTTGTGGTACTACACTTGCTTCACTTACTTTGGCGCTTTCTCCTTTCTCTTCTTTGCCTCCTTTTCTTCCTATTGTAAAAATGACAACTGTAGATAGTCTAAATTAGCTTTCTAAAGGTCGCTGAGCCAACCATTTGAAACCTTTTGAGTTTAATCAGGGTCACCCATTGAGAATATAGTTTAAAACCTCTTAAACATAGCATTGTTGACCGTATTTTAGTAATTAAACAGTAGATACAGGCATTTTTTTATCCACTAAAAATTTTCATCTGTTCGCTAAAAGTATAGTGATCTGAAAATTATAGGGATCAAAACTTGCCTTTTCGAAAATTTCAGCCAGAATAAAAGCTCCCGAAAATTCTAGGTGACTTTTTAGGGTGAAAATCCGTTAAAAATGGGGAATTATACCATTTTTTAGATGTTCGAAAATCCTAACAGGGGCAGGCAAGCGAGAAATTTTACAACAAATGTTCCGAAAATTCTAGTCTTCCAAACAGATATTTTCCGAAAATTGACGTTGGGTGCCCCTGTTTAATTAAGAGAAGTTTAAAAACCTTTGAAAGTTTTTTTTTTCTTTTCTGGATGAAGTTTAACATAAACTTGAAATTACTATCCTTGATGACGTATCACTATGACAACTGTAAACAGTTTCTATAATTTTTCTGAGGTTGTTACCAGGATCACTGATTGAATCATTTAAAACTTACAGACTCAATTAATGTTGATCATTTTCTCAGTAATTTTGGGGGTTAAGTTATTATTTTGACCGAGTACAACTGGGGTGTAAAGCTAATCAAGACCGAGAGAAAATCAAAGGATCAATTCTCTACAACAAACTTTTAAGAGTGATCTCATAAGTATAAATGTATCCTTTCATTCTTCGTTCCTGTTTTCACATGTATGAATTATAAGCCACCGGTTTCGTAATCAAAATATGTCCCATTCTGTTTCACTTCAGTGACCTGCTTAGCCTCCATCTATTGATATAATATTCTCTTGAATCAATCGAAACAGTGCCTTAATTTCCATGTACTTATTCAACTTCCTTGAGTGAGACCCCAATGCTACCTGGGTTAATCAGATGTAAGCATGCGTCGGATATGCATAACGATGTAATTTAAAAATGATTTGAAAGCGCCTCATTGAATATAAATAACTATGCTGGTTGGTGCTTGAGATTGAGCATGAGATTGTATTTTGCTATCTTTAGGTGTTGGTAAGAGAAGTTTGTGGTGCGCTGGTTTTACTGATCCGCCCAAACAATCCGGGTGGTATCGCAAATATATAGGGAACAGAACAATAGAAGAGACGTCAGCCAATCAGAAAATATTGACGTCACTATAACTGATAAAACTGATTGGACAATACTGATTCTTTTATCTTTAATTGGTTTCTTCGTTGTTGTGATTTGAAATGGCAAAGGGAAGTACCTTTGAATGAAACTTTTGCTAGCCTTCTCGTTAAATTGAAACTTTTTTTAAGAAATAGAAAGAAAGAGAAAGAAACGGCATTCTGATTATCGATGCTGGCATTCCCAGATTCATTAAAATTAAACAGCGACATTTATATCGATCTGTCTTATCTTTGCGACATATATTATACCTAATTCTTCCTTGTTTTGGCGAAACAAGTAAACTGCGTTAATTCTTTTAAAGAACTAATCGGATGAACCGAAGCCAACCGATAAACTGTGAACATCAAATCAGAATAGAAGAAACTAAAATCAACGACTGTCTTAGCAGCCGACCGGTTCATTTATAGTTTACTAGAACGTTAGGGCGTAAACAGAACGACAAAAACTGTAGTGTACACAAAGACTACGTTTCATTTAACCACTGATTCTAAGCTAGAGAACAGAAAACGACGTGTAAACGGCGAATTTAAAAAACGAGCTAACAACGCAAAATTTGGCATTGGTTGTCGCCAAACCAAAATTGATTCATAGTGTTTTTATGTTTTTTGTGCGAGTTTGTTTTTAAAATTCATAAAAACAAAACTTTGAACGTGAGTGATAACACCCTTGGTTTTAGATAAAAGCTAGAAATGCAAATTGTTATTGTGGTTGCAGAAACCATTGTTGGTTAGTTGTGGTCGATGGTGAACTTAAAACAAGACTTACCATTATTTTGTATTTTTTACTCGTTATTTTTCAAAACGGCCAACGCGAATAGACGTTCTTTTAATTAATGTCCCTGCTTCAGCATTTTTTTACAGCCAATGCAAAGTTTCTGACATCCTTTCTAACCATTCCCATTAGCATTGTGACCTGGTGCCGACCGTCCATTTTCCTTTTTTTAAATTTTGGCTCAACATTGTCTCTTCGTTTCTTCTTTTAATAGGGAGCTCAAGCAAAGGCGTTCGACGCACGTCAAATTTCTATTACTAATAGTCCTAATAGAACGCCTTTCCCGAAAATTTGGGCATCATATATACTGCTCGGCAGAATACTGACCAAGCCGGCGGATGCAAAACGCGCAGTTTCCGTTGACGTGAGTCCGGCTCAAAACGTCTTGTACTGCGCTTTTCACAAACATGCGAACTCTAAAGTTCAAAAGCCGCCTTCACAACTGCGTTTTTCGCTGCCGTCAATCATAATTACGATCACAAGCAATGAGCCTTGAAACACACAAACACACGAAATGGATCGAAATTCACTAATCACAAATCACAAACCATGACCTTTTGAACCCGTTAAACTAAAGTTTTGTTTCCTAAGAGGTCCGTCAAGATGATTGACGGCAGTGAAAAACGGAATTGTGAAGGCGGCTTTTGAACTTCAGAATTCGCATGTTTGCGAAAAGCGCAGTAAGCTCACTATTAAAATGCTGAATAATATCGACATGCAGAACGTTGTATCTCCACTTCTCCTTTTCTCACTTGATCTCCCAAACCTGCGTCAAGGGCAAGGCGCTTGAATTTGTGGTATCACTTTCAGGCGCGTCTTCATTCCCCCTAGGTTTTCTTCACCTTTTTAAAGGTACTTAAAAGTACTAAATAATATTTATTACTTTTATTGCATATTTCAACATTAAAAGATATGATCAAATGCGCAAGTACTTGCAATGTAATGTATTCAGCAGGATCTCCACTGACTGGTTAACCGCAAAATGCGTAGAGACTATTCAGTTATGCATGTTGCTTGTTAAGGGGTGCACTGGTTGGTAATACATTCTAACCCAGAATCATTCATTTTATACAGTCAGTAGAACCACGATTTTTGATTCGGATGACTACAATTCTTCGCTAACGCGAACTAAATTTCCTTTCCCTTGATCAAAATTTTACTGAAATTTACCCTGATAGGTCAAATTCCCTTCTAACTCGAACTGCTTTTCGCGGTTTCCCTTCAGAGTTCGAGTTACCTGGTGGTTACCGTAAACTGCATGGTCGCCTCTAGCTTACGGAAGAGGTTGCGAGCAGAGCTTCGACTGCATATAGAATGATAAAAAATTATTGAACCCTGTTATCACGGCAAAATATAGTCATTTGTTGGAGTGTCTCACAGGTCAATTCTTTTCTTCGGCCTTCGGCTTCGGCAAGTCGTATTTCGCTAAGTAACGCCCAAGAATTAAATTTATTAAGTTACTTCAGATGGTAGTATCGCCAAGACCGATTATCTGCTAAAAAACGAATCTACTCTTAATTTATTTAAAGGCACAAGACAAGAAAGATTATTACGAAAGCTTAGGGCAAAAAAAATGTCACATAATCTCATTAAGTAAACATGTCGGCAAACCAGAGGATGTTTCTTTATAATCCGAATCAAAAAGCCTTTTTGTCTTCTAATTTTTTTGTCAGCAGATCTCTTTTTTGCTTCAAAATGAAGCGTCCTCAGATGATCGCCTCTTGTCTACCTTTCTCCACGAGCAAAAGCAAAAATCCGAAACAAACAAAAATAAGTAAATAACACCTTTTTTACAGGCTAGAACAAGAAGCATACAAAACTACACCCGTTTTTATAAATAACCAATTATCATCCCTTTGGAAAATGGCCAATTCAAATTCAGTTGAAGACCCGGGGGGATTCCCTTACTTCTTTAGCCTAAAAGGTTACGTGCCACTGAACAACAGGAAGTTGGTTTTAAGGTCTCGCCAGTGAGTATCAAACAGGGTCAACTAATTCACTATTTAGCGTCGTTAACAAAGTGAATTTTTGGACCGGATGCCTTTTAAAGAGTGCGAAAGTTGGGCCTACTTTTGTGCTATGAATAATCCTTTTTTAGAATTACCCGATGTTCGTTTAAAAAAATGCTCAATTTTGTTTGCGAAACGAAATGAGTTAGGGTCATAAAATAATGTATCTTTGTCTTAAACAGGGTAGGGTCAGGTTACTGTAAATCAAGTCTAATTACCAAGAAACAAAATAGACCAACTCTCCTCTCTTTCTTGGTATATGCTGGTTGTCGCGAAAAGGCAGCCCATTTTGACGCCCGTCCTAAAACAGTGCATAGCTAAGGAATGTTCCCAGTTTACGGGAGCCAATCAATCCATGCGAATATTGCTAATCACTGAAAATAATGGCTAAACATCTAGTAGCTCCTCCTCAGGGTCGGTGCATAGCGGATGTTACTAAAACGGGGAACGGGCAGCGGGGAACGGGGAACGGGGAACGGAAGTCTGGGAACGAGTTGTCAGCGGAAACCTCCACAAAAATCCAAAATGGCGGTCCAGAAAACGAGAGAGAGAAAGAAAAAGACAAAGAAAGGAATTCGTGCCTTGGTTGAAATCAGGTGGGGACGAAATTACAAATCAGACTCACATTTTACGTTTACGTTTTGAACAGGTGGTATGTTTTTTCGATATTCAACCTGTTTTATTTACAATATCATAAGGTCTTAGGTCTTAGTTTTCGAGACACCTGGTACACACACATTACTCCTGGATTACTCCGTTTACTTTAGACCGTCGCTTAATCCTGCCTGTTTATCCCCCTGAATGTTCTTTTTCCCACTCAGACAAACACTTGGAGAGTAAAGGTTTTATCCAAGCCCATTATATGCCCTGTTTTGAGAATGCTTGGTAAATAACTCGCAGGCATTGTAATGAGAAATAAACGTGGAATTTATTAATGTATGTACATATAGTGTTCTCGCGTTCTGTGCTTGAGTCAAACTTTGTACAGCTACTATTATTTAAAACTAACGGCTAAAACTTGTTTTTTACAATTTTTTTATAACTGGGAAAGCTTGTTGTTGTTGTTAGTGTT
Source organism: Porites cylindrica (assembly GCA_964035525.1). Classification (NCBI taxonomy): domain Eukaryota; kingdom Metazoa; phylum Cnidaria; class Anthozoa; order Scleractinia; family Poritidae; genus Porites; species Porites cylindrica. The sequence continues at coordinate 29,271,587 of OZ037777.1, read as the reverse complement.
ATATTAAAGTCATTGAGTGATGGGTTATGAATCGTTTAAGGTCAGGGTTTGGCATTGAAAGCAGGGTTAAGCACTGACTTCAAGAAGGTGGTGGACAATGTCAAAACACTGACCCCCATTCCATGAACTACCCACAATGACTACCCTAAAATGGACTATGCCACTGAAGTTAAGTGATTAGGGTTAGGAAACTGAGTGAATCAGGTTCCATTTAGGGTCCTTATACTGGGAAAACTGACCTAAAATCTCATTCACTCAGTTTCCTAACCCTAATCACTAAACTTCAGCGGTGTAGTCCATTTTAGGGTATGTCCATGAAGTGTGGGTCAGTGTTTTGTCCACCACCCTTCAAGCATGCCAAATAATACAGAATTTGGCATGTACTGGTACAGATTAAGGAAAAAAGAGAAACCAAAAAAATGAAGGTGCCGTGAAAATAATTATGATTTAGTTGTGCTTGGTTTTAGTGATGCATATTCACTATTGTATACATTGCTTTTCAACACGTTTTGTGAGTGTAGTTTACATTATAAAATCATCACATTTTCTTAGTTTACTTTAGAATGAAAGAGTCCAAGGCTGAGTTTTAAAATCAGCCTAAAGAAATAGGATATGCTAATCGCTTATCCAGATTGCACCATGTTATTGCCTTAGATGAGGTTGTTTTAACAACATATCAAAGATCAAAGGAAAAGAAAATTTAACTCTTCAAGTCCCATGATCGACCGAAATCAATTTTCTCGTTCAACAATATCAATACATTATCCAGAGGAATGTTTATGACAAGTAATGAAATAATCACCAAAGGGAAAATGCTTTAATTTTCAACCAAATTCTGTGATCTAAATCTTTAAGGAAATGTGAAGAGATAAGTGTGAACAATGTTATTTGTATGCGGATAATGAAGCTTAGAGGGTTAAGGTACGAGTAGGTATGACTAGGATCATTATGTCGAGTTAACCAAATGGGTTAGGTATAAACTAACATGTCTGTAAGTGGCGGTCTTAATACTTTTATGATATTGTATAGTTCCCTTCATATACATTACTCTTTAGCAAAAAGGGGGCCAGTGCATTTCTTTATATCAAGCGATAACAGGTTGATAATAGAACCCTATGCCAGCAAATTGTGATAGTCAAGAGATCTATACCAAAATCCTTCACAACAAAGGAGTATCTTTAAAAAAATGATTAAAATTTGCTTTTACACCCATTTTATATTCAGAATGACATTTCAAATTGATTTTGATATTTGTATCTTTTGACCATAACTAGGTTATAAGGGGAAAACTGAATAATTGCCTCAAACCCTTTCATCTCCATAGAGAGTGAACTGGCAAAAATTCCCTTTAGACCTTTTACTGTAAATGCTCTATTCAACCTCCCTCTCCTTAGAGGACTACAACAAGACAACCATGAATGTACCACTTCCTTGGCACAAAAAGGTATTGGTACAAATCATGCTATATGTTGGCAGTAGTCAGTGCGGCACTTCTAGTATGTCTCTCACTCTCTTTAGCCTTGTACCATTAAATATTGGCCTAAGCACTCAGGAGGGGGTATGGTAGAGGACTGACAGTACAATTTGTTGTGTTTATATTAGAAAAAACATGCACTAAAAAATGAGCTTTGGCATTTCTAGTAAAGGCCAAGAAAATGCCGGTTTAAAATTAGGCCACGTTATGGGTCAAGGAGTTGAAATTATAGAGGCAATTAAATAATTGAGTTGATGAGTCATGAGTCAAACTTCAAATATTTCGGATTAACTGCCACTATCTGCTTTAAACAAATACTGGTACATACAGTAAATATAGTGACAAACCTGAATAAACACTTCTTGAAGGGTGGTGGACAAAACACTGACCCACACTTCATGGACATACCCTAAAATGGACTACACCGCTGAAGTTTAGTGATTAGGGTTAGGAAACTGAGTGAATGAAGTTTTAGGTCAGTTTTCCCAGTATAAGGACCCTAAATGGAACCTGATTCACTCAGTTTCCTAACCCTAATCACTTAACTTCAGTGGCATAGTCCATTTTAGGGTAGTCATTGGGGGTAGTTCATGGAATGGGGGTCAGTGTTTTGACATTGTCCACCACCTTCTTGAAGTCAGTGCTTAACCCTGCTTTCAATGCCAAACCCTGACCTTAAACGATTCATAACCCATCACTCAATGACTTTAATATAACACTAACTGTAGACTTAAATGTTCATATGAATTTATTCCAAGGAGATTCGGACCAAAGATTCGTTACAAGGATCTGGTTAGACTACGAAAAACAAAACGAGTGTGAATAAAAGGAAGAAAGATGAAAATACTTAGCGACAACATACTTACAGGATTTGAAGGCTCGAAGGAAACGTGAAAAGACTTTAGGCCGTGTAAACGAACAGAACTCGACTAGAACTTTACCTAAAGATTTTCGAGCGAGCACATGCCCCAGACCATAATATTACAACGACATATAAATGACGTAGTTCTTCTACCAGTCCCGCGCGGGCTAAAGACGGGAAAAACTTAACAGATACAAGAAGAACGTTTTGAAACCTACACTAACAACAACAACAAGCTTTCCCAGTTATAAAAAAATTGTAAAAAACAAGTTTTAGCCGTTAGTTTTAAATAATAGTAGCTGTACAAAGTTTGACTCAAGCACAGAACGCGAGAACACTATATGTACATACATTAATAAATTCCACGTTTATTTCCAATTACAATGCCTGCGAGTTATTCACCAAGCATTCTCAAAACAGGGAATATAATGGGCTTGGATAAAACCTTTACTCTCCAAGTGTTTGTCTGAGTGGGAAAAAGAACATTCAGGGGGATAAACAGGCAGGATTAAGCGACGGTCTAAAGTAAACGGAGTAATCCAGGAGTAATGTGAGTGTGCCAGGTGTCTCGAAAACTAAGACCTAAGACCTTATGATATTGTAAATGAAACAGGTTGAATATCGAAAAAACATACCACCTGTTCAAAACGTAAACGTAAAATGTGAGTCTGATTTGCAATTTCGTCCCCACCTGATTTCAACCAAGGCACGAATTCCTTTCTTTGTCTTTTTCTTTCTCTTTCTCGTTTTTTGGGCCGCCATTTTGGATTTTTGTGGAGGTTTCCGCTGACAACTCGTTCCCAGACTTCCGTTCCCCGTTCCCCGTTCCCCGCTCCCCGTTCCCCGTTTTAGTAACATCCGTGCATAGCGCTACAAAGCCAGGACGCTTTGCGTCGCGTCTTACCTCCACCATTATTTACCTCCTCTTCGATAGTTGTGTACCTATTCACTATAAGAAACAAAATAAAATGGCGTCTTTTTTTTTTCCTTTCTGCAAAAGGTATAGCGGTACCAAACGTCTTAATCCTTGCGGAAAATTAAATGTGGCCAAATTAATGATTCAGTTTTGTTTTCAGCTTGACTTATCTCTCAGGCTGAAAGCTGAAGACGTCATCGAGCACATAACTTACGCAAACTGATTTTTCTCTTTTAATTTAGGACAGTTAATTTACTTGTTATAGTCATTTATTATAAAACTATAGTTCTGGGTTAGGTGACTAACGAAATTCGATGATACTTCTTTGGTATTGTAAAAGCTGGTTTGCATGCAATGGTCACTATCTACGTGTAGTACGTGTATGTTTATACTGAAAGAAGCCTTGGGTTTAGAAGTCACGTAGTTTGACGCCCATGATTAGCTCTTTTCTTTATTTTAGGTGTATCCTTATTGGGCAAAGGTGACTATATCCTACTTTGTTTCATCCGACCGAGATATAAAATCAGAGGAGCTCCTATGGGTCGGTGCAGGGTCTACATTTATTATACATTGGTACTCTTTTATCGTGGTGCACTGCTTTCTTGCTATTCTAACCTTTTATTATTTCGACTAGTTTTTCCGTTAGGATATGGTAGAAAAGATTGCTCTCCAAGGACGATGTTGGTATCAGGCTATGATAAAAGTAACAGTATTTTTTTTTTTTTTTAAGGAAACCATCAAAAACACAGGAAGAGATAAAATCGTGAAATTTATGGTATATGAAACCCTACAAAGCAATAAAAGTTTTGCTAAATAAAAGAAAACTGTTCCCTTGACGAAGTTCGTATTGCGACGGTCCGGCATAACTTAACTTCCTATCACTTGATGTATGGGTATCCAAGACCGAGTATATTCATACAACTTGCCACGCAGGCTACCGATAATCAAGTTATCCTATATATTATCATATTTTTATCTTTCCAGCTAATTTTTATAAATTTTACTAGGTGAGATTTTAATCCTCAAAATTCTTATCCGATTTTAATAAAGGTTTCTGAGGTTTTGCCTCAAAGTGTTTAGCTACAAAAGGAATCGTGCTTAAGGCGCGATTTAATTAAACATTTCTAAAATATTTTTTTCAGATGAAAGATTATATCAGGATGTTTGCTTTAATGAATTTAAAATCTTAACGAAATGAACGGCAATCTGGTGATATTCATGGTAACCCAAGAGAGAATGGGTGTTCCCCTGAAGCGGTAGTGATATATTTTGCATCCACAACATATCACCTTTAAAAAGCATTGCCAATCAATCGCTCTCCATCACAGCAATTTTTGTATCCTCACGCCACGGGAAAGAGCGTTGCGTGACGAGACAAAACGGTGCTTCAGGGACCAATTCCCTACGCGCTCAGCCCATTATTGTGTCGTCACGAAAGGTGCCTCCCCAAAAAGAAGCTAAAAAAGCGCTGCGTTACAAAACAAAGAGCTGCGGCATAAAGATGCATGAATAGGAGACTAACATGCTTGCATAATTGTGCAAAATATTAATACAGCTATAAGAGCTTACAGGAGCCTTGGCTCCTGGAGTTTACTATCAATAATCTAATACGACGAAGGTAGCCACAAAGGGCTAAACAGAAAATAACCAAAAACAATACTTTCGCACCTTACGCTTTACAGTCTATATTTGTAGAATGCTATTCTAAGAAAATTAAAACAGCGCCAAAGTTCAAGAATCCCCTTATTAGGACTGGGGCCTAGAAACTTCTTCAATCATTATCCGGGACACTGAATTCCACCCAGTGTAAGCATTACCCAGGGTGCTGCCACTGCACTGTCCTACCCATAATTCCACTCTAACTGCCCCTTGTGAGATGTTTTCACAGTACCCCTCAAATGACCTATGATGCAGCAGATTAGGGTTCCCAGATGACCAGTAGTTGTAAACAGCAGCCTCAATCGTCATTGGTCCACTGCATTCGTTTCCATTAAACTTGAAATACCAGCGATTGCACTTGTCGTTACCCAGGACCCTCATGTTTCCCTGGAATGAGACTCTGAGCGCTGAATTAGACTGCAGTTTGTTAAACGCACAGTCCTGGAATAAAATCAAACAAATCAAACATATTGTAGTAAGGCGAGTAACCAAGTGTAATGATTGATATTAACTACTCCAGTCAAGAATACTTCCTAATTTTTTAAAAACTATGTAATAACTTCAATTGTTGTTGTCCTTATCCACATGGCCAGGAATCATTTTAACACGCACAATGTTTTTTCTTTCTTTCTTTCTTTCTTTCTTTCTTTCTTTCTTTCTTTCTTTCTTTCTTTCTTTCTTTCTTTCTTTCTTTCTTTCTTTCTTTCAAAAAGAACCAAAGTAGAGGGAGATGTAACTTAGTTCTTTATGTAATGTGTTGGCAAACGGTAAGTAAGAGGGGAGACGTTCTTCTTTGAATTATTTTGATTTAGAAAGGAATAAATTTTTTTTGGAGTGTGTTATTAATGATTCTTATTCTAATTACCTTAATCTTTCCGTTATCAGTGTTGCTGTATGATTTCCACACACATTGTTTCCAGTTGGTTTGTGGTACTACACTTGCTTGACTTGCTTTGACGCTTTCTCCTTTCTCTCCTTTTCTTCCTTGATTTCCCACAATTCCTCGCTCTCCTTTAATTCCCACAGCTCCGCGCTCTCCTTTCATTCCCTGAATTCCTCGTGGTCCACTCTTTCCAGGGGGTCCTTCGCGTCCTCTGTCTCCTCTTGAACCCGGCATTCCATCTGATCCTTTATCACCAATTTGTCCTTTTACACCTTCTCTTCCCTGGGGTCCCTGTGGCCCCGGGACGCCCGGCACTCCCGGTATACCATTTGATCCTGGAATACCAGGGAAACCCAGCATAGATCGCTGAAGTTGAAAAAAAGATGACCTGCACTTAGTAGAGACGAAGACGAAACGGGATCATAGATAACTCGAGGCGGGGGATACTCCTAGGAATTCTTGGCGGTGGTGGTGTGCCACCCGGTTCTCCAAATCCTGACTCTATTTCAGACCAAATCATGTCATTTTTAAACCCGTTTTCAGACTTGGCCTCTAAAATTCATACCAGTTTTCAGACCTTGTCTCGAAGAAATCATGCATGTCATAATTACTTAGATTAATTTAGAACAGCAACGAAAAATAATTCGCGTAATTATTTATATTTCCTTCTCATTTGGAATTGAAACGATAAATACGTTCATACACGCCTGTGGCTCTCAAGAAAACAATGATTCCGAACCAAAATGGACGAAGTCTATACCCGCCAGCCGTCTCCCTTGTTTTCAAGGCACGGAATGAACCTTGAATATCATAATCCTCTTAAATCGTTATCTCGTCTCGAATGGTGGATGGAATCAGAGAAAATTAACAATTAACAATGGACAGGCTTCAGGTTTTCGAGGAAAGATCATGCTGAAGCGAGGACTTTTAAATAAACTGCCATAAACTTTTAACGGGTACTTTTTAATAAATGATCATAACGACGTGAGAGTAATAAAACGCTTTCTGGGTGTACCTAATCTAGGGCGCAGTAGTCCTTTTTACATCTTTATGCATTTCTTACCTGGCATAAGTCTTGTAATTTTGAGGCGTCAGTTTGTTGCTGAGGCGAGGTGGTTGTTCCCAGTGAGCCGCCAAAAAGAGAAAGAATCAGGAAAACAGCGAAATTCTGAACCATGGCGGTGAGAGTTGAACGAGAACACTGCGTTTTCTGAAATCAGTGCTACGTGCTCATCATTTTATAGAAAATATTTTCAGTAAATCCTCTGTTCCGGTGTATTGTTTGTTACTTTGTTTTTGCTTGTTTCTTTTTCCTTTTATGGCGATTTGTTGGCTCTTCTTATTCTTTGTTTATAATCTGGCTTCAAGATACTGAAACAGGGTCAAAAGATGAACATTCCAAAAATAAATGGCAGAATATAAATTGTTACGAAAGCAACAAAGTTTTATGCATGCTATCACGATTTTGTGTTTCTAACTGTACCCCATGCCTTTCCTCTTTAGTGCGTCAAAAATAATCATGAATTTGCCTTCAGTCCAAGTTGGGTATGCTACTGACGGTCAGAAAAAGTAGCGGCTTCACTAAGCTCCAGCTAAACAAGCCTTAACGTGTCTAGTGTTAGTGTGTCCATTTTTAAACTCTCACATCTTATACCTTGAAAAGGGTGGGGGAGTGGGGGGGGGGGGGGGCGTTGAGGGGCCCCCTATAATGACCTATACTGGGAGGCGCAACCCAGAAGTGCACCCCTTTCAGGATAGACCATACCATTTTTTTTTTTTTTTTTTCAACTTTTGACAAGGACAAGCTAAGGAAACCCCCGGAAAGTACGTTTTAAAATGAGTAAAACTGCCAAGTTTTGGAAGTGATTTGTTGAAAACGAATTAACGAAGATATAACTCCTCAGAGTCGGGAAATTTTACAGGCGTTTGCCTGACGGTAGGGGACGGGCACAAACTTGCTCTCCCCCTCCCACCCGCACACGTACAAACGTATGTAAATTTTCGCAACTCTTTGCAAGCTTAAGACGTATCACTTTCAAATTTGGCAATGTCACAGCCTTTGAAATTAAAATTAAAGTTAAAATTCATTGAATCAAATTAAACGCTACATGAAAATGACAAAAGACATTGTGTTGGTACCAGATATGTGAATGGTCCCTTACCATAAATTGTCGCTTATAAGACCATGGATTATACATGTACATCTTCTTAATTGGTTTTAGGAAGGCGTATAAACGGAGGGGCTTTTCATTTCCGAGGGGGCTTATTGATGGCATAGAAAAAGCGCTTCGAAATAACTTGTAGCAGTGCTGATCAAAATATATGTTTTTGCATTTACTGCTCGTTAATTAAGGCTTCAAAACGTCATTGTAAATCGAATTCAATTCAGTTTATGCAAGAGGGGAGTTTATTATACCCGGTGGGGATTATATTCGGATGTATTTTTTTCGTTTACAGCCATGATATGGGCCCATAATTGAAGACGAAGGCTTAAAAGTGCAATCATATAAGACGATTATCTGCCTGACGCGAACTTTCCACCGGATAACCCGTCTCAGGCGGATAATCCGTCTCTATTTTAAATACGGCCAATAGAAGGTGTACAAAAGGGTATGTTTTCTGTCAAAAATGGTAAGTGCAGGGTTAAGGGGTTAGTCCTCGGGGCGAAGCCTCCCCGTATAAAACTGTGTTGAGTAGCCTCCCAGGCTATTACGATCTAGAGTCAGTCAAAAAGAGAGTGCATCGTCTTCGTTTTTATTTTTGCTGTAGAAGAAAATCGTGGGGAATTTACAAGTTAGATAAGCTTCGAAAATTGTACGTGAATGGAACGGTCATCTAGAAATTTTTTGCCGCCCTGAAGTAAAAAAAATCCGAACAGATATTTTACAGAAAACAGTCGTTAGGTGCCCCTAAAGTTTTCCTTGTTGAAGAAAACTTGCTCTTGTAACTGGAGAGCTTTAAGGCGGTTTTCACGCTATGATTTTTCGAAAGAAAAACGAAAAGATATAAACTGGTCAAAAATCGGATACATTAAAATGATCTGCTGCATCGTCATATATTTTCTATTGAAATCGGGCACACAAAAAAAACAGCCTTAAAATAGCAGAACAAGAAATGAGAATGGATAAAACTTTTTAATACATTTCATTCCTATTTTCTAGTCAACTAAGTCGTGCAATTCGAACGCCCAAAGACGAGGTCTCTTCTTATAATACTTGAACCCGGTCTGTCATTAGGTTAAGGAGCCTGGCTAAAAAAACTCACATACCGTAACAGCCGGTTATAAGCCCCCACTCCCCCCCCCCCCCTCCCCCGCCCCTTATAAGGCCCCCAATTATAGACCAATCTTTCTATACATGCTATTATACGTCTCCTCGAATATAAGCCCCCCTCTAGCACCAATTATAAGCTTCCTGTGAAATCTATTTATTATCAATGAAGTTTTGAAGCTTAATATAAAACCAGTAAATGCAAATTGTATTTTGATCAACACCGCTATAGCGTGTTTAAAAACTCATTTTCTATTCCGATTTTAAGCCTCCTTGGATATAAGACCCTCGGAAGTTACAGGGGCCAATCAAAACACGCGAAAACTGCTAGTATAGCTAGCCACTGAAAATGGCTTAACATCTACCCCTCTTTAGGGTCAGTGCATAGCACCAAATAGTAATCGACGCTTATTGCATCGCGGTTTATCTCCACCATTATTTACCGCCTTTTGGAAAGATAGTCGTGCACCTATTCACTAGGAAACAAAATAAAATGATGTCTTCAAGTATAGCGGTACCAAAAGGTAATGCTAGCGGAAGATTTAATTTGGCCAACGATTCAGTTTTGTTGTCGGCTTGACTTATATCTCGGGCTGAAAAGTGATGACATCACCAAGTACGTGACTTGGGCAAACTGCTTTTATCTCTGTTCATTTAGAACGGTCCAATTTACTTATTATAGATCTTTAAACTATAGTTTTGGGGTAGGCTACAGAGTAATGGGATTCTGTGATAGTTACGCCTTCTTGTTATTGTAAAAGGCGGTTTACATGCAATGATCACCATGTAATACATGTGTTTCTACTGATAGAAGCCTTGGGTTAACAAGTCAACTGGATGCCTAGGCTCCCGGAGGGGTTACTCTCTATAATGGCCTATACGGGGTGGCTCCGCCCGAAAGGGGTACCTTTTTCAGGCTTCAGGTATATGAAAGGGGAGGGATTTTACTCTTTGAAGTATATGAAAGGGTAGGGAAATCTGTCATTTGGGTCTGTTAAAGGGCCCAAAGGGCTAACAGATGGATTTTATGGCTTTATAAAGTTTAGAAAACGTTTTATTTTTGTGATTAATTCCCAGTCAAATGACAGTACATTTACAGCAGACAAAACTGAGGAATGCAAAGTTCTAAAAGGTATTATAAAAGGATAAGCGGTTGGACCTTAGGAACCGTATAAAAATTTTTTGCGTACCCCTCCCCTTCCCCCGGGCCTAGGCTAACCTCCCTTCTTTACTTAAGGTATATTACAGATATACTGGGCAAAGGCGGCTATTCTATACCACAAACTTTATTGAATCAGCATATCCTCCTTAGGTTTCCTCCGAGCTAGATTTAAAATCAGAGGAGCTCCTATGGGGTCGATGTTGTGCTCAGACTAAGATAAAAGTGTAAGTATTTTCTACGAAACCATCAAAAATATAGAAAAAAAGATAAAGTCGTGAAATTTATGGTACACTGTATACGAAAACGTACAAAGCAATAAAAGCCTTGCTATGAAAAGACAATCGTACTCTTTACGGAAATTCTTACTGAGACTAACTTGCTGTAAGGGTATCTCCTACCGGGTATACTCATACGCTTTCCCCTACCGGGGCATACAGCACTGGTTATTTAGGTCCCCAAGTTATTGTGACGTCCTCCCCTCCCATTATCTAGGTTAAGAAACCCTGATAACTGGGTACGTCTTTACTTATAAACGCAATCGAACAGACAAGTCTGCAAATAGCTGCATTGGATACTGAAATCAATATTGAGAGACTGTACGGGGAAAATCTCTGTTAAGGAGCAAACATAATGAGTTCGATGTTATTTGTTAGGAAAAATAATGGACAAGATTTGTACATACTGTTAGACTGATTGTCTTTTATTGAAAGCTTTAATCACGCATAAAAGCAAACTGCACTGACATGCAAGAAATATAACAAAGATGCTATCTAAGTAATGGGAAGGTTTGTTGACAAGAATCTCAATGTTACGAGTAAACACATATTCCTCTTTTTCCGCTGTGGCAGACATTCGAAAGGGAAGGGAAGAAATGGTTTAGGTGCGTGAGAAGCACTTAAGGGCGCGCGAAAAAGGAGGAAGGGGAACGATTTCCTCTCCTCTCTTCTCCCTCGCGCGCGGTCTCGCGCCTAAACTCCCTTTCCTTTCCCTAATTTCGAACTCCTTCCACACAGGCTAAAGATAATCAAGTTATCCTTTAATCATATTCATCTTCCCAGCTAATTGATATAAATTTTTCGACGTGCAATTTTAATCCTCGAATTCTAATCCCTTTTTAATAATGGTCTTCCCTCGAAGCGGTTTGGCTACAAAAGGAAGCGTGCAGTGTGATTTAATTAAAGAACGATTTGATTTTAAAAATCATTTTCACTTCCGGATTTAATTAAAGATTTTTCAGTCGAAATATTTTAAATGCAAAGGTTACCTCTTCAGCATATTTTTTTTTTTTCGCTTGGATGAAAGATTATATCACGACTTTTACTTTGACTACATCTTTATAGGAAATGAACGACAATCTGATGGTATAAATGGTAAGCCAAGAGTGAATTGGTTCCCCTGAAGTTGTATGTGATATATTTTGCATCCATAACATATCATCTACAAAAAGTATTGCCAATCAATCACTCTCAATCACAGCCATTTTGTCTCGTCACGGAACGAGAAGGAGCGGTACGTTACAAGACAAAACGGCTGCATGGTCAGGGAGATCAATTCCCTACGAGCTCGATCAGCCGATTATTGTGTGGTCACGAAAGGTGCCTCCCCACAAAGGAACTAAAGAAGCGCAGCGTGACAAAACAAAGAGCTGCTGCACAGGACTAACATGTCAACATAATAATACAAAATCATGATACTGTTATAATAGTTTACTATTGACCATCTAATGCGACGGAAGTATCCACAAAGGGCTAAAAAGAAAATAACCAAAAACAATACTTCCGCACCTTGCGCTTTACAGTCTATATTTGTAGAATACTATTCTAAGGAAATTGAAACAGCGCTGAAGGTAAAGACTCCCCTCATTAGGACTGGGGCCTAGATACTTCTTCAATCATTATGCGGGACACTGATATCCACCCAGTATCAGCATTACCCAGGGTTTGGCCACTACACTTTCCTACCCATAATTCCACTCTAACTGCGCCTTGTGGGATGTTTTCACAGTACCCCTCAAATGACCGATGATGATACAGCTCATAACGGTTCACAGATAACCAGATGTTGAGAACAGCAGCCTCAATCGTCATTGGTCCACTGCATTCATTTCCATTGAACTTGAAATACCAGCGGTTACACTTATTTTCACCATAGACCATCATGTTTCCCTGGAATGAGACTCTGAGCGCTGAATTAGACTGCAGTTTGTTAAACGCACAGTCCTGAAATAAAAGCAAAGAAATCAAACATATTGTAGTAAGGCGAGCAACCGTGTCGTAATGATTGATGCTAACAACTCCAGTCAAGATTACTTCCTAATTTTTAAAAACTCTGTAATAGCTTAAATTTTCGTTGTCCTTATCCATATGGCCAGGAATCATTTTATCACACACGATGGTTTTCTTTTTTCGTTCAAAAAAGAACCAAAGTAGAGAGAAATGTAACTTAGTTATTTATGTAATATTTTGGCAAACAGTGAGTGAGAGGGGAGACTTTCTTCTTTGAAACATTTTAATTTAAAAAGGAATGAATTTTCTTAGGAGTGTTTTATGATTCTTATTCTATGTACCTTAATCTCTCCGTTATCAGTATTGGTATTTGATTTCCACACACATTGTTTCCAGTTGGTTTGTGGTACTACACTTGCTTGACTTGCTTTGACGCTTTCTCCTTTCTCTCCTTTGTCTCCTATTCTTTCTTTCATTCCCGCAATGCCTCGCTCTCCTTTCATTCCTACAGCTCCGCGCACTCCTTTCATTCCCACAATGCCTCGCTCTCCTTTCATCCCCTCAATGCCTTGCTCTCCTTTCATTCCCACAGCTCCGCGCACCCCTTTCATTCCCACAATGCCTCGCTCTCCTTTTATTCCCACAGCTCCTTGCTCTCCTTTCATTCCCGCAAGGCCTCGCTCTCCTTTCATTCCCAGAAGTCCCTGATGACCTTTCATTCCCTTAATTCCTTGGGGTCCACTCTTCCCAGGGAGTCCTACACGCCCTCTGTCTTCTCTTGGACCCGGCATTCCTTGCGATCCCTTATCAACAAATTGTCCTTTTACACCTTCTCTTCCCTGAGGTCCGTGTGGCCCCGGGACGCCCGGCAATCCCGTTATACCATTTGATCCTGGAATACCAGGGAAACCCATCAGAGATCGCTGAAAGTAAAGATGACTTGTAATTATCAGAGACGAAGACGACACGGGATCTTAAATAACTCGGGAGGGAAGGGGGGGGGGGGGGGTGGATGTACTCCTGGGAATTCTTGGTGGGGATGTGCCGCCCGGCTCTCCAAATCCTGAATCTATTTCAGACCAAAACACGTCATTTTTTACACCCGTCTTAAGACTTGGCCTCTAAAATCAATACCAATTTTAGGACCTTGTCTCTTACAAATGATGCATGTCATCATTACTTAAATTAATTCTCCCAGTTTTGGAAATGAAAGGATAATTTCGTTCATACACGCCCGTAGCTTCCTCGCAAACAATGATTCCACACCAAAATGAACAAAGTCTGTACCCGCCAGCCGTCTCCCTTGTTTTCGAGGCACGGAATGGACCTTGGACACTGATCATAATCCTATTTAAAGCGTTATCTCGCCTCGAATGGACGTGGATGGAATCAGAGAAAATTAACAGTTAACAATGGACAGGCTTCAGATTTTCGAGAAAAGATCGTGTTGAAGCGAGGACTTTGAAATACATCGCCATACGCTTTTAACAGGCTGTACTTTTTAGTAAATGATCATATCGACGTGAGAGTAATAAAACGGTTTCTTGGTGTACCTGTACCTAGGCGCAGTACTCCTTTCTATATCTCTATGCATTTCTTACTTGGCATAAGTCTTTTAACTTTGCGGTGTTTTGTTGCTGAGGTGAGGTGGTTGTTCCCAGCGAGCCGCCAAAAAAAGAGAGAATCAGGAAAACAGCGAAATACTGAACCATGGCGGAGAGAGTTGAACGAGAACACAGCGTTTTCTGAAATCAGTGCTACGTGCTCATTCATTTTATAGCAAATATTTTAAGTAAATCCTCTGTTCCGGTATATTGTATGTTTGTTTGTTTTTGCTTGTTTGTTTTTCCTTTAATGGCAATATTTTTGTGTACTTTTATTCTCTGTTTATAAGCCTGTTTTAGGGTACTGAAGCAAGGTCAAAAGATGAACATTCCAAACATAAATGACAGAACATAAATTGTGAAAGAGTTTGAACCCAGGAGTCATTTCAAAAGTAGGTTGAGTTTGATCGTCCGGGTGAACGTAGTCCTGAATAGGACTGTTGTTGTTGACAGTGACTGACGTTTCGAAAACCAACGAAGATATAGCTCCTCAAAGCCTCAAAGTCGGGAAATTTTACAGGCGTTTGCTCTCCCCCCTCCCCACCTGCCACGTACAAACGTCTGTAAATTTTCGCAGCTTTGCGAAGCTATATCTTTGCACACTTAAGACGTATCACTTACAAATTTGGCAATGTTACAGCCTCCAAAGTTAAAATTAAAGTTAAAGTTCATTGAATCAAATTAAACGCTACATGAAAATGACAAAAGACATTCTGTTAGTACTAGATATGTGAACCGTCCCTTTCCATAAATTGTCGCTTATAAGCCTTGGGATTATACATGTACATCTTTTTAAGGGGTTTTAGGAAGGCGTATAATCGGAGGGGCTTTTAATATCCGAGGGGTCTTATTGATGGCATAGAAAAAAAAGCGCTTCGAAATAAGCTGTAGCAGTGCTGATCAAAATAGAAGTTTTTGCATTTACTGGTCGTTAATTAAGGTTTCAAAATGTCGTTATAAATCGAATTCAATTCAGTTCAAGCAAGAGGAGAGATTATTATACCCGGTGGGGCTTATATTCGGATTTTTTTTTTTTTCTTCGTTTATAGCCATGATATGGCCCCATAGCTAGAGAGTAGAGCTTATTAGTGCAATCATATAAGTCGATTATCTATCTGACGCGAACTTTCCACCGGATAACCCGTCTCAGGCGGATAATCCGTCTGTAGTGTGAATACGGCCAATAGAAGGTATACAAAAGGGTATCTTTTCTGTCAAAAATGGCATATCAAAGGGTTAAGGGGTTAGTCACGGCTCGGGGCGAAGCCTCCACATTTAAAACTGTGTTGAGTAGCCTCCCCGGCTAGTACGATCTACAGTCAAACAAAAAGAGAGAGCATCGTCTACGTTTTCATTTTTGCTGTAGCAGACGTTACATAATCTAGAACGTGAACCTACTTTTTGAAAAAAAAAAACCTGCTGCAAAATACTGTTGCGAGACGTTTATGGTAGAGGCAGCTTCATTTTCGCGCGATAACAAAATTGTGAGTTAAGTAGCACGTAAGATAATGGAGCTTATAACATATTGAGGCTCGTAACATAATGCAGCTTCCCTTTACCTTTTTAACGACGGGGGAAGTTTTCCATGTTGAAGAAAACTTGCACTTGTTACTGGAGGGCTGGAGGGTGGTTTTCACGCTACAAAAAGATATAAACTGGCCAAAAACAGGATAGATTACAATTAAACTAATCTGTTGCATCACCATATACTTTCTTTGAAATCGGGCATACAATCGCTGCGTGTAAACCAGCCTTTAAATAGCAAAACAAAACAAAAAAAAAACAATGGATTAAAACTGTTTTATACATTCCATTCCCATTTTCTACTCAACTAAGTCGTGCAATGCGAATGCCCAAAGACGAGGTCTCTTTTTATAATACTTGAACCCGGTCTGTAATTAACTTAAGGAGCCTGACTAATTCCTCACATACCGTAATAGTCGATTATAAGCCCCCTCCCTCCACCCCACCACTTATAAAGTCCCAGTTATTTACCCATCTACCTGTAAACGAAAACTACATACATTATAAGTGTCCCCGTATATAAGCCCCCCCCCCCCAGGCAGCAGTTAGCCGTCCCCAGAATATGAATTACATTTATTAAATGCAACTCGTATTTTGATCAGCACCGCTATAGCGTATTTCAAAGCTCATTTTCTATTCCGATTTTAAGCCCCCTTGAATATAAGACCCTCGGAAGTTACGGGGGCCAATCAAAACACGCGAAAATTGCTAGCTAGCCACTGACTAATGGGTAAACATCTACCCCTCTTTAGGGTCAGTGCATAGCGCTAGATATCCTGGACGCTCATTGCGTCGCGGTTTATCGCCACCATTATTTACCGCCTCTTGGGAAGACAGTTGTGTACCTATTCACTGCGAAACAAGATTGAATGGCGTCTTAAAGTATAGCGGTACCAAACGGTAATGCTAGTTGAAAATTTAATTTATTAGCTCTCGGGCTGAAAGGTGACGACGTCATCAAGCACATGACTTGGGCAAACTGCTTTTTTTTTCCTGTCTATTTAGAATAGTCCAATTTACTTATTACAGATATTTAAGCTATACTTTTGGGGTAGGTCACAGACTAACGAAATTCGGTGATACTTACGCCTTCTTGTTATTGTAAAAGGTGGTTTGCATGCGTGGTCAACAACAGTGTAATACGCGTTGTACGTGTATGTTTATACTGATAGAAGACTTGGGTTTTAAGAAGTCAAGTGGCTTGATGCCCAGACTAAGCTTCTTTGTTTATTTTAGAAGTAAACTTACTGGCAAGAGGCGGCTATTTACTATACCACACACAATTATTGAATCATAATGTGAAGTATTCTCCGACCGAAATATAAAATCAAAAGAGTTCCTACGGGTCGGTGCAGGGTCGACATTTGTTATACGTTGGTACTCTTTTATCACAAGTGCAATGTTTTTTTTTTTTTTTTTTTTGGCTATTCTAACCTTTTGTTTGTTCACCTTCGATTGAAACAGAGTAAACCTTTTAAATAAAAACGTTCAAAGCAATAAAAACCTTGCTAAATAAAAGAAACTGTACTCTTGACGAAAGTTTGTATTGCGTTGGTCCGGCCTTGCTTAACCTGCTGAATGGGTATCCCCTACCGGGCATACCCATACGGTATCCCCACCGTTTATACCCATACGATATTTCCTACCGGGTATACCCATACAGCACTGATGATTTAGACATCCAAATGATTGTGAGGCTCCCCCCACCCTTGCCCACCCCACTCCCATTTTCTAAGTCCAAAAGCTCCGGGAACATAAGGCACTTTTTTCTTCATAAAGTTAACGCACTCAACCAGGCAAGGCTGCAGATAGCTGCATAATTAGATAGATTGATATTGTGAGATTGTACAGGAATTTCTCTCTTAAGGAGTGAACATAAGGAGCTCAATCTTATTTGTTAGGAAATATAGTCGACAAGATTTGTACATACTATAAGACACAGACTTTTATTGAAAGCTTTAATCATGACAATAATATTACAGCAAACTGCAATGGCATAAAATAATTATAACGAGGATGCTATTAAAGGATTCGGAAGGGTCTACAAGAATCTCAATGTTCAGTGTTACGATTAAAACGTTCCATTTTTTTCTCAATTGTTTGAGAGATAATGACTAGCCTCGTTGCAGGCATTTCAAAGGGAAGGGAAAGAGGATTTTGGGCCCGTGCATGAGAAGCCCGACTGGCGCTTGAAGAAGGAGGAAGGGGAACGCGTTCCTCTCCTCCTTTCTCCCTCGCGTGCGGTCTCGCACGTAAACCTTTCGAAAGCCTGCCACGTAGGCTGGAGATAACCACGTTATCCCATAAACGTATTCTCCTTCCTAGCTAATTGTTATAAAATTTTTAAGGGCCGATTTTAATCCTCAAAATTTTAATCCGATTTGATTATGGTTTTTCCCCGATTTTGCTGACATGAAAGATTATATCACGACCTGGCTTTGACTACGTATTTATAAACTTAACAAAATGTACGAAAATCTTATGGTATAAGTGGTAACCCAAGTGAGAGTGAGTTGCGCTAAAGCTGTAGTGATACATTTTGTATCCATAACATATAAAAAAAGCATTGCCAATCAATTGCTCCCCATCAGAGCCATTTTTGTCTCATCACGCAACGACAAAGAGCGGTGCGTGATAGCACAAAACGGCGGCATGGGGGACCAATTCCCTACGCGCTCAGCCGATTATTGAGTAGTCACGAAGGGTGCCTCCTCACAAAGGAGCTAGAGAAGAGCTGCGTGACAAAACAAAGAACTGCTGTACAAAAGTGCATGAATAGGACTAATATACCGAAATAATAATACAAAATCTTGATACTGTTATTAGAGTTTACTATTGACAATCTAATAGGACGAAAGCAGCCACAAAGGGCTAAAAAGAAAATAACCAAAAACAATATACTTTCGCACCATGCGCTTTAAAGTCTATTTTTGAAGAAAGCTTTTCTAAGGAAATTGAAATTGTGCCAAAGTTCAAGATTCCCCTTATTAGGACTGGGGCCTAGATACTTCTTCAATCATTATCCGGGACACTGAATTCCACACAGTGCGAGCATTACCCAAATGTTGGACACTACACTGTCTTACCCATAATTCCACTCTAACCGCCCCTTGTGGAATGTTTTCACAGTACCCTTCAAATGACCGATGATGCCACAGATCAGGGTTCCCGGATGACCAGTAGTTGTAAACAAATCTCAATCGTCACTGGTCAACTGCATTCATTTCCAATGAACTTGAAATACCAGCCGGTTACACTTATTATTACTATAGACCCTCATGTTTCCCTGGAATGAGACTCCGAGCGCTGAATTAGACTGCAGTTTGCTAAACGCACTAGTAAGGTGATCAACCGTGTGTAATGATTGATACTAAATACTCCAGTCAAGATTATTTCCTAATTTAGAATTTAAGAAGAAGGAGAAGAAGAAGAAGAAAACAGCGAAATACTGAACCATTATATTATGAGAACTGAACGAGAACACACCGTTTTCTGAAATCAGTGCTACAATGTACGTGCTCATCAGTTGATATAGCAAATATTGTAAGTAAATCCCATCTTCCTGTGTATCGTTTGTTTTGTTTTGTTTTGTTTTATTTTTGGTTGTTTCTTTTTTCCTTTTATGGCAATTTTTTCGCATCTTCGTATTCTCTGTTTATATCCTCGCACCGAAACATGGACAAAAGATGAACGTTCCAAAAATAAATGACAGAACATAAATTGTTACAAAGGTAACAAATTCTTCTGCATGCTATCATAACTCGGTGTTTCAACAATAAAACTTTGCCTTCAGTCCAAGTTGGCTATGTTAATTCACAAAAAGTAACAGCTCCATTAAGCTCCAGCTAAACAAGCCCGCTTAACGTGTCTGGTGTTAATGTGTTTATTTCAAAACTCCCACATCTTGTACTTTTTTTGAGGGGGGGGGGGGGGAGGGTTGGGGGTGCTCCGTATAACGGCCTAGACATAAAAAAACTATATATACAATAGTGATAATAACAATGATAAGAAAAATTGAAGAAAAATTGCGAATCCCTCGAAACCCTAGCAATACGTTAACAAGGTATTGAAATCAGAGAAACCTGATAGTTAACCCCTTGGACTTCAGATCAGGCTCTCTATGAAAGATCATGTTAAAACGAAGACATTTGCAAACTTACTTTCAGTTAGTATTAAGGTAATTTTAAGTAAATGATGATATATAACGATGAAAAGGTAACAAAATGATTGCCGGCTGTACCTAATCCACGACGTAGTACTCCTTTTTCCATTTATGCATTTCTTACCTGGCATAAATCCTTTAACTTTGCGGTGTTTGGTTGCTAAGGTGAGGTGGTTATTAACAGTGAACCACCTGAAATACAGAAAATCAACAACCGCGAAATACTGAACCTTGATGAGAGTTGAACCAGGTCACTGCATGTACTGAAATCCGTACTACGTGGTCGTCAATTAAGTAGTAAGTTCCTATTTACTATTTGTTCGGTTTTGCTTCTTTCCTTTTAATTTCCTTTTATAGTAATTATCTCGCAACTTCTTATTCCATCTGTTCATGCCACCGCGTGTGACTCACTGAAACAGGGTCAAAAGAGGAACATTGTAAAAATAAATGACAGAACATAAATTTTCACAAAGGCAGGAAAAATTTCATAGTTTCTCTTGCTGCGTGCTTTGTGTAACTCTGACGGGCTTAGGCTACAAAAAAAATTCTGACCAGGAGGTCTTCTAATCTCGTACATTACTTGTCACCGCCTGCCGGAAACAATCAATGAAGCCTTTTTTTTCTCTCAGCATCTTGTTACATTTGTTAAGGATTTACTGAGGTTGTCGCGACTGTCGCGTGTGAATATTTCGCTAAAGTTTCTGTTGCTTTACTGCATAACGCTGGTTGCATTTGCGAAGCTATGAGCAAAATGGCTAGATTTCTAATTACTCCTGGCAAGTGTTAAATCTACTTTAATTTAACGGGAAGATGCCGGCAAAACGAATCCGTTTTAACCTACGTCAAGTTCGACCACTACACTGCTAAACGAGAGTGGCAAATTATTTCTGTAGGAAATCCTT
The DNA here is from genome assembly GCA_964035525.1 of Porites cylindrica. Classification (NCBI taxonomy): domain Eukaryota; kingdom Metazoa; phylum Cnidaria; class Anthozoa; order Scleractinia; family Poritidae; genus Porites; species Porites cylindrica. The sequence goes on along the minus strand of OZ037777.1, from coordinate 29,250,945 downwards.
ACTTGGTTATCGACTTTGGTAAGTTTAGCTTTGTTTAGCCGAGTAATTGATGGTAAGTCGTGATTCTTAATGTTTCGGTTTTTTGTCCATGAAAAATACCGAGAAAAAATATCGAGCCGAAATTATTTTTTGCGCACGTGTTCTCTGATGATGTATTTCACATAATTTTTGATAATGTATTACAAAAAGATTCTGTCCAGATTTCTCGATATTTTATCAGTTTCACTCTATCACACGCCGCCCAACAAACGATCGCTAGCCTCTAGCAATTTGGCGTCGGCTTTCCTATTTTGCTTTTGCATTTTGATCACCGTCTCATGAAAGTGCTTTTAATTATTTGTGGCGGGAAATATGTACCGCGCGCGTTTGTTTGGCGCCCAGATCATTGACATCAGTGGAAGAGACTCCAGACAGGTAAGAAACCTTAATAATTATATCAGTAGCAATTGATGTTTAAAATTATAATTCTGGATCGATTATTCTATTCTAGTTCCACACTCGAGAGAGTCAGCTTTTTTCTCAAAAAAATTTCGCAGACAAGCAGCCTCGCTGGGTCATGCAGGGTCCCCTTGTTTCCTGAGCTTTTGTTATCTGTGTTGCATAGTATTAACCTGTAGTATCCTGGGTAGTGTATACCTGAAATCTACAGTTAACTCGAAAAATGCTCTAATCAGTGCTGTAGTGTCCTGGGTAGTGTATACCTGAGATCTACAGTTAACTTGCAAAAATGCTCTAATCATTCCTGTAGTATCCTGGGTAGTGTATACCTGAAATCTACAGTTAACTCGTAAAAATGCTCTAATCAATGCTGTAGTATCCTGGGTAGTGTATACCTGAAATCTACAGTTAACTCGTAAAAATGCTCTAATCAATGCTGTAGTATCCTGGGTAGCGTATACCTGAAATCTACAGTTAACACGTAAAAATGCTCTAATCATTCCTGTAGTATCCTGGGTAGTGTATACCTGAGATCTACAGTTAACTTGCAAAAATGCTCTAATCATTCCTGTAGTATCCTGGGTAGTGTATACCTGAAATCTACAGTTAACTCGTAAAAATGCTCGAATCATTCCTGTAGTATCCTGGGTAGTGTAT
>OZ037777.1:29062350-29244850 GCA_964035525.1 Porites cylindrica | reverse complement strand
ATCGTCGTCGTTGCTTATAAGCTGCCTTGACAGCGATGACAGCAAAGAAATCTACCAAAAAGTGTGCTGCACGTACAGAGTTAACTGTGTGTATAGGCATTTTTTATCAAGTTCATTTGTTGTTAATCTGCCTTGATCATTTCCGTTTATTTTTTTTTTGTTATACCCATTTAGACCTCCGTAATCCGCAATCCACAGTGCACGTTTTATACTTTGCGTTACCGCCGGTATAAAACGGCAAGATGGCACAAAAAAAAGGAGTGTAATTCGTAGCATTAAATGTTAAACTACCATACAGTGTTTCGGAGAGATTGACGATTGGGTTGTTACTTTAACATGCTCCAGCTTTCGTCAGAATTTCAATGTTTCAAAGCTCATTTTCTATTCCGAGTATAAGCCCCCTTGGATATAAGATCCTCAGTTTATAAGCCTTCCTAAAACCCCTTACAAAGATGTATAATCCCAGGGCTCAAGTTTTATCAGGGTAGCTCTCACTGAAAGCGAGATTGTTTCATCATTATCTAGCCTTGAGGTCATATTACAACGATGAATGGATGAAAACTGTCCTTTTTATCTGTGCAGCTGGAGGCAAACAGGGATATCGTACGAGTTAATAGAATACCGGGGGGGGGGGGGTACTCCCTTACATGGCTTAAAAGGTTATGTACCGCTGAACAAATCGGTTTTCAAGGACTCACGTGAGTCTCAAAAGTCTACTATTTCACTATTTAGCGTTTTCTTTTTCTTTTTTTTTTTTTTAACTGAGAGTGTCTTTTTGACCTGAAGCCTTTTAAGGAATGTGAAGGATGGCTATAAACGGTCTACATTTATGCTACTTATAACCCTTTTGTAAAAAAAAAAAAAAAAACTTAATTCCATGATGTTAGTTTAACAAATGCTTAATTCTGTATGAGAAAAGAAATGAGTCAGGGTCATAAAATAATATATCTTGTATTAAACAGGTGCTGTAAATTAAGTCTAACTACCAGTTAACAAAGACAAGCCAAATTCTGTCTCGTTCTTGGTATTTGATGGTCTATATATCGCGATAGGACAAATCATTTTGACGCCCGCCCCCAAACAGTGCATAGCGAACTGCATGCGAAAGTAACTACTCCCTGAGGGTCGGTGCATTGCGATAGATATCTTCGTCGTTCATTCCGTCCCCGCAAGATCTCCACACCATTATTTAACGCCTCTTCGGGAGATAGTCGTGTTGAAGTACTTATTCACTACAAAACAAAATAAAATGGCGTCTTTTTTTTGTCTTTTTCTTTTTCTTTTCTGTAAAAGGTGTAGCGGTACCAAACGTCTTGTTTGTTAGCGGAAAATTTAATTTTGCCAACGATTCAGCTTTGTTTTCGACTTGACTTATCTCTCGGGCTGAAAGGTGATGACGTCATCAAGCACGTGACTTAGGCAAACTGCTTTTATATTTGTTCATTTAGAACAATTAAATTTACTTGTTATGGATATTTAAACTATAGTTTTGAGGTAGGTTAAGACTAACGAAATTCGGTGATAGTTGCGCCTCTCAGTTACTGTTAAAGGTGGTCTGCTTGCAATGGTCAGTATGTAATACGTGTATGTTTATACTGATAGAAGACTTGGGTTTATAAGTCACGTGGTTTGATGCACAGGATTAGCTCCTTTCTTTATTTCAGGTGTATCTTTACGGGACAAAGAGGATATGGGCGCCTGGGTAGCAAGAAAGGTGCGCGAAGAAGAAGGAAGGGGAACACGCTCTTCTTTGACTACCGTGTGGAACAAAATTTTTGCCAGTTCTAATTTTTGCGATTTTGCGCTTTTTTCCAGCGATCCGCAAAAATTAGTTCCCGCAAATAAAAATTACCGCAGACAAACAAAAAAAACGTACTGCAGAGTAAATATTCTCTAGCTTAAATTTGCTACACAAAAATACAGTAATAAGAAATCTTGTCTCTCAACCAGTCCCTTTCATTCAGAAACAAAACGGTATACAAAAGAAATAGTGGCTCATTGTTTGAACAGATGTATTACTATTGCACGTACTCCAAAGAAAAAAAAAAAAAAAAAAAAAAAAAAAAAAACGGAAATATTGATAATGCTGGGAACTGGATACTTTCTGAAAATCGCAAAAATTAATTCCCAGCAAGAAAAAACAATGATGTCCTAATCGCAAACATTAGTTCCCACAAAATACAAAACATCGTCAATACGTAAAAATAACCTCCCTCAAAAATGTCGTGCCACGCGGTACTCTCTTCTCCCTCGCGCGGTCTCGCGCCTAAATTCTCTTCCCTTTCGAATGCCTGCCACGCACGCTAGAGATCAAGTTATCCTATAATTATATTCATCTTCTCAGGTAATTGTTATAAATTTTTACAAAGTGAGATTTTAATCCTCAAAATTCTATGGAGGCCCGTTCTGGTCAAAATTAATATAATAAAATGGCATCACAAGTGACTTTTTCGGCCAGTGCAGCATTTATTATGGACCCGTTGTGTATTTTTGTCATCACCACACAGCATTTTTTTAGTGTGTTGTTATTTTTTTTTAGCTGCATGAATTATTTTTTAATTAAGGCTGTTTACTTTTTTTATGTTGTTGTATGAATAAATTTTTCATGTGTACCACAAATAACTTTTTAGTGGTACCGCGAATTATTTTTAATACAAGTATTGAGAATTATTTTTTCATCGTGCTGAGAATTATTTTTCGCTGTATCGCGAATTTATTTTTGGTTCTACAATGCTTTGCGGGCCTTGCAGTTGAAGTGGACTGGTTCGAGTCTTTGACTTCCTTGAGCGACCATTTTGAAAACTTTGAAGTTGAGAAGTACTTTGAAAGAGAATGCCAAGGCGAAACATTGTCAGGGAAAGAAACAAAAGAGGTTTTCATCCTTCTTACAAAATCTATCTGGAGCCAGTAGTCTTTGCCGTTCGTGATGAGGTTTTCTGGACCGAAGATTTAATGGTTTACGGTTTTAATGGTTTTATGGTTTACGGTTTTAATAGAGGTCATGCTTCAAAGTGTTTCGGCTACAAAAGGAATCGTGCGTGTGATTGAAGATTTAATCGAAACACGATTAAATGAATCGTTTTCACCTCACAATTTCATTAAAGATTTTCTATAATATTTTGAAGGGAAAGATTACCTCTTCAGCAGTTTTTGTTTTTGTTTGTTTGTTTGGTTTTTTTTCGCAGAGATGAAAGATTAAATCTCGACGTTTACTTTGGCTCGATACTTAAAAACTTTCGGAAACGAACGACAATCTGAAAGTATACATGGTAAACCAAGAGACAATTTTTTCCCCTGAAGCTGTTGTGATATATTTTGCATCTATAACGTGTGACCTAAAAGAAGCATTGCCTTCTCGCCTGCCAATTTTGTAACCTGAATGATAATGGTGTTGATTGTTTTCTCCATTTTATTTCAAGATCACGAGTTCAATGCAACTAACTGCAGGCATAAACATTCATGCGCTTTCTCTCCTTGCGTTCAAATTTATTTTTCCACCTTCTAATGTTAACAAAAGACTATTTTTAAAGAGAGAGAGAGAGAGTACTAACCGTTATGGGAGTCCCGAAAATCTTGAGAATGAGTTAGAGTCACTATTTAAAAGAGCTGTGTCGCCAAATTTACCCCCAAATTGAGTGAAACAAAAAATTAACTGCTCAAAACATGAAAAAGCGGGTATAAATAACAAAGCAATAACATGTGGAGTAGAGGAAGGCTGACTAACTTATACATATAATAATTATGTAGATGAAAATGATATGAAACTTTAGTATTCAGAACAATGGATTGATGAGTAAAATAAAACAGCCGAATAAAAATTGGATAAATGACCATAATTTCAATAAAGATTTAACATTTAAAATACTGGAAAAAAAAATTTCGCAAAACAAATGTCCCTTTCAATTGTCAACAACCCTGACTACTAGGTTCAAGTATCCCTTGCCGTGACTCATCGAGTAGTCTTCGTCGACACATCTTGCCTCGTCGAGTCATCGTCTCGTTGAGTCGTCCTCGTCGAGTCAACTTCACCGAGTCATCCTCCCTCGTCGAGTCATCGCCTCGTTGAGTCGTCGTCGTCGAGTCAACCGCGTCTCAGCGAGTCATCCTCGTGTAGTTATGGTGCCTCATCGAGTCATCCTCGCAGAGTCATCGAGTCCTCGTCCAGTCCTGGCGTGAAAATCGAGTCGTCCTCGTCGAGTGTTGAAGTACCGCTTGAAAATTCGAGTGTCTATTTATTTATTTTTGAGAGTCGGTAGAAAGATGACTCCGTTCCCAGAAACGGTGAGTGATCCAAAGTTTGGCAGCGGAGACGTGTTCCAAAAAAAGGGAGTAGGGACGAGGCGGTTGAAATACCGCCTGCCAGAAAACCCCAGTATTTTGAATAGTCCGCACACCAGTGTGCGGGGAAACGGATTGATCGAGGGCCATACATATGTCAATCATGTTAGATGAGCCCTCGCGTATATTTCCCAATTTAGGGAGCAGATGGCAAATAGGGAAAAGACGTACATGTAAAGTGATTGTGATTTCCGCTTTAAAAAGAGCATAATTGATGACCAAACTGCCGAAATGACGTCTTTAAACTTCACAGCGCTGGAATTGTCTTTATTTAGCCGTAAGAAACAAAGGTCAAAGAAAATTAAAACACTTTACAACTGCATCTGAAATCAAATCCTATCAGGAACACCTACAGAAGAATAAACCACCGGAGATGGTTACTCAGTATGCATGTAACAAACCAGCTTCATGACCTTTTAATGTTAAGCCTAGTGTTGCAAGAAAAGATTTACTCAGTCAAAGTTTAGAATGATACGTGCACTGTGTAGTGCTAGTAACCTTCGAGCAAGAGCCGAGAAAATAAAAAAAAAACCTCTGTTCAAGCAAACTCACAAGGTCACGTTTCACATTATCACGAGCTTAGGAGTCGTGTTTAGCCTGTCAACGCTTATTTCTAACCTGTCTCGCGCGAAAATAATCGGAAGTTTCAAACTGCAGGTTTCTCTTTGATTGGCTGATTTAATTGGGATCAGCTAACGTGACAAAAGTGGGCGGCATTAAAAAAATCATGGTTCTCTGGCAGGCGGTATTTCTCGCGGCTTCGCCGCTCGTGACGGCTCCGCCGTCAAATCTCACTCGACTAATTTACAACGGCTCCGCCGCCAAATCTCACTCGACTACTACCAGGACAACTCGGATTAATATTAATCCTAATGATTATTATAATCCAGTAATAGATTATTATAATCCATTACTGAGGTTTGAGCCGTGCCTTGATCAATTAGGATTACTATTAATCTTATGTAGGATTAATATTAATCAGATTAATATTAATCCTAATATTAGATCCAGTAATAGATTATTATAATCCATAACTGAGCTTTGAGCCGTGCCTTAAACGATTAGGATTAATATTAATGTGATAAATATAATCCCACATAGCTCAAATTTGTACAAGTCTCTCAATAAAGAAAATATTCTATTCTAACCTCGACGAATTTGCTACTTGTGCTAGTAGTTTGTGAACAAAACTCTTAATTACATTCAGTCAATAACCGCACTCCTTATTATACGTTATTATATTTTAGTAGCAGAAGTCGGCAGTTGTCTCAGCTCTGCTGGTAATACAGTTGCAACTGAATTTTTTGCAGGGCCATGAAGATTTTTAACGTAGAATAGAATAAAGATCTTAAGTAATAAAAAAAATAACAAAGTGAAAGGGATGTCAGTGCGCACATCATCAAAGGAAATCCTTGAATCTTTTCCAGTTATTTCTAAAAGACGCAGTCTTTCTGAGTTTGATCCATAGAGATAGTTATTTCCCAGGGAGCATTTCATGATTTGGACCGTCTGCGTATATGCTGGACTTAAAGTAGGAGTTTGTGTTAGAGGACTGGGTTTCAGGATTGGTGTCATAGAAGGAGCCATTGTTGTTGATGGGTTAGCTGGTGGCAGCCACGAAGGCGTATGATTGACTGAAGTGTTGGCACCAATTTCAGCTGGACGGAAGAACTCTAGAGTTATGTTGGCAAGTGACCTTGCAGACAACATATCCTGTATGCGTTGATAACGATACTTTATACGTGCTTGTCATTCACTTTAACAAGAATGTCGCCAACCAGCTCTAACATATGCAAGTGATCGTGTGACTGATTTGATCAGTGTTATGTCCCGTCAGTCCCTTGTTCAGCGTGTAATGTCTGCAGTTTGTCTGTCATAGCTCTGATCTGGATTATAATAGCGATTAATATTAATCCGGATGATTATTATTAATAATAATTTAATCCTTCCAATTTTTGCCGTGCCTTAATCTATTACTGGATTATAATAATCTATTGCTGGATTATAATAATCTATTAGTGGATTATAATAATCTATTACCGGATTATAATAACCATATTATAATCTATTATTATTATAATCCACGGATTAATATTAATCCGAGTTGTCCTGTACTACACAATACCGCCAGCTACGCAGGCTACTCACAAAACGAACTCGTAACAATTACAAAGATGTGAGGAAATAAGATTGATAATTGATTGATTGGTGAAATAAATGATAACTTTATACATTCCTGTCCTCTGGTTTTCTGTATTCAAGTTTCAGCGTGGCAAATATCTCTTCTTCTGAGTTCGCTTCAAGGAGACATGGAGGCTGCAAAGAAGAGAAGCCATATTATACGTAAGGGGGTTTGCTTCTAAGGAAACTGTAGGGCTGCCTTGGAGGGCTAGCCTACAATTTTTCACGTTATAAACATAGTTGCCAGAATTTTTAGAGCAAAGGGAGAAATTTTGAGGACGCACGCATACAACAAACCGTAAAACTAACTGGCGCCTGCCATGCAGGGGCAAATGATCAAGGCCAACATAAAGCAGGCATGAAGCACAAGACCTGAAATGGGGGAAGGCTATTGTTTCATGCTCCACACCTGCTTGGCGCTTACATTTGCTCACCTGAAAAACCCCTCCTAAAAGCACCTGTTCTACATGCTATTGTGGGAAAGTAAAAAACAAGTCTGGTTGATAAAATACATTGGCCACTGTGAGAAAATTCAGAGGCTGAAATCTACAGCACTAGCCCTTTGTCAGAGTGAGTCAGTTAAATTATTGACGCAATTAAAACAACTAAATAAATTTTTTTAGGGAGTAAGATCTGCTTCAGTTGTTTTCATCCTATATTTTTCCCACTTGTTGGCAGGAATTGTTCAAAGTACTTTAAAGCTTAAAAAAGGAAGCATATCTTTACATGTATAGTCAAAAGAATATGATTATTGGTAGTGCAGCATAGTGACATCTATGATCCCCCGTTCTTAAGGACACAAGAACTTACCACTTGGTTATGATCCCACAGTCCACGGTTCGATAACTTGATTTTCAACATTTTCCAGGCATAGTCCCTTATTGAGCGGTTAAATTGCTAGACAAGAAAAACAGGTGCATAATATTATTATTGACAGTAACATCATCCATCGTAATACATCACTAACACAAGTCCTAAAAGTTGTTGCAAAATAACCACAGATGTTAACGCAAAAATTGAGCACACAATAAGTCAATTTGGTGCCTCAAGTTTCTGCAAGAGGAGACCACTTTAAGGGTGGCATAACAGTTTATTTCTGACAGAAGCTGGTGTACACACCTTAGAACCTGTCCATCCTAGTAAAGAAAATGGGAATTGATTGGGTGGAGTCACAATCAGGTCAACTCTTCTAACTGCTCTTCCACCCCTTTCCTCTTGGAAGTCATCAATGCACGATCCTCCATATCTCGTTGAACCTGTTAGTGAATCACTGTCTGACGATGCCAATGCCGTTGTTGTCAGTTGAAACATACAGAAGCAGTGGTCAAGATTATCCATGTGGCCCACCGTGTGTCCAAGCAAGGGAGAAAATATCACTGACCAAGCCCATTAATGTGATTTTCTCCCTTTTAAACACTCCTGGCCATTCAGGGCACAATAATTGTCAAGGTTAAGTTTGTATATTATATATTTTACACATTGTACACATTTTGTTTCAACATTTTACATAGATTAGTCCGGAGGAGATAGCAACGCAGAAAAAAGTTAAAATTATTACTTTTCCCAAATAAAATAGATAATTTAACTTACTGACAGAAAAATAAACTAAGTTATGCTTCATAAGAGAGAGAGACCTTAATATTTATTCGTATGAGGGTTATGTAGCCCATTCAGACGCCTTTAGCACTGCTATCAATTGAGGCCTTGTTTTTTTTTTTTCTTTAATAAATTTTTGGTCATTAAGAACCTCACCTCCCCCACCCCCAACTTCCCCTTACAGAGTTTATATTGTTTTGTCTCGATGTACATGGGTCTCTGGGTTTTTTAACATTGGTCACTTTTGAATATCTCTCTTTTACAATCCTCAAAACAAAGTAAGGAAAAACAAATATGCTGACCAGTAGAGCACCAAAAAGTTGTTAGTAATTGTTAGTAATACAGTTAGTAACTGTTGAAGCACAGTGGTTACATTACCAAACAATATTGAAATCCATTTCAAACTTGCTTGATAATGTATTTATGCCATGTTGATATCACTATCCCATTAGGTGGGAGGATATCTTGTCAAGGCTTTCAAATTGAAGTCTTTATTTGTTGCAACATACTTTTGGCTTCCACCAAGAGCTGAATTCCGACCAGCCATTAAGTCCTTGTCAACCATGTGACCCTAAAAAGGAAAAAAACATTTATTTTGTTAACAAACAAATGCTCAAAAAGTGTTTTAGCTTAAAAACCTTTGAATGATCCCTCTAATTTGGCTTTGATTTATTGTTTCTTTATTTCCTTACCAGCTTATCAAGCCTTTCAACAAGCTTTACTAGCAATCCTTCAACGCGGTAGACATCTTTATGGGTAATCAAAATGTCCACATCATGTCCTGATGGTTTACCTCTAGAAAAGATTGGGACAGAAAAAAACTATTGAGCTTAAAGATTATTTATTTTAAAACAACTGGGCAACATGCCACATACTCACTGGTTGAGAGTTATCATCTAATTGTCCATGGAAATAAATTTTTAAAAAAATTACGCAATTTTTTTCTTGTCTCTTGCACGTGATTTTTGAAGAATAAACTTTTAATGTTATAATATTGTAAAATGAAAAAAGACAATTTTCCATTGTCTAAACTCTTACAGGCCATAGAAATGACATCAAAAAGTTCAAAACTGTAATGTATTTGTTGACTTTTTGCTGTAGAAGTCAAATATTATACTTTTTACCAAAGAATTAAGTAAGAGAAATGTGTACATTGTATGGTCACCTGCGGTACCCTCCAACTAGTTCCACTGTGCAGTTTGGCTGGATACTGTTTAACTATGAAATGAAAAATTCTAAAATAATATATAAATACTTGAAAAATTTTTGATTTGCCTTTTAGTCTAATAAAAAAAATATTACTCTCTGTCATGGGTGATGTGATAACATAATGACAGTCAAATATACGGGGTATAGAATTGTGAATCTGAGAGTCACTTTGCAAGAATGCGAGACCCCATGCAGTATGCGGTTTCAACATTCATGGCCAAGACTTTAAAATTCGAGACTCCGAGAAGTAAAATCACCCAAGAATGAGACTTTGAGACCTGTCGACAAATGCTTCAAAGATTTTAAGATTGGGCTAATATTCCGAGAGCCATGTTTTTCGAGGGACCGTTCCCTGCCCCAAATATGGTGTCATGAAATCATATTTTGAAGACGATGTTTAATTGACCTCTCTTGCCACAATGTTTTTAATACCAATAGCTTTTTCTCTTGGAACAGGTTGAATTAAATCATCATAATACTTCAAACCTATAAGATAATATTAATCTGTACTTTAATCAAGCATCAAAACCGAAAGCAAGAGCATGTTGCCACAGTTGAAACCCCAAGCTGGGAAATTTAGAGTAACAAAAAAGCTGCAGCAACAAACTCAATCCTGCAAGAGTATTAGCCCCAACCCCCCCCCCCCCCCCCCCCACCGTTTTTCCAGGGAAGAAAGTTAATAAGCTCCTCCGCTCTTTTAAGTCCCCCTCCTCTCCCCATTATTATTCTTCACTAATAAAATTTATTAGTGATTAGACTGTATTTTATAATAAATCATAACCGGAAGTTTGGATTGTTTTTGATCCTCAGCAGCATGACCTCCAACTTCTTGTTACTAAGGTTTTCTACTTTGTATTCTAGTTCTTTATGAAGAACTGACACCATCGTGATTGCTAAATCAAATAAGCCCCCCCCGCCTGCCCCCCTTAAATGTGTTTTAAAATAAATAAGCCCTCCAGGGGGCTTAATAGAGGGTTTACGGTAAAACAAAATAATTCACTCAAATTAATAATTAATTATTAAGGCCACTTTCAAGTTGGGCTATACATGATTTAAGCCTCTTTTCCAAAATGAGGGCAAATGCATAATCTCTAATACGAAACAATAATATTATTCAAATAACACTCATTTTCACTAGACAAGTTTTTCCACTTGGCCTCATTTTAAAAGTAAGTGTTTTGGGAACTTCAAGGTTTATCATGATCATGATGATGATAAGCCTCTTGTTGAGGTCAATGGTTTAATTCTTGATGCAAGTATACTGTATAAGATGTGTTTCTTTTGCAAAAAAAATATTTTTTTAAGACTGGTAACCAAAACTTTTGGCAGATAACTGCAGATGCGAAAATGACATCTCAAAAAAGAATCAAACTTACATTCTCATGACAGTAATGAAACTGAACCACAGTATCGTTATTTAGAATAACAAAAATAATTAGCTATAATTTACCCATTGTCTGCTGTTCTGTGAGTTTCATTCCATTTTTCACAGCTTGAATGATGTCAAACATGTTTCGATGACCCTTCTCATACCACTTTCGAGCTGTAGCAGGTCCACATCCATATATAGATGAGAATATCTAAAAGCAGAATATTTTTTAGAATCCACAAATTAATAAGCTCTTTGTTCAATGGTATAATAATAATATTTTGCCACTCAAACGTTTACTGCCTTATGGTAAAGTGAATTATCAATACAGTACAGGCCCACTTAATAAACAACCAGTGATCAGCAATTAACATAGGTTCATTTAATAACGGGATGATAAACTTTAATGGCAAGATGTTGTAACTTCAAGATCTTGCTGACAAGATGCTGACGTTGCAATCCGACGCTGTTGCTGGCAAGAAGTTGAATGTTCAAGATCTTACTGGCCAGATGTTGAAACTTTATATGATCCTACTGGCAAGATTTTGGTGATAACAAACTGTGTGGCTGATTGAGTCACCGACTGGTTTAAAACATGACCTTAGGTATCTGAGTGAATCTCAACTGTCTAGCTAGAAAAATGACTGTCTGGCCTATTTATTAACAATTTATTAAGGCAAGCTCTGCCCGGGATTAACAGAAATATCTGAAAACAAACCTCCATCGACTTAAAGAAGTCACTGGATAGGATGTCTTGAACTTCTACGAATGACCCATTTTCTAGAATATCCTGTTTTGACATGGGCAAAATAAAATGTGTTTCACAATATTACAAGCCTGATTCCATTAATTTTGAGAAAGAAAAAAGGAAAACCAGAGAAAGACCAAGTTCAGGAATATTAATCATTTGTACAACTGTACAGCCATAACAGTAGCCATATATGATTTAAGCACACGTTTTTGTTCGGTTTTGTGGTTATTAGTAGGTTTTTACTTTGGGTTTTGATCTGTTTGAGCTGGACGTGTGTGAGTCGTTTGTTGTTGTTCGGTTTTCTGGTTAGTTTTAGTTTCATCTTTTTGAGGCGTGTGAATCGTTTGTTGTACGGTTTCCTGGTTGTTTGGTTTGTTCCCGGTTGGTGTTTATAATGAGTAGCCGTGGTCGTGGTTCGTCTCCAAGGTGCCACGTTGAATATTTTAATCGTAGTAAGCCCCCTAATTGTGGAAATTGTGGCCATCATCTGGGTGGAACGTTTCAGGGTGCGCGAAAGAAAACAAAGTCAGCCAGCCCAGCAGTTCTCGAAATAACTCAAGGCGTCTTTTCGTGTCGAACGACGGGAAGAGACGATCGATGTTTTGTAACAAGTAGTGGCGACATGTGGTTGTGTACCCACGAGGCGTGCAAGGTCGCGAGGTCAGTTCACGTGAACAGCGATTTGGCCCCCCAGTACGAGTGCGACCACGTGAAGCTTGCCAAGAACACCGACATCGCTGAGTCCCCTTGCTTAACCTACTCACCAAGTATTTTGAGGTACCCGTGCGGAAATGACGCCGATTTATACACGGACTGACGATTTATGCAGGGCACCCAACGGCAATTTTCGGGAAAGTACCTGTTCGGAAGACGATTTGAGAACTAGAATTTTCGGAACATTTGTTGTGAAATTTCTTGCTTGCCTGCCTCTCCTAGGATTTTCGAACATCTACAAAATGGTATAATTACCCATTTTAAACGGATATTTACCCTAAAAAAGGCCACCTAGAATTTTCGGGAGCCTTTTCCTGGCTGAAATTTTCGAAAAGGTAAGTTTTGATCCCTATAATTTTCGGATCACTAGACTTTCAGCTAGGAAATCCGAACAGATGAAAAGTTTTTAGGGGATAAAAAATATGCCTATATCTACCGTTTAAATACTAAAATACGTTCAACAATGCTATGTTAAGTGGTTTTGAACTATATCCTCGTTGGGTGCCCCTGATTGGCGCGCTGAAATTGGCCCAAATTAGTTTCATCCCTTGTCTTTATTATATGTTATCCGCTGTTATTCGTCCGCAGTCATTAGATAATACAGTATATACCAGGTTTATAAATTGATCGAATGACGGTTTGCTCGATTAGTTTACAGTATAAAAACAAAGGCAATGCGTAGTATCAACCATAAAATTTAACTAGAATCAACAACCAAGGTCGCAAATAAATCCTCTGCGCCCTGCGCAAAAATAGTCTATAGCTTGAGGAAGACTAAAAACTTCTAGATGACAGTTCCATTCATGTACAATAAAGTAATAAATTCCCAATAAATTCTAATAAATTCCCTGCGATTTTCTTAAGTTCAGTTTCTTGCGTTTCAGTCCCCAGGTAAGGCTATTTTTCGCACAAAAAGGAAACCTAAAATTTTTGGATTCGAAAATTCGATGGCGAGGAATCACAAAAATTCTCACTTTCGTAAACCTTAAAACTGCATCATAAATTTTCGGGAAAATAATACTGAGGCCCTTGTAATTTCGAAAGACTCGAGTTCCCCAAGGATGACAAAAACAGATACGAATACTATAGCGCCGCCTAGAATCCATTTCTAGAGATTCAGAGATCTATAAGTACTCTGGGTAGCCTAATAAGTTTTTTCAATGCGTTTAGGAGGAAACCTTCGTTGGTGCCCCTGACTTGTGATACCTGCAAGAAATCATTCCCAGGGAACAGGAGTCTTGCGTCGTATTGAAAAACATTTCACGAACAACAATCGTTTAATTGCAATAAGATAGTGTTCCGAATCAGTTAACAGACGCGGATAAGGTGTTCAAAATCCTCATGAAAAATCACTCTCAGGACAATAATACCGACGGCAATAATAACAGAATACAGTTTTTCCGAAGAAGCTGAAGAAGGAGAGCAACAAGAAACTCCCCGTTTGAAACAAGCGAGAAGGGATGATGGTATGAATGAAGAGCTGTAAGTCCTATAAAACAGAAGCCAGCATGAGGACTGTAAAAACGTGTGCTTAAATCATATATGGCTACGTGGAAAATGTCTTGTTCCTCCAGGGCTCCTGAAAGAGCTGGGACTGAGAGAGATCAAAACATAAAGATAGTAAAACAGGAAGAACCCTGCATTTTATCGGATAGTCCGGCTGCAGTCACAAACTAACGAGGAAGTTGCGCGACTGAAAGTTGAAAGCTGCTCCGAAGAAAAGTGTACCCGTCATAAAATTGTGCAGAAGAAGTTTGAGACTATCGGCCCTAGATCAGCGGAGCCTCTTTACAACGCCCGCGAGATCGCGAACGTCGTTTGTCAAAAAACACCACAAAGAAAAAGCGTAAGAAACACGCGGAGATGGCTCGTTAAGAGTTAAACACTCTCAGGTGCACATAAGGCTTCTCGTAGCAAGCTTTTCCGTCCGTTTCGAAAAACCGAAAATCCCGATCCTAGGTCTTTCTTTGAAACGCTTGCAACCCATACTAGAAATCTCGTTGCCGCTATTGTCAAAAACTCTTGCATTACCACAAAACCGTCTTGAGAGTTACACTTGTTTTAAAAAGAGGAAAGAAAAACGAAAGGATGATGAAAGGAAGAGGTAAAAAGAGCTAACGATGCCCGTCTAGACGTGGCAAATGGTAAAAAGGATACTTTTCCCACAGTGAATTTATTCATCGCTGCTGCCACGGAATTACTAAAACGAATTGAGAATCATCCTGCCGGTTTTAAAAATGGCCCAAATTACTGACTAGCACTAAGCTTCTTTTTATAAATTTCCGCTATATGAAATAGAATGCTTTTTCAAAGTGGATAAAAAGAAAAATTGCTGAGAGCCTCTTTGCATCCGCATATTCCATTAGATCATTCTCGGGCTATTAAAGGGACAAATATTTTGTTTAAAAGGAAAATTCAGCTCAACAAAATATTAAAGCAGATAGGTATGGATTCTTTATTAGCTAAAATTTGAAATAACAATGAAGCTTAGAGTGCAAACAGAATTTATGGCAAATACAAATGTACGACGATTACTCTATAACACACGATGAGCATAAAATTTTACAAGTTAACGTTACTGATTCACGTATATTGCAAGTACGTTACTGATTTACGTATATTGCAAGTACCCTACTATTTAACTGCTTTACCCATCTTGGCCAATGGACTGCTCTTGAAAAATGACCTCCCCCTAAACGAGAGTGCCAATGCATGGGAGTACCCAGTTCTCAGTCAACTACTAATTTTTCGGCCAGTTCTCAGTTAACTACTAATTTTGGTTAGCTGTCAACTTTCACTTTCCTTCGCGAATATTATCCCGTCATAGACCGAATTTTCGTTACTTCAGCAAGTCAAGCACTTTTAAGGGGGTAGGCCGTACTAAAATCAAGGTTTAAACTTAGATGAATTTACTCCGCAAGTAGTACCATTTATAAGTAACTGAAAATATAGAATTAAAAGAACACACAGTAACTATCTTACCGAAGTAGTAAAAATGCGTAAGCGATAGCTATTAAGACTCCAATTAACCGATTTTTGCTTCAAGTAACAACAACAACAGTTTATTCAATTGTCAAATGAGTTTTCTATTTTACCCACAATTAGCGGAGCTATTCTAGGTGGGCAACAACACAATAATTGTCTTATAGACTAGTTTATTAAAACTCTCTTGCAGTAAAAAGAACTGAATTATCGAGTACATTTTACAATCATAAGGCAACTATTATCTAGAGTATAGTAATTTACAGTTATATCAATGAAAATAACAATTGAATCACTTAAAAAATTTAAATGTAAAGAAGTCATCCACTCTCTTTGTCCTGCAGACCTGCATGTTCCGGAAAAGATAATACTTTTGTGTTTTCTGCCTTAAGGTGTAGTTAGGCGCGTCCAGGAGTGGGCTGGGAAGTAGGTGGTGCAGAGGGTGGCTGGGGGACTTCATTTTCGCCATATATTTGTAGCACAAGAGTATTCTTCTATTATCTAACCTATCTAGTTTACCTAACTGTAAGGCATGAGCATATGACTCTGCCTCGGGGTAGATTATGTTAAGCACCCTTTTTTGCACTCGCTATATGGCTTCGGACAGATAAGCAGGGATGTTCTGCCAGACTGGTATAGCATACTCTAAAACTGGCCGGACTGTGCTAAGGTATATCCTCAAGATGTTGGGTTGGCTCATCCTGGCTCTACGGAGAACTCTAAGGGAGTATAACTTCTTACAAGCTGTCTTAATAATGTAATCAACATGAGAGTTCCACTTCAGGTCATTGTCCATAATAACTCCTAAGATCTTATAGGTATAGGCACGCTTGATGACATTGCCGCCAATTATTATCGGGTTAATGAGACAATTAGAGTTGCGTAGGAAATTAATATGCATTTCTTTACTTCTGGTTGGATTAAGTCTCATATTATGAGCAATGGCAAAATTGTGAATGTCTGAGGCAACTACATAAAGTAAGCTAGGGGAGTTCCTTGGAATTATTTCGAGAGCACTGGTTTGATTGATGCCATAAAAAAAACGTTTTAGCTTTTTAAACGGATAGCAAATAGCAGGACATAGTCCCGTGACGCTGGTGGTAAAGGTCAAGCTTTATCTTCAGTTTATTCGCTTCTTATACTTCGTTGTCAAACACTGTTTACACCGATGGGAGAGACATAATTGAGACTGCTGACAAAGGCATGAAAGTATTTGACACGGGTCTGAATTCGACTTCTTCATTCACACATGTCCAATATACACAAACGGATACGATTCGTCAAACTGATGGTCCATTGGTACCAATGGTACGATTGGTACCAATAGAAAAGCACCCTATTCCAATGGTTCTGTTGGTGCATATGCATCTAATTAAGGGGACTTAGATTATTTTCCCATGTGACCTGGTTGGGTAGAGGGCAATTCCAATGGTCCATTGGTACCAATGGTACGATTGGTACCAATGGAAAAGCACCCTATTCCAATGGTTCTATTGGTGAATATGCATCTCATTAAGCGGACTTAGATTATTTTCCCATGTGACCTGGTTGGGTACAGGGCAATTCCAATGGTCCATTGGTACCAATGGTACGATTGGTACCAATGGAAAAGCACCCTATTCCAATGGTTCTATTGGTGAATATGCATCTCATTAAGGGGACTTAGATTATTTTCCCATGTGATCTGGCTGGGTACAGGGCAATTCCGATGGTCCATTCGTACCAATGGTGCGATTGGTACCAATGGAAAATGATGCCATTCCAGTGGTTCTATTGGTGCAAAACAAGTTCACTTTTACACCAAGTGAAAACGCGCTAATAATTATTATGAACGTTCCTCGTTCTATAAGAAAACCACGCAAAACAAGTTCGCTTTTACATCAAGTAAAAGCGCGCTATAATTCTTATGAATATTCCTCGTTCTATATCCCAATCACGCAAAACAAGTTGGCTTTTACACCAAGTAAAAGCGCGCTAATAATTATTAGAATATTCCTCGTTCTATAAGCCAACCATGCAAAACAAGTTGGCTTTTACACCAAGTAAAAACGCACTAATAATTATTATGAATATTCCTCGTTCTATAAGCCAACCACACAAAACAAGTTGCCTTTTACACTAAGTAAAAACGCGCTAATAATTATTATGAATATTCCTCGTTCTATAAGCCAACCACACAAAACAAGTTGCCTTTTACACTAAGTAAAAACGCGCTAATAATTATTATGAATATTCCTCGTTCTATAAGCCAAGCACGCAAAACAAGTTCGCTGTTACACCAATTAAAAACGCGCCATAATTCTTATGAATATTCCTCGTTCTATTGGCTAACCACGCAAAACAAGTTCGCTTTCACACAAAGTAGAAACGCGCTAATAGTTACAAAACGAGGGTGACCTATATATCTAGCGCTAATAATATCTCAAGGTGCTGCAAGTATAACAAACATCGTACGAACATAAAAAATGAAAGGTAACGCGTCACTGTCGTGTTCGTTCTGTTTATTGTGATTCACGAGCAAACAACATGACATATGAATGTCTTCTTTCCTGTTCGCAAGCACTATTTTTTGGTAATTCTTACTCGTTAAAAGAACCCGAAACAACACGGAAAGGCGCGAAACTAGCAAAGTGGTATTGAGGCAACAGGTTTTAACAACTGTACTCAACTCACTGTGAAATTAACTTCTGAAATTTCTTACGCGCAATTTCATTATCTACATGGAAGCATTTAAACCAAAACAAGTTTTCAATGAAGAGTTTCCGAAAAGGGTGGTTATATCATGCTGTTGGTTAATGGAGTCTATTTGTGAGTATTGGACAACCCTCTCTTCATTTAGGGCGTGTTTACGTGGAGGTGATTGACTCCAGGTAGGTGAGGTGACATGTCGCGGGTCACCCCGCCTAACATGTAAACGTGCTCATATTAAAATGAGAGATTATATGGACGGGCGGGTTACCCCACCTACCTGGGGTAAACAGGCCCTAGCAATTCCAACGTCTTGGGCGTAGTTCAAAGCACTAATATTTTGTGTTGAAGTAAGAAATCACTTGCAGGTTTTCCACCTGCCTTGTCAAAAGTCCCTCAATGTTACCTTTACAAACATTGTTTCTCGAAAGTACAAAATTCCATGTACTTAAAAGAAAGTTGCTGATTTCTTTGAGCCATCAGAACTTCTTTTTTGCCAGATCCAATGCCGGATAAGAGTCACAGCTTTGAAAAACTGGCATTTAATAGAACAACAACCATTACTGAGCGAAATCTACAAAAAAACCGCCCCTCGTATCTTATAAAAGAGGGCGGTCGCTCAAAGACATACTCGTGAGAGCCAAACTATAAAAAGACTATTTTAAACACGCGCTGGGGAGTCGTGTAGGCCTATCAACCCCATTTTACACTAAGTTTTACCGTGACCACCCTGACTACCACGACTACCGTAACTACCACGAGTACTGCGACTACCACGACTTACCCCAACTACCACGACTACCGTAACTAGCACGACTACCTGCAGGACTACCCCAACTACCGCGACTACCGTAACTACCACGACTACCACGACTACCTGCAGGACTACCCCAACTACCACGACTACCGTAACTACCACGACTACCACGACTACCTGCAGGACTACCCCAACTACCACGACTACCGTAACTACCACGACTACCTGCAGGACTACCCCAACTACCACGGCTACCGTAACTACCACGTGTCACGTGTCACGTTACCACTGAATCACGCCTTTTCAGGAGGGCATAAAAAGGATTTGACCTTGATGGAAAAGGGTGAGGGGGGGAATAAGGCAGTTGGCACCTGAAAGTAGTTTTACACCTGTGTTGAAGAATGGGTATCTGGAGTAAGAAGGGTGGTGCAAGGGCATCCTAGGGGCCCCACCCCCCTGGATTTCCCCCTTGTACTTGTAAAGGTGGATTTTGCTGCTACACAATTTTTATGTGTGTTACTGAAACAGAGGCAATGTATGAAAGGTCATCAGTAAACATAAAAGTTTCAAGCAAGATTAAACTTTAAGGTTTGCGCATAAGCTTTCACACACCGCCTCTATTAATCCATGTTACCTAAGTAATATTTACCACATATATTACACACAACTAGAAAAACAACGATATCCTGCATCGCAGGCATATTTTTGGGTGAGCAAACTTTGCTTGTTTATGTTCGTAATGCTCTGCCGCCATCTTTGATTTTACGACTGAGAAAGATTGGGGAGAGAAGAAATATCCCTTGGGGTAGGTGTTAGGGTGAAAAAAGGGGATGGGGAGGGAGAATTCTCTTTCCCTACCCCTTCCCCTTTCCCTTGACTTGCCTCAACATCTCTGCTGTTTTGCATATTGATTATTCAATATGGCAGTTTTGACATGGTGATTTTGAGAACAAAAAAACTCATGCACCCAATGAAAAGCTTCCAATGTAGGCTTAAACAATGACGAAAAATTATTTAATTAAATAGTTATAGTTTATATTAAGAACAGTACAAAACAGAGTACTCAAAATCGACAGTAAGTTAAGTATTTCTACATTTTCTGCAGGTTTCCTGGTGAAAAAAAATATGCCTGCTTAATTCTACTGCCAATAAATAGTGACAAGAGCATTCAACAGTTCTATTTTTCAAACAGTACCAGGAAAAACTGACCACTTGCCCCCACCAACACATAAATTCATCAAGAACTTGAAAATCTCAATGGACTGTCAATAAAAGAATGTGGGGCAAATTGGGGATGAAAATATACAAGCATAAACTTTGTCATTCCACCATATTATAACCAGAAACTAATCAGTTTGTTTTCTTGTTAGTTAAATATTATAACATTGTCCAGGCAAGGTTCTCATTAAGTGCTGCCAACCAGCTAAAACACAGGCTACATTGAATTCTACCCATCTAGTTTTGGGGAATAAAGGGTAAAGTGAGGTTAGTGAAAGCCTCAACATGCCTACAGCACTTGCGCAGCACTCGATTACTAAGCCGCCTACTTTTACATCATAGCTGTCTACTTTAAAACTTAATGAGAACCCTGATGGGTTATTCATTTGGTTACTTGTCAGTCGTTTGTGTTGCCGATTGGTGATTTCACAATTTTTAACATCAACAATACTGCATCAAACTTTATCCTAAGGAGGTAAATTTATTTCATACCAGTCTAATGCAGAGAAAGCCTTCTCCCTGGAATCATAACTTGTCACAACATGAGTCACCAAGTTGCTATGAAGAAATAAAAATGCCGCTTATCCCGTGATGAAATAATCAAAAAAGGGATATAATAAAAGGGGAAGTTTTCTATGCCTGTGTGATCCATGCTCACTGGGGGTGGAAGGGGGAGGGGGCCAGCAAGGGAAGTAAGATTACTCTCCCAAATAATCAAATGGTGGTGTACTTTGTTTTTTTAGGACTCACCATGTTACCTTGAATGGGGTATCATACACATAGTTACAAATAGTTTAGTAAACAACCTATCACAGGAAAATGTTGCAGCTCATGTGCTGTCTGTTCTAGAACAGGGTATTCATATCATGCATAGTTTAAGAGTGGCCAGAATGAATTTTTTCCTCTTATAGGAGGGTGTGAATGGGGTTAACCGACTAGCGACAAAGAGCAAAAAATATTACTGACTACCGACAAAACGAGTAAAAAATTACCGACTACCGACAGGAAAAATATTAACCAACTACCGACATGAGCTGACATTATTAATATTTGTTTTCAGAATAAAGAGCATTTTGCATTTTTTTTTTCTGGCCGTTAGGAAGTAACCTCTTTAAATTTATGACTCATTAGATGGCCTAACAGAAAGAACTTAATTCCTCTTTTGCTGATACAGGTACATTACTACAACCAATACCTTAATTACAGAAGCCACACCTTAAAGATGCTACCAACTTTATAAATTTTATTGAAAAGACAAAGGTGAAAAACCTGAACGTTTCTTGTTTCGTTCCGAGAAATGCTTAGATCAATCCTCAAAGAAAATTATTTCCAGTTTAATGGAAAGCACTATCACTTAAAACCCACGATACCGCGGTGAGCACACACAGCAGTTTCCTTTCCAAAATTTTCATGGCCGCAGACATTGAAACAAACCGTCTTCAAACCAACTGTTTGAAAACGCTACATAAATGACATTTTTTTCCCTGTAGGACAAAAGTAAACCAGACATCGTAGATTTCTTCAAATTCACGGAACGAGTAAACTTACACATCACCCTACTATGAAATTCACGGCCGAAATATCTGACACTGAGACAATCTTTTTAGACACGGTTGTTACCAAGTCACAACATTCAACGAAAAATGAGCCGTGAGAAAAAGCTATCATTGACGCAAAGACGCATTTTAAACGGAAACCTTCCAGTATATACATTTTCACCTCTTACCACCCACCAATTGTTAAAATGGATTTGACAAACAAGAAGCCTTGAGAATCCTACGAAGAAACTCCTCTGAGGAAGTATTTCAGATTTCAAAAAGCGGTTGATGGACAGAGGCTGGCCACACAATTTTGAAAGAAAAATTGCTATTAGAAGTAACACTCACAGAAGGAAAGCAGCGCTCCTGAAACAAAACAACAAGGAAGAAAAAGAAATATTGCCTTTCGTGACACAATACAAGCCCTTAGTGTCTATTATAAAAGAAGCTTTAATGAAAAAGTGTAATCACATACAAAACTAGCCACTACAGCTGTGCCTTGCCAAATTTTGAAAGAACCACTTAACCCTCGGACGCACACGCAAAATCATAGCCTCACCATGGTACAAGAGGGGGGTACATGGAACCTCTCCCCAGAGTTTTTATATGTAGCAGTATTTCGAAACGATTTTGCCTTCACTGGAAAGCCTTTGATCTTCTTAACAAGATGAGGTATATTTTATTAACGGTGGCGCTGCTGGAGGCACGTGACGTCATCAACAATGGTCGCCATCTTGGATTTTACCAGAAATAGTAATTGCTTGACATGAATAATAATAACACTTAAGTATGCACTTTGCATTATTTCAGCCATAAGATTTACTTTTATTGTTGAAAAGAGTTGAAAAAAAAAAACACATTTTCACTCAAAATGGGTTGACCACCAGCTACTTATTACGTCATACCTCGTAACCATAGAAACTGATCATCGCTGAACTTGTCTCAAAATGCGTGCGAGGAATAAACGAATATCTACTGAAAACGTCAGGTGCTGATGTTTTATCCTCTTGGAAAAATCCCAGAAAAACCTGAGGGGGGTGGCATCCACCCCTCCCCCCCCTACCCCTTGTACGTCCGAGGGTTAAAGTGTTATTTCTCTGAGAAAGGAAAATTATGGCAAAGGACATGCTTGTTAGAGCCAAAACATTAAAGATATAGATGTGCAGCCTGTCACCCCATGCAGTTTTTCAGTAAGAATAATTTAAGTATCCAAAAGGCTGGAGTCCATTAATCAATTAATTACTTTTTACTGTGCCCTGTAGTCGACAGGGAAACCAAGTTCGCATTTACAATAAAGGCATTGGTAATTTCATCAGTACTCACGATATTCATTTGGCAAACAATGGGGAAATAAACGATTATGTTGCATAACCAAACAAGAGTTAATCAAATGATGCATTCTCACAAGTTTCACTCTTTCCTTAGGGATCAAAGTCTTGAAACTGGGTGAAATACATAAAAAATCTTAATAATTAACAACCGCTTTTACTTATTAACTGAGATTTTCTGACAACCGACAAAAATCAAAAAGTTTAACCGACTACCGACAAAGATCGAAAATTTTAACCGACTACCGACAAAGTAACTGAATTTTAACCGACAACCGACAAGTGGACCCCCCCATTCAGACCCTCTTATAGTGATTCCTGTTACCAAACATAAGGTCATGAAAATAAAGGGGTGATACAGTAACATAAAATGTATGGGGCATTTGCTTGTTGATACTTAAGGGTAAATTATCTATTGTGCCCTTTACCCTTACAACTCCTGCCCCTCCCCAGGACAGCTGGTACTGATCTTGTCTGTTGAAGCACGATCTCCAAACTCCGTTTAATAGTTTAAGTTTTGACTGCTCAACATTCTAAGCTCACGAGATAAGCTTATTTGCAAATTTTACCAGAACTTCTCTGTTATTGGAAATCCCTTTCTTTGCGCAAGCTTGTTCAACATCTGGAGCCTTGCTTTTGGAATCTTTTTAGGGTTGATATAAATAAGCATCTGGATTCTATCTTTTCAGTTTGATCAGGAAAAATTTCCAACCGGTCCTCCTCTACCTTTCCCCTCTTGGAAGCCATCTTGCTTCTCATTGAATCGCTTCCAGCGCCTGCGCTATCAGGGCGCCCCCAGCTAAGAAAAATACTGAATACTCTCAGTCAAACTTTGATTATCTGCATTGTGAATAGGGAGACATTCGATGTAAGATTGATAAAAAAAAGGTTTGCAAACCATGGATTGGGGAATTAGGCTGAAGAACACATTGATTTAAAGCATCTTTAGCTATTCTTATGCTTGAGTCACCCTGAAAGCTGAAAGAGAAGTTTCTTGGGTTCGACTAAACTCTCTTCGGTGACACTGGTGTCGGATATGTGACCGGAAATGGCCTTAATTGTTATAGGACTAAACGGGCAAATTTGAGTAGAAAGCGCTTTAAATGTCTTTAATAGGTTCTGGAAACTTCCCAGTTTATTACTAAATAGTGGGAATTTTTATGAAAAATCATGCTTTGCCAGGAGCCTATTACTTGCTTTGATGAATGCGTTTCTAGAATGGGAAGAGATGGAATGTTGATATTTGTTGCTATATGTTGATATACGAAAATTGTAAAATCAGAAATTTATGGCCGCGACATCCTATCCCCCTCGTTAATCTCTAATCTAAATTCCCACCTTTTAGATGGTTATTTTAGATGTTTTTTCATCAAGTTTAGGAAATCTATCCTTTACCCCTTATTTTGGATTCGGACTCCTGATCTTTGTTACTGGGCTGCAGGTCGGGTCCAGTTATAAATTCTGTTCCGTTCGGTCAGTCTCAATGCAACACATGCCTTTTTACAAGTTTAAATTTCGAGTAAGGGTAAAGAAGATTCGGACGACGGAATTTACACTTCGAGAATTTCACACACAAGTTCAATAGCCTGCTAAGTTGGCGGTTTCACCCGGAGCGGGGGGGGAGGGGGTACTCCCCTACATAAGCCATATAGGTATGTGCCGGCCCATTAAGTTGGGTTTTTGCGCCGTTTTAGTCTGAAAACGGGTATACACTTTGCCCATTTTGGTCTGGCATCGGGTATGGTTTTCGAGGGAACTGCAGGAGTGTATGAACGTATTTATCGTTTCCATTCCAAAAGAAAGAAAGAGAAAGAAAAGAGAAATATGCGAATTCGAAATGGATTTGAAGAATTTTTTTGTTTGCTCTCTAATCTAAGTAATGGTAACATTTTCTGCCTAAAGGCTAGGTCTGAAAACGGGTATGGATTTTAGAGGTCTAGTCTGAAAACTGTGTGGAAAATTACATTTTTTGGTCTGAAATCGGGTCAGGATTTGAAGAACCGGGGAGCACACCCCCACGAAGAATTCCCAGGAGTACCCCCCCGGGGCGGTTTCAGTTTGGCGACAGGGCCAATGAGCAGTGAAGAGAAAAAGCAAAGCGTTTATTAAGAGCAAGGCAGGTCATCACTAGTGTAGAGTTTGGTGACTTTGCTTCCTAAAGCTTAAGCTTACAGTTGTTCTCAAAATGGTGCAGAGTTTTTGCCTTTGTTTGTATCTGCCTATACGATACAATACAATAATTTATTTAACCACGTTATCGTCTAAGAGCACAAGTGCTGGTTCAAAATACGAACGTGCATTAAATCTACAATTACAATAATAATATCTAATTTTAAAAAATAAAAATAATAAATATATAGTCTAAATCTATGTACACATGAATATAAAAATTATAAACATTACAAAACATATATAAAAATATACAAAATTACAGCTGAATTGATCTTAGCTTAGACTTAAAAATATTAACATTATCTGCCAGCTTGACATCTTCTGGGAGTTTATTCCATAGTTGAGCGCACTTGTAAGTAAAAGAGTTCCTCATAAAATTAAGATTAAATTTGGGAACGCAAAGATTAACACCATTTCCTCTTAAATTGTAAGACGTTTCTCCTATGCAAAAAATGTCAGGGGCACCCAACGAGAATATAGTTCAAAACCACTTAAACATAACATTGTTAAACGTATTTTAGTATTTAAACGATAGATATAGGCATATTTTTATCCCCTAAAAATTTTTCATCTGTTCGGATTTCCTAGCTGAAAGTCCAGTGATCCGAAAATGACCCAGATTTAATTATGATCTAAACAAGGTCAAGAGTAACCAACGGATTTATATTAGCTGTCAAAAGCGTTTCGCCTAAAATTTCATAGGAGTAAACAACAGAATAATTGTCTTCCATGAAAATACGTTGGTTACGGCTGAGCAAAAAAGCAAATCTTCAACTCATATTACTGTATATAAAAATAACGGTGTTATCGACTGTTTGATCCGTTTGCATTTTTTTAAAGTTCGTTCCGATGAAATCGACGTGGGAGTAATCAAATCTCTAAACTTTTGGAGTTCGGAAAATGTAAACAGCTAATTCCTTTAAGTTCAAGAAAAATAACAAGAAACGAAAGGAAAAAATCTGGAAACACAACATTTTTATCTTGTGGCAAAATGCGTTTTCGTGTCGACCATAATGTTAAAATAAGATTATCATCTATTTATAGTCTCGGTGCAGTCGGTTGAGTGAGACCCGTGGATCGATTGGGATATGTTTAATGGGTTAATTCCTTTTATCCCTTAAAGCTGTTGGCTGTCTGTCACAGACAGACAGAAAGAAAACTTCTCTTTGGTTTTATGCCGGGCAGCCCAGGAAATTCGACTTCTGGCGAGACTAGTTTATTATTATCGGAGTGGGCTATCGGATTGAAGAGTCATAAACTAGACCAAACTACACTTTAAGACTCTTGAACGTTGTGCAAATGGACTTACAGTTGCAATTGTATTGAAGTACTGGTTTATTCTATTGGCACGAAGAAAAGGATTGGCAAAAGATTTTCGGACATGCTAGTAAATTAAAGAGAATGCATGTTAATGATCAAACCCATAAACTGATCATCGGCACCCAACGACTGTTTTCTGTACAATAACTGTTCGGAGAAGCAAATATTGCCTAGAATTTTTCTATTACTAGAGGACGGCTAAAAATCTCTAGACGACCGCTCCATTCATTTACAATTTTCGAAGCTCGACTAATAATCCCCTACGATGTTCTGAAGTTTAATTTTTCACATTTCACTTTCCAGGTTAGGCTATTTTTGCATAGAAAAAAAGAAACCTAAAATCTTCGGATTCATAAATGTGATGGAAAGAGGAATCAGAATAATTCTCTCTTTCGTAATACGTTAAATTGCGTCAATTATTTTAGGGATTATACTACTACATGAGAAATTTCTGCAATTTGATTGGCCAAGAACAGTGGTATTTCAGCTTAATATGAAATATCTACATGTGAAAATTACAAAGCTTTTGTGGGTAGTAGTATAAACAAATAATAGCATGATTTTACGTGATATTTGGCATACATACCACTTGTGATATTTCAAAATTGTCTCAAATTTCACTCGAAATTACGTACTAGGGTATCTAAAAGATAGTAATGCTGCGGCACATTCTGTTGATACTGGCATTAGTTAGGCAGTGAGACTTAAAAGAATCAAAAATGACATTGAATGTCCTATTTACATGTTCGAAAGTACTAGAATAATTACTGTCAGTCTATAGAAAGAACTCGTGGGAACGTTGTTTGGAAAATGATCAAGTGGTTATCAACTCTGGTTTTCCCACAGTAAATTGTAGGAAATAATAGAAATTCAGATTGTTTATCCATATATTTAATATACGGTGCACGACATTTTCTCTGGAAACACAATACTTTTCTTGCTGTTTGTTGCATTTTATTAAGTAACAGTTATTTAGCTATATATTTATAGAAAACAACAACACAAAAAACGGAAAAAAAAGCGAGTAGGAATAAATAAGTCGGTAGGACTCGAACCCGGCACCTTCGACTCGACGCGACTACACCTAACCACTACACCACAGAGGCTGATTACATAATTTTCAGAAAAAGTCTTTCATTTTTTCCCTTTTCCATGAAACTTCCGCCGGCAAGATGATCGCCAGCAGCATTAACCCATTAACCGAGCTATTAACAGTGAAAAAACAATGTAAACGCATATTCCAGGGCAATGAATGAATGAAAGAACATAATTATGCTTTTCAAAACGCCGATACACGTCCTCGTCTGCAAAGTAGGACACAAAACATATGTTTTGTTATCTCGATTTCCGCTGTTATTTTGAAGCGAATGGTCCAAATCACATCCATTTTGGGCTCATAAAGTTTCTTAAGAATAGCATTGCATGACATTTTCTCACTTTCACATCACCTTCTAGCAAGCTGGAATTTGTATATCCCCCGTGTTGCGGAGTCGAAGAGCAAATGCTCATCTTCTCGTCAGGTTTCACACCTGGACGAGTCAAAGGCTCTTGAATTGAAATCCAATCCCCAAGTTAACCATCGTACTCATCTGAAAGACTCCCGCGTGTCTTAAAATTTGGTAAGACCTCTAACCGTGCTGTAGAAAATTTGTCACAAAGAAAACTCTAAGTCTGAGCAGCGAACGATGCACTCTCTCACCCACAGAACTTCCCCGTGTTTTTATTTGAGTTGTTCTTGGCGCAATGCACTCTGGTTAAATGCAATGCATTGTGGTAAAAAGTGTGGTTAAATGCAATGCATTGTGGTAAAAAGTGATGAATTCGGGAATTCGTCGCCCCTTATATATTTCCTTTAAACCCTGATTATGTTGCTGCTCGCTCCCTTCGGTCGCTCCGCAGCAGTAACAAATTCGAAATATCACTCGTGGTATTTATGCAAAATAATACTGAATCCCTCGTAATTTCGAAAAGACTCAAGTTCGCCTAGGATGACCGAACAGATTTAAATTTTATAGCGTCGCTTAGTACGCATTTCGAGATATCTAAAAGTACTCTGGATAGCCTAAAAATTGTTTTCAATGTATTTAAGAGGAAACCGTCGTTGGGTGCCCCCGATTGATCTCGGCTAGTACGCTAGAAGGTAGCCTGCGTAGCAGGCGGTTTTTTGGTGCCCCTTACTTTACGAAACACAAACGAAAAACACACCAGAAAACCATCTGCTACGCAGCTAGACGAAGGGGGTGGTCACCACCCACCCACCTGCACAACCCTCGGACGAGCCAATGGTGAGCTCTTAAAAAAAACTACTGAAAATAGTAGGATTATGCTGGTTCAGATTGCGTAATTGGGCGTTCAGTTGGCGATTTCTGCTTCATTCTTCCTTGTTGACTGGAAGGAGAAGTGTGGAGAACTCATACTGCTGTTCGAAAAGGGAAGGAGGATGGCGTACCTTTCATAGGTACGTGTTAGTTGGAGTGATGACCCTTTTAGCCAACCCAAATAAACTACTCGATATAAGAATTTCCGGAGGGCTCGACCCCATATTAAGGCACAGGGACGATCGTCGGGAAAGAAGAATTGAAATCCACTGAACGAGACCAATCTAGGCGTGGCCCAGGCTTTATTTTCATACAAGAACAGGAAACCGCAAATAAGAGCTATGATATCTTTAACGCTAATACCTCTATTGGTCCTGAACACCCTAAATGACACCAAAATATGCAATTTACACCCCTAGGCTAGACGACGAACATCCCAGTCATTATCACATGACAGTCCCCCAGAGGAATCTGCTCAATCAGATTCAGAAACAAGTAATGGGCTCTGAGTCAATAGCTCATGAGGCCGAAGGCATATGAAGCTTGAAAACAATGCCAGTGAATAATGAGGACGCTCACTTGTAAACACAAAATCTGGGGGGAAAATTGGTTATGTTTGAGTCCCTATTTAAAAGCCTTCCCTGTTTTCAATGTTCTTGAAACTTGCAGGGAATATTTCTTGACGATTGATCTCGAGATTGTCGAATTTATAAAAAAATTTATCGAACGGTTTTTGGAAAAATGCGAAATTTTTAGGCATGGACCAAATTACCTCCCAAAACTGTATCAGAAGCAGCTGAATGCAAGTTAATAAAATTCTTCTTACTCGCGATCGCCCAGAGCAATTCCCCTCTTTTTTTGTATGCAGTTTTCAATGGAATCAAACCACTATGAGATGAAGCCGCGTTCCTAAAGCTTATCATTTTCTTCAAATATTAGCGAATTGAGCGGCTAGCATGCTATTTCACTGCTTTGATGATTCTTAAAACTGCATTTCGAAATATCTCGAAAACGCTCTCATAGAATTTCTTCAAACTTTGTCATAATGGAGGCAATTATGGCAGGTACATACTCCCTTAAGCGATTTCTTCAAAAAACTCCTGGCACAGAGAAACGCAACAATAAATGAAAAACGTAATGGCGTCATTACGTTGCCATGGCGACTCCGATTGCAATAAAACCCAGATCATAAGAAATTTTCATCTTTATATAATACAGTTGTGGTAACTTTTTTTCCATACCTTTAATCATGCCGACGTAGTTAATGCTCAAACTTGGGAGGTATCAACCCCAAAAAATCCAGTCGAGCCACCTTAAGTCAAATTGATAGGGTAAAACATCTTTTGCACAGTAACACCTTATTAAACGTTATCAATGCACTGGTCTTTAGCAAACTCTATTATTGTTCATCTGTCTGGTCTAGTACGACAAAGAAGAATATCAACAAATTACAGCTAGGATTATAACCCGTTCGCAGAAATTTGATCACATTAGCCTTGTTCTTACAGAACTGAAATGATTGTCTGTCGAATCCATGCTTATCTACAGGGATTGCAGACGTCATTGCATACTGGTTAAGTTTAAGTGTGTAAGGGGATTGGCCCCTGACTATCTTGCTAAGAAGTTCAAAAAGAGGTCTGAAATCCACAATAAAGACACACGGAACAAGAATAAGATAGGCATTCCAGGGTACAGAACGGCCACAGGCCAAAGAACCTTCCATTATCGAGCAGTTTCACTGTGGAATTCCTTACCCGAAAGGCTCGCTGAGCTAGCAAACTTTGTATCATTCAAAAGGGAACTTATGCGTCATTTACAAAAAGAATTCTAGAAGCTTTGTGTAAATATATTGTTTTATAGTTTTACATATTTTATTGAATATTGTAATTACTTTGAAAAGCCAGAATTTGGAAAGTAATAAAGTTATTATCATAAGTCCTCAGAACAGTCGATCGCGAGCATATTAATTGAGTGGCCTGCCAAGCAATGCATCCAGGCAATTCATTGTCAACTTCTATCCCTCTGTTTCTTTGAGTTCCTTCTCGGTTAGTCCATCATCTTCATAACCACTGTCATCAGACGAATATGAAAGGTGAAACCAGAAACGATGGGATCATTATTAATCAGAATTGGTTTTTATATTAAAAGCATGCATGGGGTAGTTTACTGCAAGGTTAAGGAATTTTATAAAGCCTGTGTGAGGTGCCTCATTTACAAAGAAACTCCTACAAACCATGAGAGGGACGCTAAGGGCTGGTCACTGCTGGAGATAGTGTTAGAGATTCTCAGGAGCCAGATCAATGACCCTACGCTGGCTTTTCATTCTTATAGCGAATTAATCGAACGCGCCCCTACAAGTAGCTTATAGTAAAATATATTAATAGACCTTTTGACCGATACCACGGCCACATTGAATTACCTAGATTTAAGGAGTATTATGGGATAACCAGGGGGCATGAGCACGATCCGATATACTCGCTCAGTATTTACCCGTGCTTTCCGGACCAATTTTTTTCTTTACGTTTTCCTAGAAAAAGATTGTAATAGGAAAAAAGATCGTTGTGCCTTGTTTGGATGCAATAATCATCGATTTTTTTCCCGAGAAATATACAGTGAAGTTCTATTTTTGCCGGAAAAGCACGCGTTAATACTGAGCGAGTACCCCATGGACATCCCATAATACTCCTTAAACCTAATAAATTCAATATGGCCGCCGTATCGTTAAAAAGGTCTATTATTCCTCAATCTTGTATCGGACGTGCCAAGAAAGTTATGCCATCATTTTATTCTTTAGTGACGACGTAATCACAAGTCAACACATAGTACAATGCTTCAATTCATTCTTAGTGAATCAACAAAACGAGTATTTTCTTTGAGCGAGGCAGTGGTTAAATACATAACCTTATCAAATAATTAATTTCACTGAGGACTAACCTCGCACAAATCTCCTTGAGCTTCTCTTCAAATGAAAAAAATAGCAAAACAGTTAGAAAAACCCAGAAGACATGTACTTATTTTTATGCCTTTCAAAAGACTTCTTCAGTTTGCTCTTCAGGTCATAAAAACAAAGCCGCGCCGCAAAGCTAAAGCACTACATCAAATCACCAGATTCTCGGTTTCTCTCTTTCAGGCCGTTAAAAAAGAGGACAGGGTACCAACGTTGGAGCAAGAGTCAAAGTCTTTGTGTTGAAAGTGCCTTTTGCTAAGTAAGTCCGAAACAAAATCGTAAATCCGTACTTACCTGGAAAGGTTAAGGTAGTGGAGATTTCAATGACACACATAAAACTTTGTCAAAGATGAAACTTTGTCGAACAAAAATTTTTCTTTTTAAATGAAGATATGATTGTCGCAGTGGTAATTGCAATTTAAGCAATTGCAAATAACCCGCAAACATTTCGGGACTTCAACGGGATTAGCCTGTGAACAGACGTTCTCCCTTCCCTCAGGAGAAGATTCTCCCGATTTTTTCTGAGGCAAGGGGGACGTCTTTACACAGGCTACAATGGGATTCGAACCCATGGCCCCTGCGTTAGAGCTGCCGTGCTCTACCAACTGAGCTCTGAAGACCCATACCTCGCGAGCAAACTTAAATCATATAAAAAATAACTTCAAATGGGAAAATCGGAGATACTAAGAAAGACCCAGAAAAATGCCAAAAGTTAGCAATAGTGTATTTCTATGTGGGCTAAACTGTTCATAGTAGAAACAGCTATCTACAATGTCTACAGTAAGAGCAGAATTTCTTGCAATGAATTACTGTGTAGCAACAGCTCAATCTGTACTGTTATCACTGTCAAGAGGGAACAGCTATATGCATTGTCTACTTGGTGCCTCGGAGTCTGCATCTGCTCAAAATAGGTAATTTATCGAATTCAAAAAATACAAATTGCTCCTTGCACTGATGTTCTAATACCCTGACTAAGAGTCCAACCTAACCTTGGGGATTCCCAAGCTTCGCATCTAAGCCTTTAATCATCAATTTGTATTCTTCTGTTTCTCGAAGTTGCTCCAGAGTAAGGACATCATCCTCATCACTTTCCTCTGATTCCTCCTGCGAACCAAAAAAGTAATCGAATAATCTAAACTAAAAACGAAAGAGTAATACTTTTTTACAGTCACCTTGTATTGTGACGCCTAATGAAGGAATACAACAATATTGCATTGCTTGATACGCAGGCTAGATAGGACAGACAGCTGAACTGCGACTTCTCCCGCCCTTGTCTTACAGTTAACACCCGCATATAAGAACCTGTGGATTAAGAACGACCTGGGCGGATACCCAAAAATATAAAAACCTGTTTAGCCAATAAAGATCAATAAACAATTTAATCAAGGAGTGTCAATTTGAGATTGTAAGTTTAAGTAAAACGAGAACATACTGTACCAAACTGTACATAAATTCGATGATCAGGTTTGTTAGTTATAATAATACAATCGTGAATAAATACTGCATTCGTAAGGACCAAACTCTGCTAATCGACAACCTATTATCTCCTTCCTAATTATTAAGAAAGTTATTGTGGGCGACAAGAAAAAAAAAACTATTTTGCAAGCGTTCAAAAAGAGTAGGTTCTTATATGCGGGTGTTTGCATCATGTCTGATGTCCTGCTCATTATAAACCCTGGACAAAGATGTATCTGGTATCTAATTAGGCGCTGTCAAAGATGGTCTTTTCTTTTATCGCTCCGTCGTTTTCGATGTAAACTCCGCTTATAACCAAGGAGCGCACTTAATTTTTTACCGAATGGCAGCCAAAACTGACTCGCTTGGGAAGAATGACGTTTCCTCTAGAAGAAGAGCAAAAATAATACGGGAAAAAGGTTCACAAACTGACGACGACCTCGAGGAGCTTCCCGACCACGAGGGTGACGCCACGCTGAAAGCCCTTGACGATATCAGGAATAAGTTAGAAAGCTTACTTCTTCTCAAACCAGCTGTTGATGACCTAAAATCAATAATTGCTAAACTCACAGAGGAAAACAAACAACTAATGGAAAGTTTGAATTCTGCAACTAAGGAAATTCAAGAAATTAAAAATGCTGCGGCGGCGACTGAAAAGGCGACTGCTTCGCTTCGCAAAGAAAATGATCAGTTGAAGGCTGAAATCGACAAATTAGTATGTCGCAACATACGTCTTGAAGCTCAGTCAAGAAGAAGCAACTTCAGAGTTTACGGTGTCAGAGATTCTCCACATGAAACTCCAGCAGAAACCGAGCAAGTGTTGAGAAACGTCCTGTTACAACAGCTTCAAATACCTGAAGAAGACGTAAACAATATGAGCTTCGAAAGAGTTCATCGAATTTCTAACACCCGAGCTGTTAATCAAACCAACAAATCTAAGAGTCCGCGCCCAATAATCGCCAAAGCCAGCTTTTATCAAGACAAGGAGCAAATTTTTTCATACGCTAGAAGCTTACCAAAAGGCTCAAAGATCGGTGTTGCCAGTGACTTCCCAAAAGAAATTGCCGATATGCACAAGAAACTTTACCTAATCCTGAAAGCTGCGAAAGCCCAGAAGAAAAAAGCTTTCTTTAATGTCGACAAACTTATTATTGATGGGCAAGTTTATCGTGGAAAAGAAACTAAAGATCTTCCTCTGTACGGTAAAGTTATGGTACATGATTAGTCAGTTGTTGTAAATAATTGATTCCTTTCGCGCTCCCAAGAGTTGCTTCGCTCATAGCGCCTACTTATTTAGCATTAAACTGTTCATAGGGAACCCGTTTAGGTGTAAGAAGAGGTTTCCCTACTTTCAGCAATTTGTGCTCTAGTAACTGTGCGTTTTGTGTCTTAGCGTTTCTGTATAGCCGTTTCTATTTACATGTTTAGAATCTATTTTGATATACTTAGATTTATCTCCCTACAGCTTAGTCTTGTACTCCTTCAGCTTGCGTTAAGGCTGATTACTAATGTTTATTATTTAATTTACAATAAGTACACTTTCAATTCAAAATTGCTCACATTCGAAAAGTTTTTCAATATCTTCCTCAACGAAACCGATAGAATATTCTATGCTGCTAATTCACGCAGCTACTCCGTTTAGACTCTCCTTTTGTTCTTTAAACGTAAGAGGTTTAAATCAAGCTAGAAAGAGACGGCGAGTGTTTAGATGGCTCCACAATCAAAAATTCGTTGTTTATTTACAAGAAACTTACTCTTCCAAAAGTGTCGAAGAAATATGGAAAGCAGAATGGGGAGGGAAAATTTATTACAGTCATGGAACAACACATTCAAAAGGTGTGATGATATTATTTAAACCGAGTCTGGATTTCGAAACAGAAAGCATCTTCGCTGATAAGAATGGACGATACTTGCTATTAAAAGCCAACGTGCTGGAATCTTCCTTCTTGTTTAGCAACATTTACGCGCCAAATGACTCTACCGCCCAGATAGCTTTCTTTCGCAATCTTGATAACTTTCTCCTACCATTTGCAGATGCACAAATCATCTTGGGAGGTGACATGAATTGCCCATTAACACCTACAGATAAAATGGGTGGTGCTACTGTTCAGAAAAAACAAAAAGTCATTGACGAGATTGAAGGCTTAACCCGGCGTTTTAAACTTCATGACATTTGGAGAAATCAACATACCAACAAAACACAATTTACATGGCGTAACAATTCCTTGAAAGTGCAATGCCGCTTAGATTATTGGCTTGTGTCGAAAGAATTGTTGATGTCTGTCATTGATGCTAACATCACCAACCCCACAATATCTGATCATAGCGCTATCACTTTCACTCTTCAATCGAAAGAATACGCTAAACGTGGACCTGGGTTTTGGAAAATTAATAACGCTTTGCTGAAAGACGCAAATTTCATTGACGAGCTCGTAAGCAAAATACCCGAATACAAAAGCAAACACTGTTACCTTACTAATGAAGGCCTGTACTGGGACATGCTCAAGATGGAGATTAGAGGTTTCTGTGTACAATACTCAAAAAGGAAAGACAGAATAAAAAGAAATAAGGAACGAGACCTTCAGAAAGAAATTGATCACCTAATGGCCTTGCTGCAATCCAACAGATCGAAAGAAAATATCACTAAACTCTACCAATTAAGAGCTCAACTCAATCAGATTGCTGAATATAAGACCGAAGGTGCAATGATTAGAAGTAGGATACGCTGGCACGAAAAAGGAGAAAAGAATACTAAATACTTCTTAAATCTTGAGAAAAGGAGGTTTGCAAAAACTCATATAACTAGGCTTAAAACAAGTACTGGCTCGGAAACTTCTTGCGAAAAAGAGATTTTGGAAATGCAGAGAGCACTTTATGAAAATTTATATACGAGCGCTCCCTGTGATATTATTGCACGCGATGCTTTCCTGGGAGACCCTAACCTCGTCAAACTCGACGAAGACGAGCTAAATGAACTTGAAGAGCCTTTGTCGAAAACCGAGTGTTTCACCGTTCTTAAACAGTGTGCTAAAAACAAATGTCCGGGCAGCGACGGTCTCTCAGTTGAGTTCTATTTGCACTTCTGGCATCTACTTGGTGATGAGATGGTCCAAAGCTTTAACTATGCTCATAAAGTAGAACAACTCAACATAACACAAAGACAAGGTATAATAAAGGTCATACCGAAAAAACGCAAGAACAGGTTGTATTTGGAACATTGGAGACCGCTAACGTTACTTAACGTCGACTATAAAATAGCAACCAAATCTATAGCCCATAGAATCGCTAATGTCCTCCCCAAATTAATAAACGACGACCAAACTGGCTATGTCAAGGGCCGCTATATAGGACAGAACATTAGACGCATTAACGATATCATGAAGATTACTGAGCTAGAAAACATTCCCGGCATGGCGATTTTTGTGGACTTTAAAAAAGCTTTTGACACCGTCGACTGGAACTTCCTTTTTAAGACCTTGGAGGCATTAAATTTCGGCCCTCAGTTACTACAGTGGATCCGAACCTTTTACACTGACTGTTCTAGCTGTGTAGTAAATAATGGTTACGCCTCTGTCTTCTTTAAACTACAAAGAGGTGTTCGCCAAGGGTGCCCTCTTTTCGGCTCCCTATTTGTGCTGTGCGCTGAAATTCTTGCTAATGCAATAAGGTCTAATGCAAATATTCAAGGAATCAACATATATGGAAAGGAATTCAAAATTTCACAATACGCAGATGATACCACTGTTTTTGTCTCTGATATAACATCTGCCCAAAACCTCTTCCAACTGCTCCACGCTTTTCAAAAATGCTCTGGTCTTGAAGTAAACAGAAGCAAGACAGAGGGCTTGTGGCTAGGCGCGAACAAAAACAACCCGGAAGAACCTCTTGATATTGCATGGCCAAAAGATCCTGTATTTGCACTTGGTATTCACTTCTCTTATGGTGACGAAGCTGCTTTCAAAAGGAACTTTGAACAGAAACTGTCCTCGATGGCTTCCTTGCTAAACTTGTGGTACCCTAGGAACTTAACTTTACATGGTCGAATTGTCATTTTAAAAGCATTAGCCCTCTCCAAACTTATTTATAACACTGCTGTCCTCACTGTCACCCCCACATTTATTCAAAAAGTTAATAAAGCTATTACTCAATTCGTCTGGCAAAAGAAAAAACCAAAAATAAAACAAACTACCCTGATTGGCCCTAAAGAAAAAGGTGGTCTCTCATTGCCTGATTTTGACATAATTAACAATGCTCTCAAAGCAACTTGGATCAGAAGACTTGACAGCTGTCATCCCACCGCGAGTTGGACTCACATTCCTGTTTCCCTGCTAGAGCGAGTTGGTGGTCTCTTTCTCCTTAAATGTAACTTTGAACTTAAACATCTTAACATCCACATTCCATTGATCTTTTACGAGAAAGCCTTGTTGGCCTGGCAATCCATAAATTCGTTCACTCCCTCCTCAAAAGAAGAAATACTGAATGAAATCTTATGGAACAACCGCTTTATTAGGATCAACAATTATTCAGTATACTATAAAGCATGGCATGTAGCGGATGTTGATAAAATTGGAGATCTCTTCAACGGCAATACCTTTCTATCTCACCAAGACTTCTGCTCTTATTTTGGTCTTAAAACTAATTTTCTTACCTACTACGGTTTATGCAAAGCAATTCCTCCTAACTGGATTAAAATAATGAAAGGTAAATTACAACCGCCTTCGAATAAATCCATAAGTATGGATAGAATTCCCGTTGAGAAGCTTTCTTCTAAACTTGCTACCAACTTTTTTGTTGAAAGGAAATTTGTTCCTGCCACCGCCAAAAAAAGACTCAGAAAAGCTAGTTTAAACGAACAGCAAATTTCTCAAATTTACAAGATGCCTTTCAGTGCTACGAAAGACATACAACTCTCAATGTTTCAGTTCAAGATCTTACACCACATCTTACCCACCAACGCTACATTATATAAATTCGGAATTAAGGAACATGACCGCTGTCATTTATGCGCTGAAAAGCAAACACACCTATTTGTGACTTGCCCCAATGCTCAGCTGTTTTGGACACATTTTTCAGTTTGGTGGCGCGAAAAAAACAACATTGAGATCTTGCTTTCTGAAGCACAAACACTTTATGGCATTACAAACACCGTGCCTCAGTGTCTTGGTTTAAACCTCTGCTTGATAATTGCAAAATACTATATTTACACCGCGTCTAAAAATGAGGAAGATTATTTTTTCGACGCTTTTTTGACTATCCTTAAAAATAAAATACAAATTGAAACTAGCAAAGCAAAGGTGCAAGTCAAGCTGTAAAAATAATTTTCTTGATTCTGGCTAATTTCCCTTGTTTTTTGGCTTTTTTGTTTTGTTTGTTTGTTTGTTAATTATTTATTTATTTATCTATTTTTTTGTCGTTTTTAGCGTATTTACTCTTCGTTAATAGATAGTAAGTTAGTAATTAGTTGTATTAGAATTCTTTTTTCATTATTTTGTAACAGACTCCAACTCATTGGCTCCTGTTTTGTAAGCATTATCTTGTAAGTTTATATTATGTAAGTAAGTAGTATTTAACTTAGCAAGTTATATGTAAGTAGGTATTAAAGCTTTATGTAAGTAAGTAAGTACTATGTAAGTAAGTCAGCATTATGTTTGTAAAAACAATAAAAATTAAAAAAAGGGGTATAGAGGGGTAAATTCGAGACCCTGCGAGACTAGTTTCAAAATTAACTGTTGTAGGTTAGTAGAATCATCTGCATTATTATTCAATGATATTTATCCAATATTATAACATACCTAGCATAATCGCGTAATCAAATTCAATATCAGTCACAATAGAGTGTTTTCACATGACGTCACGGCGGCCATGTTGGTGTCCCAAAACAATGAAACGGCGGCCATGTTGGTGTCCCAAACCAGTCCTCTGGGAGTTGAACTCCTTTCTTATGCAAACACTTTCTTTTGTTCCAATAAATTTACATAGATGCTGGCCACGTGAGTGAAAACACTCCATAGTGCGAGCGTGCTTTTATAAAATGTTTGCTCCATTGAGCATGCTAATACCACGCAAGTTTTTGACCGCGCCCATAACTCAACAGTACAGGCTGGATCGTTCCTCATGCGTTTCATAATGAAAGACTTTTGAATTGGCTCACAGATAGAAGGGAAATTCGGTGAGCACGCTTTCGCGTCTGCAAATCATCATTTGTAAAGTCTTATCGTTCAAAAAAATCTTTTCGCTTAATTAGTATCCTGTTCACAGACCCTCTATTTTCTCTTCAAAGCCCTTCGAGCGCGCGTGATAAAATTTAAACTGCGGGGGATTTATTGACCGCCAGCGAAAAGTTGTAGGGAAAATAAAACAACGTCTGTGTACAAGTACAAAGAAGGTTGTTGTCTGGTGTTCCCTTCCTCGACAAAACGTGAAATTAGACACTTTCACCTTGTAATCGCGCAGCGACGGCAAAGTAATGTACAAAAGAAAGTGATGCATGTGCAAAGTTGTTGTTTTGCCAATCTAAACGTATTGCATTTTGCCGTTCTCATCGCAGTGGCCGTCATCGTTTCTTAAGCTCCCCAATGATAGGTGCGTAATATCACCTTAAAACTAAACTTCGTTTGATTAAAAAACCGGAAAGCATAGTCCGAGACTTCCGTTGCCATGGTAGGAATGACGTAAGCTTGACAAATCTTTCCGCTGACAAGCTATGCTATTTTCTGTTTTCTGGGAAACAAACCTAGCATGGACTTCAATTCAACTGCTCTGCTATAAGAAACACCGTTAAAACAGTAGGCTCGATTTCCGCCGTCTCCCGGGTCCGGTCTTTGATCCTCCCCGAAGAGAGACGGCAGGACGCGTGACCCGTTGACCTTGTCGGTGACGTAACTGAAAAAATGATAAATTATGCGTCTCCTATGTCGCCGGAAGTGAAACCGGACTCCAATTTTATTGTGTATTTGGCGCGAAATTGCATCACGTGCTCCCATGCACACCCAAATGACTTTCGAAATTTTTTTTAACGGTACATTTCCGTACATTGTGAAATAGATTCTTCGATACATTTCTGTACACTGCGACATGTAGTCAACTTTCTTTGATCTTCGAATGGATAGTAAAGGTAAAAGCGACGATACTCCGAAAAAAATTAACTAGAATAGTGGATGCGGCTTCTGTGGGTTCGAACTCATGGCCAAAAATTCCGGACGTGGCGCCCGCGAAACGGCAGCGGCTATCTCATATCTCCGAAACAAACATGGCGATTAGGTTTACAAAGAAATGTATGGAGCGAAAAAATATAATTGAGGATAGAATAATTTCTGGCGTACCTGTAACATTTCCCAAGTTGGAATCCGTTAGAAGAAACAACCGTGATCCCATGTTGTGAATGTCAAATCTACACCAAACCGTTAACACCGTCCTTTTTTAGTGCGATTTTAGCGCTACTTCCGCTCTCTTTAGCCTTCTATTTTACGCGGAAAATTCCAGAAGTAGCAGTCTTCCATTGCAGCTGGCCATGTTTCCGTGGGATGGATTAATTTTGCCAAGTTCATTCCTCAAAGTCCAAATCATGTTCCACAAACACAGCGATTTTCAGGTCGATTGATAACGATTAACAGCGTCCTTTTTGGCGATGAAAACACACAGTAACACATAAATATAAAACTGCAAAAGCAGAATCACTCAACCGTGAAGTTGCGAAAATGAGCTCATGGTAGCTCGATTTTTTACGCGAAAAACTCACTTCTTCATGGCGTTCGCCAGCTTCGTTGGGTCGCCATTTTGATATCAAAATAAAGCTTTAAACCAGGCCTTCAGACTCCGTTGAGAAATGGGGAGAGTGGTTAAACAATCAGGTTGGTCAGCGTTGTAAAGAGCGGGAATTTTGCGCGCGTACGTTTACGTTCTAGTTTTGGATTTCGTTACCAAAAAAAATAAAAAAATGTCGGACCGGTTAGAAGGTTATGATCTCAGTAAATTCAAACAAAACATTTCTTTATCAACTGAACATTGCCTGAATTACGTGAAACAAGATTGTATTGATGGAGATAACATTGCTTTTACGGTTAACATTCCGAACGAGCACCTTAGAAGTTGGCGTGACCTTCGAGAGGAGGGGGGCTTGTTGTGTCAATTCTCCTACGTGGAAATTTTGAATGCCATGATTGACGAATACGGCGTTAAAATTAAGGAAGACTGCGCAAGAATTGATGGTTTACTACAAAGAAGCAGCGGCACTGTCAAAAGCAACTGCCGGAAGCTCCAGGGTCGTGCCAGACTTCAGTATCTGAGTAACATTAGAAAAATTGCTATTCGTCAAGATGAATTAATTAACGTGGGACTCATAGAAGAAGAACTAAATATAACCAAAGAAAATGCAAGAGGGTTACTAAAAGAAAATGAGCAGCTGCAAAAGCGTTGCGAAGAACTATACACGGAACTTCAAAGTGCACTTCAGACCAAGAAGGAGGTTGAAAACAAACTGGATGATGTTGAAAATAACTATGAAACAATTTTAAGCAAAAACAAGGACCTGAGAGAATATATTGACAGAATGCCAATAGTAAAGAACAGTGGCAAAGTGGTTTCTGAAGTTGGAGAAAGGCAGCAACGAAGAAAACTAAAAGAGCTAAAAACTCAAGTGGAACGAACTTTGTGGTTTGCAGAAACCTATGGCTTAAGTCTAGATTCAGTAAGCCTTACTGACCAGAAGGAAGTCACCCACACCTTAACATTTAGCAGGGATGACAAGAAACAATTCAAAGATCTCCCTGAAGAGGAAAAGGATAAAATAAAACAAATCCTTTTCATCCAGGCAGGGCAAATTTTCCATAGGGGACGCAGCCTACCATGAACTGACCATGACACAGACAGGGGAGGCACTGCCCAGGTCATACTTAATAAGGCAGTGCAAAGAGTCATTGAATGGACTTATTCACATTGAGCGGACACCAGGGAAAGCGGAAGGTGCCCAACTAAATTTCCGCGATGAGCTCTGTAGCACAATCCATGAACATGTAAGTACTAAAAGTTTTTTTTAAGTTTTAAATGATTACTAAAAATAACTATAATAAATGTAACTATAATAACTACTAATCATTTCTTTTCTAATTCACAAAGATGAGGAAACATGCTACAACAGATGAAATGGACCAGCCTCTAAAATATAAAGTAAAGCTGAGTGGGGATGGTGCCAAAATGACACGGCTTACAGGCTTTGTTGTTATGTCATTCTCACTTCTGGATGATGAAGATGCTGTAATGTCTCCAAAAGGTTAGTTCAAAACACTTGAAAAGAGAAATATATATATTTATCATCAAATTCTCATAAAATTATGTTACTTTTTTTCTAGTTTGTTAATTAAGTCAAAATGTACATGACAAAAAATTATTGTGCATATGCATCAATTGGACACTGGTTATTTTTAATTTACATATGTACACCAGGGAATCACACTGTGGCAGTAATTAAAGGAAAAGAATCCTATGAACTTCTGCAAACATCATGTGCCAGGATCTTTGCTGATGTGAACAGGATTGTGAAAGATGGAAAAATAGAGGTGGATGGAAAAGAGATAGCAATTGAAATGCACCTTGGACCATCTGTAACGAACGCTGTTATCGAGACCTAAAGCGCCTTGAGAAGACCCTCGAAGATGCAAAATCTCTCCAACAATCATTGCAAGAAAAGTTCACAACAAACAATCGAACAAAACGTTGTGTTCCTTCAGACTCCAGAATTTCGCCAAGTGTCTCCGCGCCGTCAAAATCGCTTCGCCACGCGACGGATTAAGGAAGGGGAAAGGCTGCAAAATGCTTGTCATTCGCAGAGATTCAACCAAAACCAAATCGAAGGCAAACCCTACGCTGTTAAGAACGGCAACGAAGGACAGCGTTTTAAATTTCTCTTGGCGTGCCATAGGACAAGAAATTCTTGAAAAGTCGCCGCTATTTTATCGTCTTCTCTTGGCTTCGGCCGATCCAAAGTCACTTTCTAAAAGCAGCGACCCTGAAAGAACTGAAAGGTACCTGGTATTTGTACTGCGGCCGCTGTCTTGCTCAAAAACCGCGACAAAGGCATGAGCTTGGTTCATTATGTCATCAGCACCATTCTCAAGGTCGGAAGGACTTGAAAACGGGTAAGCACAAAGTTGTTTGTTTTCCTCGCTGTTGTTTGATAACCAGTTATTAAACATACTTGAATCATAAACATTATTTCAGTAATCATGGTCCAGGACGTTATCAGTTACCAATAATAGTAATTTCCCGTCTGGCAAACAACATACTGTAGCTCATTTGTTTTTCTAGAGTTTTTTCATTTTTTTGAAAGAAAATTAAATTAATGGGTTTCTGAGAGTCCATAATACATTGTTTATGATCGTGCTTCCAAAAATATCCATAAACATTACAAATTTCAAGTTCAAGAAATTCTTAACAGCCAAACTCAATTAATAATTTACTAAGTTATAAGCGAAACTGCTAATTTCTAGATAGGTGACAGATGAAATGATGATGACGATAATACTAATACTAATACTAATAATAATAATAATAATAATAATAATAATAATAATAACATTCCAGAAATATTTCCGGTGTTTACAGTTTTCCCGGTTTCATGTAAGTCTGCAAGTCAGAGAGGAATCACTGTCACATAGTGTGTCTCAATAGGAAAAATTAATGAAAATATATTTTTTTTCCTGTCAAATTACTGCATTTGAGAGCTACTATAAGAAACC
Organism: Porites cylindrica; assembly: GCA_964035525.1. Taxonomy (NCBI): domain Eukaryota; kingdom Metazoa; phylum Cnidaria; class Anthozoa; order Scleractinia; family Poritidae; genus Porites; species Porites cylindrica. The sequence goes on along the minus strand of OZ037777.1, from coordinate 29,201,236 downwards.
ACCTCTCCTATGTGATCACATTAAGTGACATTTCGAGAGAATGTACTGTGTCGAAGACGATCGGTGTGGACTGAAAATTAATGATTTTCCAGACCCCATTGGCTGAATAATAAACACATCCTGACCTTTAACTAGGTTTTGCAGTGCCTCTCGCTGCTGAGAATCTTTTAAAGTTTAAAGGAATCCAAAACTTGCTCGAAAGCCAAATATATCTTATCCACATCGTCCGCCATTTTGACAACTCTGTTTTGATGTGATAATTTATGCGACAATCCTTGCCACATGAAAATCTGCAGGCGGTAACATGATTCAGGGGTTTCATTATAAACTCTCAAAGTAGAAGGGGATGTGAGGTAAAGTAGGCAGGTACCCTAAATAGCAAGGGCCAGAGGCCCGAGCTTCTCGGGGGGTCCAGGGGCATCTTCCCCCGCAAAATTTTGAAAAATGTGACTCCCAGGAATGCATTTTCCTGCATTCTGGAAAGGAAATTATCCTTTTCTTATCACTCCTCATTTACACAGTTTACGACAAAAAATTTCATTTTGCTCTCCAAGAATTTGTTTATTCAATCTTCTACTGTTAAATAATAAAAATAGCTAGCAGTGAAAAACGTTTGCAATGCATTGTTTTGGGTTAAAAGTATTGTTATTAAGCAGGATTTTATTTGGTGTTTGGGATTTCTTTTGGGAAACATATGCCACGTGTGTATTGTAAATTGGGTAACACCTTCCAGCTATTCTTACAGACAGAGTCAACATGGACAACAAGACACTAGAGTGCCTCCCTTACTTCTTACAAATAAACAAGATACAAGTCACTACAACTTAGTAAGGATGAGTGTAACTGACACCAGTATTTTAAGACGGAATCCATCAGGAAATTGAGTAATTTTAATTTTCAGTGGACAAAAATCTTGTACCAGAATAACTCAAAGTACATTGCATTCTTTTTTACATTTTTCAAGGGCTAAAGATGTAATAAATCATCTGTAGTAACACAAAAGAAAATTTTTCATGGAAGTCCAAGAAAATAAATGTTGAATTTCGCAACAATGGTGATTATACAGGTAAAATTCTAAAAATTTCATGTGCAAGATGTAATTTTGAGAAATTTGACATTCATTTTCTCAGGATAAAATTGCTAAATAAAATAAAATGTTTTCAAACCCAAGCATCATGGACCAATGCACACGTAAACCGGAAAACACGGGGACTTAAAATTTTAGTTGTAAGGTCAATGCGCTCTATTTATTCTTTCTCAAATGCAAATCAGCGCTTATGTAAATTTCACTACATTGATATTGCAAAACTTTAAGTGTATTAAAATTCTAAAACTAACCTTTTGACCTTTTCCGGGACACAAAAAAATTATCTAGGATGCCTTGAGATTTTTGTTTGCTTGCCAAGATGAACTTTTTATAAGCTGTTTCATAGACGTCATAGAACATGTGCTTCCAAACATGCAGCATGTCACGTGCAAGTGTTATGTAAGAGCCAAATATGACATTTGTAACGCGATCGAAATGAGAGAATGACGGACAACAAAGATCACTTTTCTTAAAGTACTAGTAAAAGTTATGTCAAGGATCTGATGCAAGACAATTGATAAAAAGGTTTTTTAAAGACAATATTCAACTTACATGGAAGACTAAATTTTTATTTTAGGCTGATTTTTTTCAGTTTCGTAACCGGGTACTCTGATCAAAGTAAACAGGTGCTGGTACCCGGGTCCCGGCTTCTAATGACAACACTGATAATTGGCTGAAACCAACAAAGGAAATCACAAGCGTCCAGCCGCTCCTTTAGGAGGATGAGTGTGGGCTCATTTTCCTAAACAGCGGCTGGTAATCAAGCCTATTAAAACAGTAAATTAAACAAGTGTTCGTTCTTAAATTGAGAATTAAAATTTTTTTCACCACAAGCCATTTACTAAAAGTATTTTTTTCAAAGAACTTCTGAAAAAAACTGCCATCTTATGTCAAACTTGTCAATGTCAGTCATTACACTTTGTGCATTCACTTTATATAAATGATTACTGACGAGCTGAAGACTATACCTCGGGATCTTTTATTGATTGTACAACTGCAAGGGTTCCAGTTTAACACTAACCTCAAAGTGCAAAGAGACTTGCCTGTACATCTCACCGGCTTGCTGATAAATTTGCCTTAACATTTCCTAGAAAGAAAGTGACCACATAGTTTAATAGAGACAATACTAAAGACGTTTTAAACATAGCCCTGCTGTGCCTCGTGTCATAAATAGTGTTTGCAAATGCATACTCGCCATGCCTCATCAATCATTCAAGGAAACAAGGCAAGTGAATTGCACATTCCGAACAACTTTGTACATGCTAAAAACTACGCTGCCAAGAAACTTCTCATACAAAAAGATTTTGAGATGGGATCAAAATTCCCCAACACTCAAAATTTTTAGGTCCATTCGCCCTGAATAATCTTATGCTCTTATTACTTCGGCGGAGCGCGAAGTAAAGGATTTGCGACGCTCAGGAATGTCCCAAAGATGCTTTTTCTGGGACAAGATTGGGCATGTTATGTCTTTAGGTTTTTGGTTTTATTAGGCCATTTGACGAAGTGAGAGATATCTCGAGATCACTTCGATTTATTCTTTAACTTATTCAAGGAAGAAAGAATTATTATTTTGATTTTCCCAAGGTTTGAACCGACTCACCTCTGTGACCCATCAGATCAGAGAGGAGACTCGCTAGCCGATTGCGCCACTTCGAGTCAACAAGGTAATTTGCGATTTTGAAAAATAGCTATGAAATTATGCACTAGTTTCGCGACAAGATTGGGCGCGCAAGTTAGTGACTTTTCGACTTGTTTCAACTATTTCACGACATTAGACCACAATGACTTCCAGATATCTTGAGATGACTTTGAATTTAGTCTTTAATTTATTCGAGGAATAAATAGTGGATATTACATGGCTGCCCAGAGACACGAAATTTCTCTTCAAGTGTTGCAAAACATTTCACGAGTGAGCGCTCCTTTCGAACTGTTTTATGATGAATTTTAAGTTACAAAATGCTGTTCAAAGACGTTTTGTCTTTGCTGTCATGCGTTGCACAACTTTCATGAACGTCCTCGATATTCTTTGAATTATTCATGAATAATTAGTTCGCATGCACAACAGTTGCGCGTGCACTAGGGCATGTTTACATTTCAGCATGAGTCAGCAGATTTGAATCAGTTATTAAAATGTATGTCGAAAAGCTACTACTATTTGCCTGTTTACTATTTTCTAGAACCTTATGTCAACAGTATACAAGTTCCAAGTGAGTTGTTTTGACAAACTAAGTTTTTTTCCCACGAGCTGTCTTGTTTAACATACAGTAAAAACCCACGAGTAAGAGGCTAAGATTTAAGAACCTGTTAGGCTAAAACTTGCAATTTAGACCCCCTCTATATAAGAACCTCTTTAGCCTAAAATTTGGAGAAAGGTTCTTACTTTCAACAATCATTTAAGAATATTTACTTAAAGAGAAATGGTATAATAATTTAATGTATGATCAATCTGGATGAGTAGTTGCTACATGTCAATTCTAATGTTAAAAATTATGACATGTATATAATTCTTAATTTAAATATAAATCAGATTTCCATGGCTGTCATAAATGAATGATGAACATTGAAAAGAAACCATCCAGTATGCAGTGAATTCAAGGTCCTCTGGAAATAATTTCTTGCAGTCAACTCACTTGCAGCCATGCAGTTTGTCATAATATTACTATTATGTTGAGCATGGAATTGGCTAAAACTCATTGTTACGAGTTCGAATGTTTTGAGGATAATTATTCACTGACTATCAGCACTCAGGAATGTCGAATTAACACAAGGAAGTTTAATACCAAAGGAACACAGCCTTAACAGAGCTTTAAAACACAGCATCTGCCAACACAAACTTGACTTGAGCTTAAGTAAAACTAAATAACCTCTGCCACTAATAACAAACTCTCACTCGAACTTCAGGTATCTAATGGCTTCCGCCAACTTGTGAACACAGAACTTCAAAAGGGACCTTCGTCACACTTGACTACACACAACAGTCCAGCTAGTGGGAAAAAAACTTAGTTTGTCAAAAGAACTTGCTTGGAACTTGTATACCGTTTGACATAAGGTTCTAGAAAATAGTAAACAGGCGAATAGTAACTGATGCAAATCTGCTGACTCATGCTGAAATGTAAACATGCCCTAATTAATCATGAATAATCCAAAAACATAAGAGAACGTTCGCGAAAGTCACGCAACGCATGAAAGCAATTTTATTACGTAACACTCAACAAAGACAAAATGTCTTTGTGCAGCAGTTCGAAAGGAGGGCTCACTCGTGAAACGTTTTTCAATACTCAAAGAGAAATTTTGTGTCTCTGCGCAGCCACGTAATATCCTCTATTCATTCCTCGAGTAAATTAAAGACTAAACTCGAAGTGATCTCAAGATATCACGAAGTAGTCCGGTCTCATTTCGTGAAATAGCCGAAACAAGCCGAAAAGTCACAAACTTGCACGCCCAATCTTGTCCTGAAACTAGTGCATCATTTCATAACTGTTTTTCATATCCCGAATTACCCTGGGTCGCAGTAGCGCAATCGGCTAATCTCTCAACTTAGAGTCTCCTTTGATCTGACGGGTCACACAGGTGAGTCGGTTTAAACCCCGGGAAAGCCAAAATAAAAATTCTTTCTTCCTCGAAAAAGAAATCGAATTGATCTCAAGATATCTCGAACTAATTCGGCTCTCACTTTGTCAAATAGCTGAATAAAACCGAAAACCTACAGACTTTGCGTGCCCAATCTTGTCAAAAAAAGGCAACTTTGATACATTCCTGAGCATCGCAAATCCTTTACTTCGCGCTCCGCCAAAGTAATTAAGAACCTATTAAGAACCTAGATAGCCTAAATTTATGTTAACCACCATTTATGTAAGAACCTGTTTAGGCTAACCCTGGAAAATGTACGTTCTTACTCGTAGGTTTTCACTTTCACATTTGTAACTCACGAGGACATATAACGACTTCTCTGTTAGGGAGGAAACTGGTTACAGGTTAAATCAGAATCTCCTTCGTCTCCTTTAAATAGTTAAGGCTAGGAAATAAGGCCGAAATTCTAAATCAAACTAGGCTGACCACTGGTTTAAGCTGAGAACAGATTTTACCTCCTCGCTCTGTCTTAAAGTTTCCAGGTACCGCATAACCAGCACACTAAGAGATTTTCTAGTCCTTGGTACATTGAATCACAAACTGAGTACCCAGTTATTCAGCAGTTTTGCTTTAAGACGTCTTCTTTTTTGACTTCTTAATAAACTGCTTTGATCTTACCGCGTTGCGATTTTCAGTCAGTGTCGGGTTCGCTACTATTAAAAAGAAGAATAAGAAGCTTTGTTTAAACGCTGTGGCTATATGGCCGGTAACCAGTCAAGGTTTTCAAAACACTAAATGGCCGGCAGTCCTATCATGTGTCGATTAAGACAGGTCAAGTGATCCTGAAATGCTTTATAGATCTCAAGTTTAATGTTTGGTTTACGCTGGGCTCAGAAGACGAAACCGGGTTTACGCTGGGCTCAGAAGACGAAACCGTGTTTTGTGACACGAATATAGGACTGCCGGCCATTTAGTGTTTTGAAAACCTTGACCGGTTACCGGCCACATCGGCACGGCGTTGTTTAAAGGAGTTGTGTCACGAAATTCAGCCGAATCAGGAAATTGCCCATTAAATCCAAGGGAAATATAAAAATAACTGTATAAAACTTTAAAGGAAGGTTAAAATAACACAATAGATACAACAGATGCCACGGATGGGCAAAACTGAAGAAGACTGAAACGGATTGAAATTAGGGTTTTTGAAAACTGTTCAGCCTAACAGTTTTTCAAAGTTGATCCCTGCTGCTTGCAACTTCAAAAATAATGCTCAGGAGACATATTTGTTTGTTTCGGATCTCTGATTTTGTCATTTACATGTAATTTCTTTGCTTACTTTAAGTTCCATAGCGATTGAGGGCGAGTAATGGGCAAAATTAAACAAAATGAACTGGACTGCCGTGACACAGCCCCTTTAAACACTTGAACCTTTGGAGGGCCACTCTGTGTGAACGACAAAAAAACGACGAGATTTCGTGTGTAAAGGGATTAAGAAACCTTTTTTAACAGTTTACAGAAGACAGTGGCATCGGTTGTAGCACATTGGGGCGGATGGGCAAGGGCCAAAATCTGAAGAATCTTAAACTTTGCGGTCCTTACCTGAGAACGCGATGGAAATTCTAATGACGATGACGCGTTCTTCATAGAATCGCAGGTGTTTTCACTTTCTCCGCCATATGCAAGCTTACATTTTCCTTTACTCTGCGAGATCACAAAACCAAATTAAGACTTGTAGAATCAGTTTTCTACTTCCAGTAGATGAAGAATACTTCCCATATGGACTAAACCCTTCTACTGACCTCAGCGATGGCGGATCCATTTCTCACAGATGAATGATTCTCCTCATTTGACTGTCTTTTTTTTCGCCGGCTGCATGTCGTTGAAACTTCTCCTTCGATTGAGGAAAATTTCCTTTTGAAGGGGTACAGACCACACTTCCCGGCCATTCAAACCTGCCTGTATTAAAAATCTGTCAGTTTACTTCCGAAATAAATAACAACTGCAAGGTTCTTCGCAGTTTCTGCGGAGAGCAGCAACATAACGCTCAACTTTGCACGTGATTCGTATTTCTTGCCTGATTGGTTGCCACGCTGGCAGGCGATATGTTTGGGAAGAGTTCAGAGGAGGAGTGAACGTCTTCCCACAGTGCATTGCAATCGTATTATTCGCAAGATGGCAGAGTTTAGCCTTGTTTCTTCAGTATTTTTCAGCGCGATTTTTGGCCGGTTAGACTCTTAATTTAAGGTAAGTAAAACTAAATATACATTCTTTGTCTTTTGATCGTTTCGTAGGAGAACGATTTACAGGAGTTTTCCCCCTGAAACGGGTATTTTTTCGCATTTGAATTGTGATACCTCGATCTTTCCTCATTTACAGCCTTGGTATAGTTCTGAAAATTTGTTTGTAGTTTCTTTTCTAGTGGGATAATTTTGAAGTAAGTTCAATTTTAATGTAATTTCAAGGTTTATCTTCTTATTTTAACCAAAGTGACCCAAAGTGTCCCAGGAATTACATCGTTTTGAAGGCAGAGAAATCGGTCAATTTTGGCCGTTTCGTCGTATTGAATATCACGAAATGTGTCAATCCTGGTCAATCGAGAACACAGGTAACCCAGGCTCTGTCATAGTACCACAGTACCGTTCCAGTAAAATTACAGTGTTTGTATGGGGTAAAAATACCATCCTAAAATTTCTAGGAAATGCTAAATAAAGATCAATGAAACTTACTCTGCAGTTAATTGTTGTTGTCCTTATTGCTCCAACGAAGTTTCGTGATAATTTGCAGTAATTTGTTCAAATTCACTCTACATACAATAATAATATACAAGGTAGGAAACACGAGATGCCATTTTCGCCGACATGCTCTCATTCAACACAAACTTTTTCCACGAAATTCGAACTTCAACGGAAAATAAACATGCCAGGATCATAGAAATAGGATAGCAGCAGATATAGAAACCAAGGAAGCTTTCCCAGATAGAGAAACGAATCCCACAGACTTTGACAAACTCGACGGATATAATCCAAACAGACTGAGAATACGCTCGCCGAAGCAGCCGGGCCAGATCAACGCGCGGCCAAGAAAATGAGGCCTGGGCACTGTACAAAAAAATTATATCCCGGGAGTCCTGAGGTGACCTTTCTGGGGACCGATACATCATTTGCGCAAAGCCACCCTCCCCTGCTGGAAAAATACTTACTTACTTACTTCATTGGTTTCTATATCTGCTGCTATCCTATTTCTACGATCCTGGCATGTTTAAAAAGATCAGTATTTTTTCCTTGATCTAGGTAACCAAACAGATCTCAAAGCCAAAATATCATGTAGTCAGTCCTTTGCGAAAGTTACCTGTGAAAAAACACAAGTGGACTTTTCAAGAGGAGAGAGCACTAGTTGAGTTTGTTGGTCTGTCAAGAATGGACCTCAAGTACAGTGACCCATCAACAGAGTGGCCAGGTTTTAGAGAAAGCCACTCCTTTTGGAGTGAAGCAGCAAGACACATCCAGGAAAGCACCTCCGCCAACTTTCTTCTCTCAAGTATGTTTTAAATTGTCCTATATACTATAACTATTATCATTATTGTTTGCAATTATTTATTATTATTGTTAGTCAATGAGTAATTTAAGCAAAGAGTGGTTGCATTGATCAAGTACATGTACATTTAAGAATGTGCGGGGTTGTTTGTAAAGGGATGCACTACCCCAGATCAACAACTCACAACCAATGTATTTTACCTTTATTGTGATTACTGTGTAACTGAATCTTCACCGATATTGAACAACCAAGAAAAAATAAATGTGAAGAAAATTCCTAGACAGTTTCATTTTTTTGTAATTGAAATTATGCACATTTTTATCTGTAGTGTGGTACATATACTTAGGTAGTGTATTTTTGAATGTTTACTTTTCACAGACAACAGAGTTACAGGACGAGTGTGTACGTATCTCAAAGGGAGATTTAGATCTTTAGAGGCAGCAGAGAAAACATATAACCTAACACTCAGTGATGCCCTAGCTGAGTTAACAGTGGGTCATCCTAAACAAAGAAGGAATAATAATGCAGTGCAATTGCAACAGCAGTCAGCGACAAACCCACATTAGAATCCACCAGTCGTTGCCTGCTAGTGCTCCTTGCTGTCCATAAAATTTTCCCAAATTTTGCAAGACCTTCCCTCCTTAGATGCAGTAAAACTGGAGAAAATTGCAGATGCCTCTTTCCTTGAGCTTGCATTGAGAGCTGGTATAGACACAAACCCCGGAAACTTTGCTTCACTATCAGCAAAAGCAATTAAGTTACTGCAGTCTCAAGGAAAGACTAATCTTGTGTACAGATTTGCTTATGTAATTGCCACAGCACGTCCTGAATCTGATGAGTCTTTACTGCCTCTGAACTGAATGCCCTTTGGTTTGATTGAATATCAAATTGACTTCTCCTCGTCCACAAATATCAGTCAGGTTAGTTTCACAACACCAGTTGTGTTAATCTGCATTACTGTAATCTTATGTATCTGAAAAAAATATATTGATTAACGAGATGAAATTCTCTTTGAGCAGGTTGGAAGCATCTTTACAGATTTATTTGTAATGACTTCAGTGGGGCTGTAAACTTGAATCTGTGTTTGTGGGATAGACAAAATGAGCATTATATAGCCCTTCCTATCATGCTTTAGCATGTCAATTTTAGTATCATCACAGGAAAAAAATAACAAGTTTCAATAAACTTAATTGGGTTTGTATAGGTTTGAGAATTATTTTCTCTTTCACTGTCACATAATTTTTTGAGCTATTTTGAAAAAATAGCTCATATGTCAGTGGTGTGAGCGTATGTATCTTTGTGGCTTTGTATCTTTGTAACTTTGTATCTTTGTATCTTTGTATCTTTGTAACTTTGTAACTTTGTATGTTCGGATGTTTGTTGCAAGAGCCAATAAGGTTGAAGGTAATATTAGTTGATGCTTAGGAACCAATGGGATCTTAGCATCTACTTAAACATGACATTGGTAAAGGTCGAAGAAGGGCACTTTGAGACCGCCATCTTTATTCTTCACAATTTTTTCGTGTTTTATTACGGCTACAGGTGTTTGGAAACATTATATTAAATATCTTCATTATTCAAACGCTGTGTACAGTGATGCAGCTGTTTAAGGGTTCATATTTTAGTGTTGAAGCTACTTCAAGACATTTCTGACCGAATTCGGCTATCGTTAACAGTACTAACGCACGTATTTATGAGTTGTGTTTCACGTTCTTCAAGGTAGAGTATAAAAGATCGTATATTTTCAAAGCTCTTCCAGTGAGACAATAATTGATATTTAGGTATGGACTTTGGTTGTAGATGTTTGAAAGGCAGTTTATTTGTTTTGGAAGTTGTACCGAGTATTGTTAATCGTGTAAACAATCTTTATTTTCTCGCTTACAAAGTTCAACAGACGTTTTTCGTTGCGGCAGTTAAAACATGAATAAGTGAACAACGTGATACATCTTTCTTGCTTACTAAGTAATATAGTTATTGAAACGTATTTTATTTAGTAAACATGCATAACTTAAGGGTGGTTTCCGTATTATCTCTACGATCGCTGTTATGGCTGCGATGGCTGAGAAAAAAAAGTTCAGCGATCGGAGCTATAATAGCGATGATAAGCAAACCACCTTCCAGGGATTGCAGACATTTCCATATGATCGCTATGATCGCTACAATCGCTGAACTTTTTTTTTGTCAGCGATGACAGCGATCGTAGCAATCATATGGAAACCAGGCTTTAAGTAGAAGCAGTTGCGTTGGGGAATAGAATTGGAAGAAGCTGGTTGACACTAATTGCATGTTGTTTTATTGAGTCGAATAACATGATATGAGTAGAAATATATTTCGGCAGTTTGATAATTTTCTTGGAAGGAAATGAATGTTACGCTATCAACCGTAATTTTGCTTGAAGCGTAATTTAATTGTAGATATATGTAATGTAAAGCCGAGGTGATTCTTTAAAATCGTCTGAGGAAATTTTCTTGTAAACAATTTGAGTTGTTTTACGTAGGAATTGTAAAAGGAACAAAGTCCAACATCTTCACGTGCAAGTTGTGTGCATTAAAGTTATTTTTAAAAAGTACTCGAATTGCGTACTAAACCTACTAGACAACACTACAGTTTGGTATTATTTTCTACGTATTCGGGAAGCGGAGTATGGCGAACCAAATAAGTTTAATTAGGAAATCAACAATTTTGCACGTGCATCTTATTGTTTTATCAACATTTCTTTGCCATCACTGCATCACTTTACGTTTTATTGAGGAGGTAAACAAATCAAGATGAACTTTTTCCTTGTATGAGTTTGCCTACATTTGACAAAATGAGCGACTTATAAAGAAAGTGGCGCGAAAGAATGAAGGAATGTGAATGGAGTTTTTATTAAAAGCGAAGTTTTGACCGCTACAGCTGTCTCGTTCAAGTTGTCGTACCTTGAATTTGGGGCATTGACGCGTGGTGGTAAAAATACTTTCGGTCACCGTACTAGACGCCTCGGTAGTTGCTGCTTAAAGTCTCTATTGAATGCTGTATAATTTTATTTGAGATGTTCGAAAAGGAGGTTATTTGTGAAAATCGTTTGAGCAAATAAATATCGTAAACAATTTAAGTTCTTTCAGGTACCAATTGTAAAAGGGGCAAAGTCCAACATCTTCACGTGTAAATTGTGGGCAGGAAAGTTGTTTTTAAAAAGCACTCGAATTCCGTCACGTACTAATCACAAAACGAGCAAAGTCCAACATTTTGACGTGCAAACTGTCATGCACAGAGTAAAAATACTTCCGGTCACCGTACTAGACGCCTCGGTAGTTGCTGTTTAAAGTCTCTATTGAATGCTGTGTAATTTTACTTGAGATGTTCGAAAAGGAGGTTATTTGTGAAAATCGTTTGAGCAAATAAATATCGTAAAATATTTAAGTTCTTTCAGGTACGAATTGTAAAAGGGGCAAAGTCCAACATCTTCACGTGTAAATTGTGTGCAGGAAAGTTGTTTTTAAAAAACACTCGAATTCCGTCACGTACTAATCACAAAACGAGCAAAGTCCAACATTTTGACGTGCAAACTGTCATGCACATTGACTGTTCACAATAATAATAGTAACTTAGGGACAGACCATTAGAAAAGTTAGGGGGGGGGGGGAATTTTCGAGCCGCAGGAATTTTTTTTCGTTATCAAATTCCTTGTATGAATTTTTTTCAGGCGCTTGCATGAATATTTCTTAGGGGTTAATTGGCCTGCAAGAATTTTTTTAAATTAAATTTTCCCTTGCGCGAATTTTTTTTTTGTACTTCGCCCGCCCCCTCCTATAAGTTTTCTAATGGTCCGTCCCTTAAAGGTGTTGAAATAAGTGGTTAGACACGTGATTAACTCGTGAATTTTTATTACGTAGCAAAATTTAAAAGATGCAATGACATGTAAGTATGTTTCATTTGTGGAGTTTGCACTAGAGTGCGTTCTTGGCAAATTTTTAATCAAGGTAAATCTTACAAATATTGTCAATTATTGGGCCAAAACACAGTATTCGTTTTAATGCTCGTTTGCTTACAACGCATACGCCGTCAGCAATAGGTCCAACACTAAATTCTTTTGTGAGCATTTATTTCGAACGGACTATTTTTGCTGACTTATTGAAAGAGGTGTTTTGTGAGTTTATAGAGAGATTGAATAAGGTGGATTCTTCGTGTATTACGAAGAAAAGAAGTGTTTGTTCATCATATACCCAAGTGCTGAGTTTTTGTTATAAGTGTGTTGAATTTAATAAGGACGTTTGTTTACGTCTTATACGAGGTAATGTCGGGGATACACTTTGATGATGGAGAATTGCAGAGGATATGTGCAGAGGAGAGTGTTTGGGGTTGTAAAGAAAAAGAAAACGAAACTGAATCTTTAGCTGTGGAGAATGTTTTTAGTGAGAAGAACATTGTTTGTGACATCGATTTTGAAAAGAGGAGTTTGGATAATAAAGAAATAAATCATTTTGAAGATAATAGATCAAGGTACAATATGTTTATTGTAAGTTGTGCATTACAAATAGGTGTTGACGTTGAGGAGCGTAAAGAATCAGGTACAACGAAATGTTATAAGGTGTCGAATTCTAGACATAGATCTCGAGAGCCGTCGAGAATTGGTCTAAAGTATAAGCAGGGTGTTCAAAAATCTTTGAAAATGAGACGATTATTTAAGAAATATGTGGTAGGTGTTGTACCGAAGTCTTCTAAGCTTTTTAAGTTTAGTAGGCGAAGAATTTTTCGCGAGGAATGTATTTGTTTTAAGTATTATTTTGCTTGTAATCAAAGAAGGAAAGAAGTTTTTAAAGGGAATAATTGTTACATAAAGAATATTAAAAAACGTACTAGAAAGTATAAAGAGAGAAAATGTAATTGTTTATTTCGAAATACTGTAAAGGGCTATACTAACGTTTTTTTGGATTGTAATCACAAATATTGTTTGTGTAAAAAAGCGCTTTCAAATGATGTTGAAATTAATCCTGGACCATCGTTTGTGAATTATAGCAATACAGTTAGAGGTACATTTGATCAGGGAAATGAATGTTTATTTGGAAATAACGCTGGTAATCAGTGTGTGGCAAATAGTTTAATTGCTGTAGTTTTTCATGCAGGAATTAATTGCTTTTCATGGGATAGAGGTATAATGGACAGAATTCTCCACACTGGAAACAGTTTTTACGGATATTTGAAGAAATGTACAGGGAAAGATCGTCTTTTACTTAGTGAGTTACCTAGTGAGTTGTCTATTGACAATGAATGTTATATTTTAACATATGGTGAGAGTATGGCAGGTGAAGTAAATATGTTAAATGGGAGAGATTGTTATTTTTCATTATTCGAGGCACTTAGTTGTGTTAGATTAGAATTTAGTTCTTGCTTATTAACAATTGAATGTAATACTGTTGCAATTTTCTTTAGGAACGATGTATGTAAGTTGTTTGATCCTCATGCACGGGATATATATGGAGATGTGAGTATCAGTGGAACAAGTGTTTTGTTGGAATTTAATAACGTTGAAAAGTTAATTTGCTATATTCAAAAATTTTATTCCCATATGACTGTTGCAGCTTTTGAATTAAGGGGTATAGATGTTGTGGGTAACGCCACTTTCGAATTTTCTGGAATAGGAAGTGAAGGAAGAGATGAGAACAATATTGTAAATGTTGTAACGTGCAGCTCTTTTGGAAGTGATTTGAAAAAAGATGCGATTGGGTATAATGATTGTACAAAACGTGGAAATATTAAAAACGTGAAAGAAGAAACGTTACGTGCAGTAACTGTAGGGGAAAGTTTTAAGGAAAGAGAATTTGAGGGAGTTGAAAACAGTATAAGGATAATACAGAGTAGCAAAAAAGGTAAAAAAACGAATATTGATGGATTTTGTAACTCGAAAAATATTATTGAAGAGCGACAAAATAATGAAAGAAATGAAGAGAAGAGAGCGAGATTGGATAATATGAAGAAATATATGGAAGCTAAACGGAGAAAAGAAACAGACAAGGAAAGAGGAGCAAGATTGGAGAAAGCTAAACGTAGAGTTGCGGAAAAACGACTGAATGAGACTAGTATAGAAAGAGAAGCTAGATTGGAAAAGAATAGAAAAAGAAAACTAAAAAATCGAATGGATGAATTAGATGATAAGAAGAGAATAAGATTGTCAAAAGCAAGGAAAAGAATTGAAGAGAATCGAATAATTGAAAGTCATCAGCAAAAGATAACTAGATTAGAAAATAATAAGAAGAGAGTCGCTGAAATGCGAATGAAGGAAACAGAAGAGCAGAAGGAAGTAAGATTAACGAGGGAAAGGAAGAGATTGAAAGAAAAAATTGTAAAAGAAAGTGATGAAGTAAAAAAAGCCAGATTAGACAACAATAAGAAAAAAGTCGCTCAAATGCGAATGAAGGAAACAGAAGAGCAGAAGAAAGCAAGATTAACGAGGGAAAGGAAGAGATTTAAAGAAAAAATTGTAAAAGAAAGTGATGACGTAAAAAAAGCCAGATTAGACAATAATAAGAAAAAAGTCGCTCAAATGCGAATGAAGGAAACAGAAGAGCAGAAGAAAGCAAGATTAACGAGGGAAAGGAAGAGATTTAAAGAAAAAATTGTAAAAGAAAGTGATGAAGTAAGAACAGCCAGATTAGACAATAATAAGAAAAAAGTCGCTCAAATGCGAATGAAGGAAACAGAAGAGCAGAAGAAAGTGAGATTAATGAGGGAGAGGAAGAGATTTAAAGAAAAAATTGTAAAAGAAAGTGATGAAGTAAGAACAGCCAGATTAGAAAATAATAATAAGAAAGTCGCTCAAATGCGAATGAAGGAAACAGAAGAGCAGAAGGAAGTAAGATTAACGAGGGCTAGGAAGAGATTTAAAGAAAAAATTGTAAAAGAAAGTGATGAAGTAAGAACAGCCAGATTAGACAACAATAAGAAAAAAGTCGCTGAAATGCGAATGAAGGAAACAGAAGAGAAGAAGAAAGTGAGATTAATGAGGGAGAGGAAGAGATTTAAAGAAAAAATTGTAAAAGAAAGTGATGAAGTAAGAACAGCCAGATTAGAAAATAATAAGAAAAAAGTCGCTCAAATGCGAATGAAGGAAACAGAAGAGCAGAAGAAAGTGAGATTAATGAGGGAGAGGAAGAGATTTAAAGAAAAAATTGTCAAAGAAAGTGATGAAGTAAGAACAGCCAGATTAGAAAATAATAAGAAGAAAGTCGCTCAAATGCGAATGAAGGAAACAGAAGAGCAGAAGAAAGTAAGATTAATGAGGGAGAGAAAGAGATTTAAAGAAAAAATTGTAAAAGAAAAGGATGAAGTAAGAAGAGCCAGATTAGAAAATAAGAAGAAAAGAGAGGCTGAAAAGAGAATACAGGAAACAGATGAGCTAAAAAAAGTAAGATTAACTAAAGAGAGAAAGAGATTTAAACAAAAAATAATGAAAGAAAGTGATGAACAAAGGAGAACTAGATTGGTAAATAATAAGAAGAGAGTTATTGATAAGCGAATTAAGGAAACGAGTGAGGGAAGGAAAACTAGATTAGAAAAATATAAAAAATATAGCTTAGAGCGAAAGCAAAGTGAAAGGCTAAAAGAAAAAGATATTAAATTGCAAAATAAAAGGGAAAAGGGGGATTTGAAAAAACAAATGCAAAATGGAGAAAATGGAAGTTTCAATGTGGAGAGTAGAAAAAAGATGGGAAAGAATAAAAATCCTTCTAAGTCAAGGAGTGAGTTAATTTCTGCATTTCATAAATTAGTTGCAGAAGGACCGACGTATGTTTGCGTTTGTTGCGATCAGTTGTGGTATAAACATGGTGTTGAAAAAGCAGCAAAGTTATCAGGATTGAAAAATGTTGCTGTAAAAAAATGTATGAGCAGTATTTCAAATGATGACATTAATTTAAGCTGGATTTGTAAAACATGCATAAGAAATTTAAAGAAGGGTAAAATTCCACGGTGCTCTAAAGCTAATAAAATGTCATTTCCTCTAAAGCCAGAAGAACTTGATCTAAGCGAGCTAGAATCGAGATTAGTTTCTCCAAGACTAGTGTTTGAAAAGTTATATAAGGCACCACGAGGAAAACAAATGAAAATTATTGGAAACGTTGTAAATGTGCCAGCAAATGTTGTTAATACCGTTCATGTGTTGCCCAGATTAAGTAATGAAAGTGGGATTATTAAAGTGCAATTGAAAAGAAAGCTGAAATACAAAAGCTATATGTTGTCTGAAAATATTAGACCTGATAAGGTGTTTAAGGCGGCAAAATGGTTGACCGAAAATGGTCGTTTGTTCCAAAAAGAAAAAATTGTGTTGAATGAACAATGGAGCGACTATGGTTTTACTTTGGGTGGTGTAAGTGAGTTGAGTACAAGTAAGTCTAATGGAGACTTAAGTGAAATACCTTCAACATCACGTGAAATGTCTTCAAGTTCAGTTTCGAAAAGTAAAAGTATGTTATATGATGGCGTTTCATTGTACGGAAAGATGTATTTTTGTCTTGAATGTGGTTGTTGTATTCAGTTATTTTCTGATTTGAATGATCATATGATAGAAAGTCATAATGCTAGTTATAGCTATAATTACTGCTGTTCAAATAGGTATACTATTTTACAACAAAATGAGAGTGAAGATAATCATGTATTTGTGTGTTCTATTTGTAATTTTGTTGATTTTGAAAAAAATGTTTTAACTGAGCATATGACGTTAATTCATGACATTCCTTCGGAGGAGTTAACCCAAAAATGTTGTCTGTTAACTAAGGATGTTAATGTTGCCATTCATAGGATATTGGAGGCACAAACAGTGTTATTGGCTCAAGTGTATAAAAGTGGATTTTTTCCTCCATTATTTACCAATTTAAGAGTTTCTGTTGGAGTTCCTGATTACTTACGCGATGAAGAAGACGGAAGTAATCAATCATTAGGTGATAATGAAATGATGTCGATGCACTGTTCAAATTCAAGTGCTATTAAATGTGATGTCTG
The DNA here is from genome assembly GCA_964035525.1 of Porites cylindrica. Lineage (NCBI taxonomy): Eukaryota > Metazoa > Cnidaria > Anthozoa > Scleractinia > Poritidae > Porites > Porites cylindrica. The sequence goes on along the minus strand of OZ037777.1, from coordinate 29,184,072 downwards.
GGATGAAATTGACGAGTCTGAGAAGTACACAGGCGCTATGGACACAATGTTGATAACTCCGGGATTTATTGAGGAAGGTGAATCTGATTGTGGCGTATTTTCTTTTGCGCCTGCTGAAGGAAACAAACCATTGAGCATATTTAAAGACAAATATTCCGAAGAGTTAGCTTACCCCGGAATTTTTTGTGGTCAAGCAAGAGCTGACAATAGCGAAAGAGATGTTCCTGTTTATTACAGTGATATTTGTAAATCAGAATTAAGGCATTCTGATAGAAGAGTGAGTAGATGTATTGAAAATTTATTTTTCAAGGTAAAAAAGTTGCAGATGAAAATTCTGTTGGGAAAATGTCAAGTTGTGTTACGTAAATGTAAAACAAAAGGGAGAAAAATAACTGCAGGAGAATTAAAACAAGAAGGAGCTTTAGAAAGGTTATGTCACGCAGATGATGGATACAGGTTTCTAAGAGCGTTACGAGGATCTCCTCCGTATTTTGAAAAAGCTAAGAAAGATCTTTTTGCAATGATTAGACAACTAGGTCCGGCAACACTATTTTGTAGTTTTTCTGCAGCAGAAACTAAATGGCAACATTTATTAAGAATTCTCGGGAAGTTAATTGATAAAAGAAATTATAGTGATGATGAGTTAGATAATCTTTCATGGGAAGAGAAAGAAAGACTTATCCAAAGTGACCCAGTCACTTGTGCTCGTCACTTTGATTACCAAGTTCAACAACTGATAGGGAAGGTATTGTTAAGTAAGGTCTCACCTTTAGGAAAAATTGAAGATTGGTTTTATCGAGTCGAGTTTCAACAACGTGGTTCGCCACACATTCATATGCTCTTGTGGGTTGATGGTGCACCAAAATTTGGAGTGGATTCAGATGAAAAAGTTATTGAGTTTATTGAGGAGATTATTACATGTAGTAGAGGTGAAAAAGATGAAAGTTTATACGAGTTAGTTGGTCGTCAACTTCATAGTCATTCGCGAACTTGCAAAAAGAGAGGTAGAATGGCTTGCAGATTCAACTTTCCTCAGCCACCTATGAGACGTACAGTGATTTTGTATCCTCTAGAAGATGAGTTTTCTGCAAGTGTGAAAGATAGATATAAACGTCAATTTAAGGAACTTTATAAACAATTAAACGATATGAGAGATGGAGAAACAATATCTTTTGATAGTTTCCTTGAGAAAGTTAATCTTTCTGAAGAACAATACTTACTTGTTATAAGATCATCGCTTGCAGCTCCTACAGTTTTTCTTAGAAGGAATCCTAATGAATTGAGAGTAAATAATTACAATAAAGTTTGTCTTTTAGCTTGGAGAGCAAATATGGATATTCAGTTTGTATTAGATGTGTATGCTTGTGCGATGTACATTGTTTCATATATTTCAAAGGCACAGAGGGGAATGAGTGAGCTTTTAAGAAATGCTTGTGAGGAAGCTCGCAATGGTAATTCGACTGTTAAGCAGCAATTAAGGGATATAGGAAATAAGTTTCTTAATGCTGTGGAAATATCGGCTCAAGAAGCTGTGTACATTGCTTTGCAATTACCTATGCGACGTTCATCTCGTGATTTCATATTTATTCAAAGTGCTCCAGCAAACGAAAGAGTTCAACTTTTAAAATCGTTCGATGAAATTAAAAGAATGGAGGATGATTGCGAAGAAATTGAAATTGGTGGTCTGCTCAAACGATATGTGGAAAGACCACCTTGTCTAGAAAATGTAACGTTAGCTGACTGGGCAGCTTTTTATGATAATAGTAGAATAGAAGAGAGTAACACAAGATCACGAAAAAAAGATGTAGATGGTCTTTTGCTGGAAACAAAAGATGAAGATAATTTTGAAGATGATGTCGAATCATCATTGAAAAGTCTGGCAAATGGAGAAGCGCAAAAAGGAATAAAACGACGCGCAAAGGCAAGAATAATACGAAGTGTGTGGTTTGATAAAGATGTAGACAGTGAAAAACATTATAGAGAATTATTGTTTTTATTTACTCCTTGGCGAAATGAGGCACGGGACATTGATAGCTTTCAGCCTTACGAAGAGAGATGTAGGATGTTTAATGAACAGATTAAATTTCAGTTGCAACAGTATTCACCATGTAAAACAGAAATTGACGATGTTTTACTTAACAATATGAGAGATGTAAGTGATGAGGAAAACATGTGGGACTTAGTTGCACCTAATACTCAACACGTAGAATTGAATGACACGAGAGAAAATTGTCGAAATAGTGATATCAATGTAGAAAATAGTGACGAAAATTACGACCTTTCTGATGACCTTGGAATTAGTTCATCGTACGTCGCAGAACAATTAACAACTTATCATGAAATATCCGACGAGGAGTATCGTGAACTTGTGCGATCTTTGAATAGTGAGCAGTTGATTTTTTTCTATCATTTTTTGCATTGTCTTAGAACAAGTGATAAGCCTTTTTATTGTTTTCTCTCAGGTGGTGCTGGTGTTGGAAAATCACATGTAACAAAAGCACTTTACCAAGCTACAATTAAATATCTTAATAGAAGTGTGGGTGATGATTTTCACACTGTAAGAGCTATTTTAGTGGCTCCGACGGGAAAGGCATCGTATAATATACGCGGTACTACGATACACACTTCATTTCGTGTACCAATTAATCAGCCATTGCATAGTTACCAAAAGTTGGAATCAAGTCGATTAAATACGCTTAGAACAAAACTTGGAGCATTGAAAGTAATTTTTCTTGATGAAATCTCTATGGTTGGATGTTCGATGTTTAATGTTCAGATAAACAAAAGACTACAAGAAATAAAAGGAATAGAGAAAGATTTTGGAGGTGTTTCTATAGTTGCTGTTGGAGATCTCTTTCAGCTTAAACCAGTATTTGATAGTTACGTTTTTGAACCTTTAAAGGGAAATTATGGTGTTTTAGCTAACAATTTATGGATAAAACATTTTAAAATGTATGAACTTTGTCAAATCATGCGTCAAAGAGAAAGTCGGCAGTTTGCAGAAATATTGAATAGATTGCGAGAGGGTAAACATACGGATGATGATATAAGGGTTTTGAAAACAAGATTAATTTCTGAAAGAGATCCAGTTTATCCGGTTACTGCCCCTCATTTATTTATTGAAGATAAGAACGTTCAAAAATTTAATCGTAAAGTTTACAATCGTTGTTCAGAAGAGAAGTTTGTAATAACTGCATTAGATTCAGTTGTTGGCACTGACAACAAAAAAATACAAGAAAAATTATTGAGAAGAATCCCAAGTGATCCGAGAAAGACTATGCAACTAGCGAAACAATTGTGTATTGCAATTAATCAGAGAACCGAAATTGCACTTAATATTAGAACTGAAGACGGTTTAACAAACGGAGCAGGAAACGTTATAAAGTATGTTGAACTTTATAATCTGCCAAATCCAGAAGGAGTAATATGGGTGAAATTTGATCATAGTGATGTTGGAAAGATGATTAGGAATGAAAATAGACAATTGTATACTTCTTGTATTGATCCTTCTTGGACACCGATTGTTTCTGTAAGCGTACAGTTCTGTGTTGGTGGTTGCACTAGTTTCAAAATATTAAGGAGACAGTTTCCTTTAAGGCCTTCGGCCTCTAAAACTGTTCACAGAGCGCAAGGAGACACAGAGAATGAGATAGTAGTAGATCTTGAAAATTGGAGAAAAGTTCCACATATTCACTATGTCGCTATGAGTAGAGTTACAAAACTTGAAGGATTACATATATTAAATTTAGATGAGGGAAAAATTTGCGTAAGTTCAAAAGTTAAAGAAGAAATGATGAGGTTGAGAACAAGTGCATGTCTTCAGCCATGTTTGCAAATTTTTAGGAACTTGGATGACAGTTACATAAAGTTTATGTTTTTGAATGCAAGATCATTACATAAACATTTTTTCGACGTTAAAAATGACATGAACTTTTTTTTACCGCATGTTGCAATATTCGCAGAGACGAGATTTTGTGTAATAGATAGGAATGAAGAATATGAAGTGGATAACTTCACGCTATTTAGAAACGATGGAATGATTGTAGAAAATCAGAGATCTTTCTACGGTATTGCTGTTTATTATTCAATTGAATGTTGTGCAGGATATCCAAAATGTTACAATATTTTGGATGTTGAAATAGTTATAACCAAATATAAATGCTTACCCTCTGTTATAATTGCTGGTATTTATAGGTCACCAAGTGTACCACTAAGGCAATTTTATGAAGCTTTACGACGTTTGCATTGTTCTGTGTTGAATTATGAACCTTATCGTATTATCATCGGAGATTTCAATGTAAATTTATTTGATTATAAAGAGAAATCTGGTTTGGATAAGTTACTTGTTTTAGAGTTTGGATATTCTCAATATGTACGTGATTGTACAACAATAAACAATACTCAAATCGATCTGATTTACACAAATGTAGAAGAAACTTGTGTTAAAGTTGGTATATTGGAAACATATTATAGTGATCATAAGGCTGTGTGGATAGCATTAGACAGGAGGGTATATGGAAAAAAGTTGTAAACATAAGTTTTATTAGTTTGTTAAAAGTGTACAGATTTTATAGAAAAACTATTAATTGTTTTTTTAATTTTCGTTGATGATTCCCATGAAAGGGAATAAAACAGGTCAGAGTAAATTTCTGGCCGAAAATCGTTCACGCCCTTTGCCTAAAAGGTACGTTTTTTGAAAATTTCTTATTTTTTAAAATACTGTAAGGGAAATGTGCCTTTTTAAAAAGAAGGTTATTAAAATAAAGCAATTAATGTTTTAAAAAAAATTGAACTATTCTAAATACTGATGTAGTTATGAATATTCTTTCTTGTTTTATTTTTTAGGCAGAAAAAGAAAGAAATGAAGTGAAAAGAAGCAACAAATTGCAGTGTAGGAATTTATGAAGTAAAGAACTTCATTTACAGATGTATATTGTACTTGCATTTTCTGGCCCTTAATCTTTTTACGTTCTTTCCTCTAGAAGGTACGTCTCTTGTAAAAAGAATCACTGTATGTAAGGGAATTCGGATTTCGGAATCCGTGAAATTTTTGCTTGTCGAATAGGGAATAGAGCTTAAGAAATCCTGAATACTACAAAGAATTCGAATCCAGAATCCAAGTTGCACTAAAAAAAACACTAGAATCAAGTGCCTTGAATCTCGAATCCGCTGCGTGGAATCCAGAATCCAATATTGTAATTGGATTTCCTTACATGAGGTGAAAAGAAGCTAATTAAAATAAAGAAATTTATAGCGTTTAAAAAAATCTACTAAGTACTCATGTAGTTATGCGAGTATGTTCTTGTTTTATTTTTTAGGTAGAAAAAGAAAGAAATTACGTGAAAGCAAGAAACCAATTTGAGGACAAAAATTCATGAAGTAAAAGACTGTATTTATAGATGTGATTTGTAAAGGAAGTTTTATTTTGAAACATTCACAACCAACAAAATGTCGAAATGTTTATGAAGACTTCAAGTTGACTGAGAAATTACGAAATGAAAGGCGCTCTGAACTGCTTTTGTCCATTCCAAGTCACAAAGCAACAGGTAATGATGGCATCAGCATCAAGATTTTAGAGATTGTTGCTCCTGCTGTTACATCTATGTATATCAAATGAGGTGTTTCCATCTGCCTGGAAAGTAGCTAAAGTAACGGCTGCGTTTAAAGGAAATGGAAGGAGATCAGACCGTAACAACTACAGGCAAATTTCAGTAGTGCTAGTCTTGTGTAAGGTACTTGAAAGACACATTTGCGACCATTTGTGTGACTTCTTGAGATCAAACGGGATATTGCATAAACTCCAATCTGGGTTTACAAAATCGTTTTCTACTGAGACAGCTTTGATACGACTTATTGACGAGCTTTTACTCAGTCTGGACAAGGACAATGTTACTGGCCTGGTGATGATTGACTACAAAAAAGTTTTCGATCTTATCGATCATACGCTTGTTTTACAGAAGCTCAGAGCTGCTGGTATCGATAATGATTATGTTTCACTGTTTGAAAGTTACGTTAATGATCGTACGGAATATGTAAACATCGATGGGTGTCATTCAACTCTCAAAGATGCAAACCTTGGAGTGCGTCAAGGGAGTATCCTGGGACTAGTATTGTTCCTAATATTTATAAACGATCTACCAAAGATACTGGAATATTCAGCAGCAGAAATATATGCGGATGATACCACTATTAGTGCTAATGTTGATTACAGATCAGCACCTGGAGCCTTAAATCAAGTTCTTCAAGCTCATGTTGGTAAAGTTGCACAATGGACCACAGACAATAAAATGGTACTTAACAAGTCCAAAACTAAAGTTATGTTAGTAGCTGGGAAACGTCTACATAAGACGATGAGCAACACCTCACTCACTGTCCATGTAAACTCAGTCGAACTCGAACAAGTCCAGTTTCATAAACTGTTAGGTGTAATAATTGACACTCAGCTTAATTTTAATGAAGATATTGAGAATCTATGTAAGAAGGTAACTTGAAAAAAATTAGGCGTCATTTACATTTAAATCAACGAATTCTTTATTAGAATGCCATGATAAAACAAATCGTGATGTATAGCTCTAGTGTGTGGGTTTCTACATCTGTTGACAATTTAAATAATGTCTTCAGGTTACAGAAGCGGGCCGAACGCGTCATTCTCAATGCTGATAGTAGAGCAAACAGTGTAAATTTGTTTAGAGAACTTAATTGCCTACCTTTTTTCATGAAAGTAAGATTAATCAGTGCGCATTAGTTTATAAACGTTTGAACCGGATGCGTTCCGATTATATGCTAGAATTACTCAAGCAAAACATCGACATACGTTCTACTGAAAGACAAAGTAGATATGGATCTTTGAATTTAATTTGTCAAAAGTATAAAAGAGAATCAGAAGGTGGTAGGAGTTTTCAAGTACAAGGCGCTACGAGTTTTCAAGTATCAGCAACTAGGTTTGGAATTTACTTCCCAATGAAATTAAGAGTAGCTCTAGTTTAGAAATTTTAAGAAAGTCTTTATATAAGTATTTTTTGGTGTCTTACAAAGTTGTTCATCACTTTACTATAGCTTAGGCTATTCTACTTTATTTTCATATATTTTATATTAATTCTTAAATATTAATAACTCATATTTTAATTATTAAATCTCCTAGTTTTATTACTTCATCATTTATATGTATTTGTGTTTATTTTTAATTTGTTTTGAGGGCCACGAGTTTATCAGTATTTTATACTGTCAAGTGTTACCCTCGAAAAATAAAGTTAATTATTAAATGATCTGATAGGGTTAGTTATTTATGAGTTGTGGTAGTAATTATTTTGAGACTGAATATTTATAAGTGAAAGTTATCATATTTCAGCATTAGTAATATTGTACGTCCAAAAAGATCTCAACATTTTGTCTTTTCGCAATAAAGAAGCTGATAATGATATGGCTTAGGTGGCACTTTAAATTATGAATAAGGCATCCTGTGCGTTTTTTGTGTTGACTGAATTTTAGAGTAAACAGTGTTGATAACACTTTTATCATAAAAAAGTAGCGAGTCTTTTTATTCCTCGTACAAACAGCCCTATTAACTTTAATTTACAAAGAAAGTAAAAAAGTATGAATGAGATTTACAGCTTTTTCAAACAGAAACTGACAAATGCGCGGGGAGAATGGGCACGCTTGGAATTGACTGGCTGAGTCATAAAGATGATCTTGGTGATGATTTTTATCGATCGGTAGGAACGTTTGTCAAGTTTTGAGTCTTGTCGCAAGTCTTTTTTTTGTTTTCAGGCTAAAATTGCGTCATTGATACTGTATGTGGTTAGATCTGCAGCTTCGTTTTAGTTGTTGAAATGATTTGCTCTACTGTTACTAAGAAATTGACCTATGAACTTTTAACGACAAGCGTTTTGTTTACATTCTTTCAAACCTTCCCGGGCCAGCTTGAACGTGACGTCACGATGGCCAGGCACATCGGATTTTCATTCGCCGACTAATTCGCCAATATTTGCTCTAGTGCCCAGGTCTAAGTTTATAACAACCTCTTGATGTAAGGCGCGCGAAGTTTGACGCGCGGGATTTCTGGACATGGACTAGTCGTGAGCCTAAGAACTGAATAATGAAAGGAGAATTATAAACAATTGTCAAAAAGGTCAACGAACAGTTTTTACAAAAGCTTTAGTTCTCTCTTTGTAAACCATTTAGAAGTTGATTTACGACGGTATATATTTTTGCGGAAAAGGTGCTCTTGCGAATATCGGCACTGCAGATGTTTGGCAAGAATTGAAATCGCCTTGAATCACCGCTCGGTGTTTCGATAAATCAAGTATACAAAAGCTTCTGAGGATCTCTGCCTGTTAAACAAGCTACTACAGTTGATTCTAGTTCGGGTTTAATGTGAAGTTGCTACATGATCGGAGTAATTTTGATCTTCCAAAGCGTATGTCGTTAAAACATATTTGCTTGATGCCTTCATTATGTTTGTCTTTCACTAGTACACGCCAGAATAGAAGCCGATAAGTTACTTATTACGGCTTAGCCAATTAGGAATTTGCCGACGCCATGGTTCGCAGAAATGAACAAAAGGGGGTCCTTATACCAGGCGTCCCCTACCCTCTCTTTCCAATTCGTCTCCTTTTTCCATTCCTCCCCATCCCCTCTCGACGCAGGGTGTGAAAACGGGTGTGGAAAATCACATGTTTCGGTGAGAAACAACGTCATGAATTGAGGAACAGAGTGACCCACGATAGCACGATTGTCAATAATTCGGAAGAGTACCCCTCCGCCCCCCCCCCCCCCCCCCCCCCCCAGGTACAATACACCTTTCTGTAACAGACCTAGTGGAATTTTCCTTGGTTGTATATCTCTCCGAAAAGGTAAAAGGAGTCAGTGGCACGTTTTACATCTCAGTACGGGAATAAATCTTGCTTGAAAAGTTTCAACAGATTGCTCTCGCGAAAAAGCCGTTGATGCAAGATTCATAGTTTTTTATTTTGTTTGTAAATTAAAGTTAATAGGACTATTTATACGAGGAATAATAAGACGCGTCTTACATAAGACGCGTCTTAAATAAGACGCGAACTTTCCGTATAAACGGCACACTTAGTCTAAAATAAGAGGCGATTAAGCTAACACGCGTCTTATTTTAGAACAGCCTTTAACACCCGTTCTTAGATAAGACACGTTTTAGCTAAAAGGAGAAAAATTTCGTATAAACAAGACACCTAAAGTCGTTTCTGTGGGATGCGTTGGTCTATGGAAGAATAATGGCGTTCTATCTGAATTTGGAAAAATTAGGGAAACCGGAAAGACGGTGTCATGCTATGAGCATCGATGAGTAGGTTACCTGTATGGGTTGGTTTAATATACTTATGACTGAATTTATAGTAGCGTGCGTGGCAGGCTACTATTTCTCCCCAATCCACATCCCCTTTTTGCTTCCTCCTTATCCCCTACCCCTTTCGACACCTGCTATGCAAGCTAAATTTATAGATGTCAGTGGTCGCAAGGATGGAGTTGATCTTGTTTTGATCTATCACTATGTAGTTATTTTCATAGCACGATTTGGATAAGAAAAAGAAGTTATTTTGCATCAAAACAAGGTTTACCCGTGTAACTTAAATTGGAATGTTAACGGAACAAGTAATGGAGAACATGCGCATAATGCTCTCTGATTAACCTGAACAGGAACTATATGTATAAAGATACATCATATCTTGGTAGTAAGTTGCCAAAGGTAACTTTTTCAAAGAGAAATAAACATTGTAGTTTTAGGTTAATGGAACAAAACAAAACAAAACATCCGTTGCTTTATCCAGGGTCGAACCCAGGGTTACAAAGTTCGATAAAGTTCCAAGATGAAAGTTTAATATTCCAAGATGCTCTTGATACGGTTAAAAACTAATTGCAATGTGTTTCGAAGGTGTCAAAGTTAACATAGTTCCAATGATTATCCCTGATTCCAAGGTATAATAAGTTTACTAAGGTCCACTCCTGATCCGTGTCCCATCCAGAAGTCCAATCCATGCCGAAAGCGAGTTGTCGATCGACGAGGACAATATTTTCGCGATTTCACCCCCAATCGTCAAGGGTACGAGTTGAAATTTACGCGATTTACCTCTCATCGTCAACGTGTTTTCGATAAGAAAAGAAAAAAACTGAACTCTAGGTGTGATCGGCAAAAACGGGCGAACTCCGAATTCGAAAAATCTATCGGAAATCACGGCCCGCAACCAGATGCTACTAAAACCTGATGAAAAAGCTAGACCTAAACAAAAACGAATAATCAAGGAAAGAAATAATTTGGTTTAGGTCGCCTTTCGTGACTTGTCAGTATCCCGAAGGACTCGAAGGATTTCGCTGGTTAACAAGCCATCCTAAAGCACGAGTGGGAAAACTCTAGCGCGACAAATTTGGCAAGGAACGTTCTGATTTCAACGTTCTTCTGAGGAAGCAAGTCGATTAAAAATCGATACAGATTTTGTACAATTTGATTGGTCGGCTTGGAAGAAGAGCTAATCGATAAAGATTTTAGGCAATCCTACTGGCTGGCTTTGCAATTTTGAGTACAACCGAACCGGATTTTTACCATGGGAGTGCCACAGGCATCCCACGGAATGACCTTCGCGTCTTACATAAGACGCGAACGCATAGTACGCATGCGTTAATTTTTGGCGGGAAATTTTTTGCTTGCCCCTCGGCGAACTGGCAGGCTATACTGGCAAGGAAAAGTTGTTTACAAATTACAACGCATTTTAGTTTTGTTTTCGTTTTCGAGTCAAGAACAGAAATAAGACGCGAACGATTTATACGAGCTGTTTTCGTCTTAGATAAGACATGCTCGTTTAAATTACAGTTCGCGTCTTGTTTTTCGTCGTATAGATGAGGCTAATAATGTTTTCTATTTTTGGGTTCTTTTAAACAAATATGAATAACGAATTACACTCGTTTTATAGAAGTTAGAATAGCAAGTCACAAGGAACCAAAAATTAGCCAGGTGTAGGCACAAATCATTCGTCAGAAACAAAGGAGGCTAAATTAGGGTTTGACTGAATCGGTTACCGAGAGGTATTAAAGTGCGATATTAGGGAAAACGCAAGAAATATCTTGACAAGAAAGAGGATTTAACTGCACTTGGAAAACGAGATTCACTGAAATTTGGGCAAGAAATGAGATACCGTAAAATTCCGAAAATAAGCCCCTCCATGTATAAGCCCCTCCAAATATAAGCCCCCTAAACCAGTGACGCAAAAAACCCTCCATTAAATCGCCCCTTCAAATGTAAGCCCCCTGGGGGCTTGTACTTGGAAAATTGCCCTCAAATACAAAGTAAAACAACACAAAAACGATAAATTTACTTCCAATAAGGCTAGCCCAATCGATTTGTAAACGCAAATTGCCCTCCGTAGATAAGCCCCTCCGAACATAAGCGCCTCCAAAAATAAGCCCCTCAAAAAGGGCCTTTGAAAAATATAAGCCCCGGGGCTTATTTTCGGAATTTTAGGGTATTATTTTGGCGTTTTTGTAGGAAATTCGGCAAATCGTACAGTGGTGTCTCACGTTAAAGAAAACTGTAAATTAAAAGTCAAATAATCATCACACAGCAGCGAAGAGAAGATGAAAATGTTTCAACTCGATGCCAGGATAGACAGGATACTGCACTTGATAACCTGTCAATTAGTTGATGTTAAAACAAAAAGGAGCCAATAAAAAATTCTTGTTTTTAAACTTTGTCAATCAATCTTTTTGATAACGAATAGTATGCTTTCCACGTTACTTTGATAGACAAGATGCGTGATTGACTTTCAAACTCTCTGGAAAATAGGTCTACTTCTCCTTGGTCTTTTCTACCAGTCGATGCAAGCGTGAAGTAGGAAGATGTGTAAGTGAAACACTAATCAATTATTTTGACTTTAAAGCTATTTTTTACGTAACAGTTAGTTGGAATTTATAATATTTAAGGTGATAAATGAGTAAGTGTAAAAAGTCGGTTGCAAATTTTACGTTGCGCAGTTCATATTGAAGTTGTTACGCCGCGTGATAGCAAGGAAACGTTTCATATTGTTTTGAATTGTGAATTTTTACTTGAGGCAGTATTTTCTTCAACTTTTTAAAAAATGCTGTTCCTACAGTGTCGGAACAGCATTCTTTAAAAAGTTGGCGTTAATTTTATCCCGAAGAATATATACCTGTGTCCTTCAGTTAGGAAGTGGTGAGAGTTTGTTATTGGAGAAAAACTGACATTCAGGCTGTTGTTGCATTTGAACGCGAAAATTAGCCATTTTATTTACAAACGTTTCTTTCTTCTAATTCTTCCATTGCTATTTATTAGCGTTTGACGCACCCGGAGTGAATATGGAACCGCAACGCACACGTCTCTGTTGGGGTAAGCAACATGATTTTTATCTTGAATTTTCTAGTTGTTTTGGAATAAAAAATAAAAAATTTCTCGTCTGTTTGTAGTTGATCTTTTTTATTTCAGTATTCTTGCTTGTTAGAAATTCTGAATCCGAGGTACACAGTTCAAAACATGTTATTGAGCTTCATGCATAAGTACCGTAATCATGCGTAATTCAGATACCACATTTTGAAAACTTAATTATTTGTCATTTTTGTACGTTTCTTCATCGATACACTTCACGCAATACGACATTCATAATTTGCAGCAGTTAATAATCAGTACCTTGAGTTTGTTGCGTCAAAATTGCTATCAGAGCGATGTTGACGAATTCTTCGACCTGCGGCGGAACGTCAACGATCACGCATGAAAAGAACTTACTTATTATTCAAACGTTGTCCTGATTATTCCACCTCGCTTAATTTAACATTGTGAAAACTGTAAAACAAAGGTGAGCTTTAATGTTCTCCTTGTGTTTTGAGAAAAAGAAACTTTTAAAGGTTATTATTCATGTACAAATTTGTTGCTTTATTAACATAGTGAGATTTGTTGCTTAGCTTTCATTTATATTCTCAATTTTATCCTTGTGGAAAGTTTCATAGTGTGGGACACTTTTTTCGCGATGAAATAAAAATCACGAAAGAAAATCACTTTGATCTTGTCCGGGTACTCAATGGAATACGCGGGAAAATGCCCGTGATGCATTATTGGGAATTAATAGATCGCTAAAATTTGCTGTGAGTTAGTTTTGTTATAATAAGTAACTGGACAGAAGTGAGAAAATATGGATCAAGAAAAGACGAAAAAACTGGCAGAGACACATGTAAGAAAATAATAGTTAACTATGGAAAACATCAATCTTTGTTCAAGAAATAAGCTCATGTAATGAACATTTAATACACAATTGTAAGATTGTTGCATGGAATGCAACTTTTAAGCTTATTTGAAGTGATAATCGTATATTCGTTGGAAAAAAATTGCTGTAGAGGTCTTTTTTTTTCTGAACGTTGCAATTTACGAAAGTAACATATTCATGAGCTAGGTAATGATTTGTTGACTCGAGAAACAACTTGTTATATTTTCAACCGAGTCTTGGAAAATTGTTAGTTCTGTTATGTTTTGGAAAAAGTGAAAAGAAAACATAAGCTTATTTTTGTGAAAGAGTTTGATATTTTTAAATAAAGATTACTTGTTTTAAGTATAGATCAGGTCAAAGAATATAAGTTTCTAGGGCATTATATCTTGTCCAGATATTAAACAGCACCAAAAGCATTTTTTTAAACTCTTTGTAATGTTTTGACTATAAATTGCAGAGTAAACTTGCAATTGCTAACTAATCCAAAAGACAAAAAATGTGATGTTGTGAACCTTGAGCTTAGGAAAGTAATGAGAAATTGGTAAAATATTGTGGTGATGATTGAAAATATTTGCCAAACTTTTTAGTGAAAGCTTACTTGAGGATCAATTATGTGTATGGGTATTGGAAGTGGTCAGTGTAAAACGCAGATTGTGGACCACGGACTGCCAAGTGCGGACCAAGGATTAAATACAGACTGAATGTAAAATGCAGACTACAAACTGAGAGTAAAAGGCAAGCTGGAGTAAAATGCAGATCAAGCATAAACTGTAGTTGTGAAAGGGTTTAAATAAAGGGCAAAAAAATTCCCCAAATACTTGTAGATGAACACTTACTTGATGACATCTGCTTTCCAAAATCAATTCCTTTCTTCTCTGGAATGTCGTAAACGACCTGAAAACATAATCGCAATTTTCAACCTTTAGTTTCCATCTCAGAAATATCATGCTTCAACTTCAAGTTTTCAATACACGTGATTGTGAATAATGGTACAACACCGCCATGTTTATGCTTAATGAAAAGCTGGCAACTGAAAATACTGTACAAAAAGAATTATGGTGATAAAAAAGGGAAGAAATCGTTCCAACAGCTAAGAAAGATGTGCTACAGAAAATTTTGATGACCTTCTATGAATGTATTGCAAATCAAGGTACGCCGACTTAAGCTGTACGTATATTTGGATGTTCATTGAAACTAATCTGGCAAATGTGCAATGTATTTCAACTAGGAAGCAATTGGTGTGTAACTGATACAAGCTAGCTATTCGTTTCAATCACCTGTTTAGAGAAGAAGGAGCAAATGTTTAAAAAGTCTACAATCTTTATTCTGCATTTTGCACCAAGCCTGCATTTTACCCTCAGTCTGCAGTCTGCATTTTACACTCAGTCTGCATTTTACCCCTTCAGGTTCACAGTCTGCAGTCCGCAGTCTACGTGTTACAGTAATCGGTATTGGAATTAAGTGACATCACTTTAAAATTGAAGAATTAATATCGTGATCAATTTTATAATGGTGGTTCAGGGGACACTTTTTTATTTGGCCTATATGGGTATGTGCCAGTGAAAAGGGTATAGTTTCCAGGGTTTTGAGTCTTAAAGAGCTAAGGTATATAATTCTTCATCGATCAGTTAGCATGTCTTTTTGAACTGGATGCTAAGCCTTGAATAAGGGGTGTGAAATTTATGCTCTCGGTCAAGGCTGAAAATGTTATTTCAGAGACCCTACATTCATTAAAGCGTACGGGCCTTTTTTTTTCAGGGGGGGCGGTAAATCAATGTAAGACATTGGAGCTGTCATAGCAATGATATGATGCCATTACCAATTATACTTGCAGCAATATTTCTCACTGGGAACTCTCTTCCAAAATTGTTTATGGGAGGTTTTTCTTCAAATAGTTGCCTCGATGTTTAATTTGTGAAGTTAAAAAAAAATCTGTGAGAGTGCTATTGAGATATTTTTGAATGAAGTTGTTTTCGTTAGAAGTCAGTAATTGAAAAAAGGAAAAGATTGATGTTTAGCCGTTATCTGAAAAAAATAAAGCACTTTTGACATGGAATTTCACCTCATAGTAGTTTCAATCTTTTTAAAAAAGTGTGTGAAAGGTTATGGAGATAGCTCTGGCCAATTGTTTCAAAGAAGGATTTGATTAGTATGTATTAGTATGTAATAGTTTTTGAACTGCTCAATAGATTTTTTTTTTTAAATTAAGGTTCTTCTGACAATTCAAACTGAGAATTAGTCAGCCACTTCTTCACTTTCAAATTCATTACTGAAGGTATCTGTCATACACTGTTTTATGAGCAGAGGTGCATGATTCTAGAAAGTTAGGCGGAAGTTTATTATAATCAATTCCAGATGGGAAATAGCCAATTTGAGCTAGTGCAGTGCAGTAAAGTGCACAAAAATAAAAAAAATAAGCATATGATACTGTTTCCTTTTAACCAGAGTAACTCATCACATGCTAGGCATATTCTACTATCTTGTCTGAATGTAACTGGATTATTACATTCACTTCAGGTTAAAGTTGAAAATATTTATCTCCTCAAAATAATAATAAAATAAACATGGAAATGTCTTTAAAAACTGGCTTTGCCCCAATTTGTTCTTGCTCCCCAAAAAATCTGAGTTTTCCAAAATTTGGGGGGGCTGCAGCCCCACCTCGCCCCTCTGGCCCGTACGCCTATGTCTATATTTTAAAATCTTTGGAGGAAAAGTGCCTCTAGATTCCACTAGCAGCTCCTGCCTTCAGCGCACGTGATTGCCCCCCCCCCCCCCCCTCCCCAATAAATCTAACCTTGCTACAGCTTTTGCGTTACTGGCCATGAATGTCCCCTTACCTGCTGAGCTAAAATTTAGGGAGAACACTGATTTGTTTTAAACAGGGTATCAAAATGAGCGGATTTTGTCTTGAATAGGATCAGGATTTGAAGATCTTTCCAGCACACCTAAAGCCAAATTACCCTTAAGTGCCCCCCCACCCACCCCCTTCTTGAGTGGTAGTAGAAAGTTGTGGTTGAGGTTAAAAGAATATATTGTGACTTAATTCCAAGTGTTTTCTTTGGGTTAAGCTGGCTATTATTGTTATCTAATTTAGGAATGAATTCGTGAATTCTATTACAGCCGCACAAATTTTTTGCAATTTTACTTTTTGAGAAAGTGTGAGATTAATTCTCCGATTCGAGAAAAAAACAGAAATTGCATGAAAGTGAGGCTTTATAGCCCTTGTAGCAAATTTAAAAGAACTAACAAGGCAGACCATCAAGTTGATCTTACGGAGTTACTCCAGGGGACATTCCTGGTACTGACTTAAGTGAAGAAAAAATCAAAATATTGACAGTTTTGGTTAAAATGCGTCTCTATAAATCAAAAATGGCAATAAGATGGAATGTTAATTTGTTTGGATAGGTGCATGTACATCATCCTGCACTGCTTGGTGCAATCGATCTGAGCTGTTTATTTTGTTTATTTTGAAGTATATGGCGGTTTAAACACATGTTTTCATACAAAATTTGGTCTCTCAGGGTCTGAAGAATGTATTACAAATCTAAAAATATATTACACTTACCCAAATAGGAGCTTGCACTTAGTGCAAAAGCAAAGTCAGTGAGACAACGAAGAACTGAGGGAAATGGGGAAGCTGCGAGTGATGCAGCAAACCTGCATTTAAGAACTTTTAATTCCCTACCTTTAATTCAGTATTTGGTAATAATTTTATTGTCCTTATACTACTACATGAGAAATTTCTGCAATTTGATTATAGCTTAGAGCAAGGGTATTTCAACTTAATTTGAATTAAATACCGACATGTGAAAATAGTACAAACGTTTTACGGGTAGTAGTATAAACAAATTAAATAGCATGATTTGTACTTGATATTTGGCATAAATGCCACTCATAATATTTCAAAATTGTCTCAAATTTCACTCGCCTAACGGCTCGTGAAATTACGTACAACAATTTTGAAAAATCACTCATGGTATTTATGCCAAAAATATATTACTACACAAAACAGTTAGTCAGTGAGACAATGAAGAACTGAGGAAAATCAGTGGAATTAAAGTCCGAGTGATGCAGCAAACCTTAGAAAACCTGAGTTCAAGAACTTTGCCTTTCATTCAACATTATTGGTAATGATTTTATACTGTCCTTTCCATGTTTGTTCCCACTGATTACAATATTCTAACTGAAGTACTGTTGAAACAACACCAGGAAATCTACTGATGCTGTTGCAAAGTTTGTAAATTTTAAAGGGTGCTCATTTTTGGTGGATGATGTTATTAATTACCTTAGAATGCTTTACTGAGCATCATATAGGAAATATTCTGATAAATATATCATATTATATCAGGGGCACCCAACGGCAATTTTTGGGAAAATATCTGTTCGGAAGACGATTTGAGATCTAGAATTTTCGGAGCATTTGTTGTAAAATTTCTTGCTTGCCTGCCTCTCCTAGGATTTTCGAACATCTACAAAATGGTATAATTACCCATTTTTAAGGGATTTTGACCCTAAAAAAGGCCACCTAGAATTTTCGGGAGCCTTTTCCTGGCTGAAGTTTTCGGGAAGGTAAGTTTTTATCCCTATAATTTTCGGATCACTAGACTTTCAGCTAGGAAATCCGAACAGATGAAAAGTTTTTAGGGGATAAAAATATGCCTATATCTACTGTTTCAATACTAAACTACGTTCAACAATGCTATGTTAAGTGGTTTTGAACTATATCCTCGTTGGGTGCCCCTGTTATATGAGTTACTGTAAGTGAATTACTCCAGACAAGGTCAGAGATGTCTATGTTTTGTATGGTTTTTAACTCACCATAATTAAACAATCAGATTTGTATCAGAACGCAGTATATGCAACTTAACTGTCGAATTATTGTGTCAAGTA
Organism: Porites cylindrica; assembly: GCA_964035525.1. Taxonomy (NCBI): domain Eukaryota; kingdom Metazoa; phylum Cnidaria; class Anthozoa; order Scleractinia; family Poritidae; genus Porites; species Porites cylindrica. Next base: position 29,165,953 of record OZ037777.1, on the reverse strand, counting down.
ACTTGATATTATCCACATTGGGGATGCCAATTTCAAAAAAGTGGACAGCATATTAAGGATTTACTTTGTGAAAATTTTTTTTCAATCTTTAAACTCATTCTACGTTTATTTACTACATGATTTTGATAGTCTTGGATCAAACAGCTGGAAATGAAGACACCTCTCTTCCTTGGATATAATTTAGAGGAATAGTGGGGTTTAAAAAGTTTCTCTGTCATGATTGGCTTAAATATGTTGTACAATCTTCTTTCCCAATATTCCCCATGTTTTAGGTTTGGAGGTACAATATTCTACGTCATTATAAGTGGGTTGAACGTTCAACTCTGTGGATATAGTTTCCATCATATATGGCAGCTATAACAACTTTTTCCGGCACAGCATATTTGGTCACACTAATGGCAGCTAGAATTTTGGATTTGCTGTTCTTCAACGAGCATTTTGATTTAATTTGTATTTTTACAGATTTCCTTGAATAGAAAGCCCAGTGAAGTGCTCTAAGGTAAATGTAAACATCATCCTCGGAATTTATTGGACTCGCCAAATTAAGTTTTGGAGGTTGTGAATAAATCAGAGCATTTTTTTGTGAGCACTTGCAAAATTGGCAAATTGGCAGCAGCAAATTTTCCAGTGATCTTTCCACGGTTTTTTAGGTACATGTTCCAATGTTTCAGATAGAATGAAGATAGGAAGGACTGTAAAATTATCACGAATTAATGCTGAATCAAAGGTGGGAAAATTCTTGAAGTATAACATATAACTCGTGGTTTCCCCATTTTCCCTCAGTTGTTTAATCTGTCTCACCAACTTTGCTTTATATAGTGAAGATCATTTCTGCATCAGTGAGTTATATATTTTTAAATTTTCATTGCTTGCAGGTTCTAGACCCTAAGAAAGCAAATTTTGAATGAAAACATGTATCTACATGATCATGTTAACTTGTAGTTGAAAATAAATAGCATTTAAAACAGCTGATTGATCGTACAAAGTTGGATAATGCACCTACCTTTCCAATAATTCTTCTTATTACCATTTTGATTTAAATACAAAATTATTATTGATATTAGTATAAATATTAACATCAATATTAGCTGAGCAATGGTGAATTTGTCTATCTCTTTTTCAATAAAGTTAGTACGAGAAATGTCAACCTCTGGAGCTGAGTAAGATCAACTTGATTGTCTGCTATGTCAGTTCTTTTAAATTTCCCATGAGGGCTATTAAGCCTGACTTCCATGCAATTAACTTTTCTGGAATCGGAGTATCAGTTGCCAACTTGTGTAGTGTCAGACAGGTGAAGAAATTGTTGTTATTAAGTGATGATAGAGTAGTGAAAGTTAATTGGCATCATTCAGTCTGAAAAATCCTTTTATGTAAACAGAAAAGTGTTTTAGGGTTGCAATAATTATTGTATCCATTATAGAGGAGTGACTTCTAGTTTCTGTAAGTGTAAAATAAAAGCTGTGGACTGCAGACTGCAGATTGTGGACGAGGGGTAAAATGCAGGCTGTGTGTAGAATATTGCAAACTGCAGACAAGGAGTAAAACGTGGGTTGGGATAAAATGCAGACCTGAAGCTTAAATTATAGTCGTGGAAGGATTAAGAGCCAAAAAATGCCACAAATACTCGTAACAAAAACTTACTTGACGCAGGTACATAGCTGCTTTCACAAATCCATTTCTTTCTTCCCTGGATGTAATTGCATGATGACCCAACGTACAACATAATCGCAATCTTGAACCTTTTTTTTGTCTTTAGAGACCTCACACTTCAACTTTTCACAATAATTTATGGCATGACTGTAAATTGGTAGAACACTACAATGTTAACACGTAAATAAAAGCTACTGACTCAAAATACTGTTAGAAAGAATTGTGGCGATAAAAAAAGAAGTAAATCATTCCAACAACAAAAAAAGATAGTCTGAAGAAGATTTAGATGACAAGTTCTATGAAACTCTTGCAAATCAAGGGCTGCGATGCAGACTTAAGTTGTTCGGATGTTCGTTGAAACTTTTTGTGAATGTGCAATTTACTTCTCCTTAAGGAAGCTGTGAGTGTGTAACTGATACTTATAGCTAGCTTTCACCTATTTAGACCAGAGAAGACAGAGCACAGATGTTTAAAATGTCAGTCTTCATTTTGCATTTTGCACTGACCCTGTGCTTACTACTCTCAGCCTGCAGTCTGGGGTCAAATGGGCAAAGTGTATACCGGCTGTTCGCCAAAACAGCGCAAAAATCCTACCAGATAAGGAGTTCCCACCCCCCCCCCCCCCCCCCCCCCCCCCGAGGCACTCAGCAGTCTGCAGTCCGCAGTTTGTCTTTTACAGTGACCACTTCTAGTTTTGACCTGTGGGGATATATGACTTTATTAATGTATGAAGAGTAACTTGGGGAACCTCAGTCCATTTTGACGACGTCTTGGACATATAGTGTATTGACCTCTTAAAAAACTAAAAGGATTGATTGAGTCACTATTTGAAAGGAGATATGATGAGAGACGTAGGGAGGAAGGATTGATACTCACGCAGCTCTTTTTTGTGTGTGTTATGAAGCTACGCAAAGATTGATCATAACACAAAAATTGTTGCATGGGAGAGTAGAGACAAAGAAAACAGTAATAATACACAATAATTGACTGTATCCACTCCAGAGTTCTTTTATTTCTTTTATAGCCCTCCGGCCTTGAATTGAAAATTGTGTTTATTTGTTGGCAAACTTGTGACGTAAATTTTTCAAAGAGCACCGAAAGCCAGATATATGTCAGTGTAGAGTTCTGAAAAAAAAATCTTTTGTTTTTTGACCAATCAGACAAAAGTCTAGATTCTGGACTTTGGAGACACAACGATCCGTAAAGTTATTTATGAGGTCTTCTTTTCCTCTGAAGTCTCCCCCAAAAAAGGGAAGAAATAAGGACATCTGATGACAGGTTACCCATAATGCTGATAAACTAATAACCATAGGCCCTGGGGGGGGGGGGGGGGGTACTGGCATGTATGGGCTATATATAGGTATGTGCCGCTGTGAAGGGTATGGTTTTCAAGCAGATCACTGTAGGATAAGGTATATAAATCAGAATGTTTGAGTCTAGAATAGGGTATCATTTTTCAGGAAATTGATGAGTTGGTTGAAGATTTTATCTAGACGGGGGAAACAGCTACTCTAGGATAGGGGATTTGGGGAGTTTACTCTAGTATAGGGTAGCAAAATTCAGCTGAACTAGCTGTGGTATAGGTTAAGGGTTCCAGGGTCCCAGCGGGACATCCCCACCCAGAAATTCTTAAAGTACCCCCCCAGGCCATAGGCTCATAAGATATATTTAATATATCTCTACTAAAATTAGTATTCAAAAATAAGGGGTGATCCACAGGGGTAGTCCATTGAACAGCACCACCAAGGGGTCAATGGAGTAAGTCCACAGGGATGGTTTATAAATTGGGAGTCTATGTTTTGTATACTTTGTAAAAAATTATTAGGAGTTAACAATACCCTGATTGTATTGATTATGATTAAGCTTTCATTTTACCGATTGGGGTTAAGCACTCATTTCAGTTAAGCACTATTTAGGGTTACAATTGTTATAAACTTTCAGTTAATGTTTTCCATGTTACTGTTGATTTTTTTTTGTATTTTTTTTTTTTAAATGGGTCTTCAGTGGAGTGCAATGGCTCTTTGCCTTACATTTCATACACACTCTTTTGACTGTTGATGTACCGAGTTTCTTAAAGTGCAAAATAATTAATTCTTAGTTTTACGAGAAACTTGATTGTAAGAATGTGAGAAAAAATATGTGGTAACATCAGTGTTTACAAGTACCTAGCTAATAATTCGTAGGAAATTGGAAAAGGCAATTCTTCACTTTCATATTTCGGTCCACGTTACATATCGTCACTTCATGTATTTTTCTCACTGAACTATTCGATAAGATTTGCATTGTTCGCTAAAAATAATAATAAAACATAGTAAGGCAAGTTTATCGAGTGGAAGGGAGTTGTACCTTAAAATATCATGGAATTTTTGGTGTCTTTGCAGTACAAGGATGAATTTTAGTGTCTAAATTAAAGCAACAATAAATATAGGTAGCAGTTGTAAAATTAGTTTTATTGAAAGTCGATTATCTGCTCCTAGTTACGTTAGTTGTTGTACTATCCTCGGAGACCGAGGGCAGTTGTACAAGACTCAAAATTATCATCTAGCTATAGCCTGAATGCACTTAATATTCTACATCTAATGAATAAGTTGTGTAAACTTCGAATTTTCATCAATAGAGAAATGAAAGATGGTTATTAAAACCTCCGGTGTTGATATCAAATGCTGTTATTGGTTCCTGATGTGGGGGTGTGTCGAGGGCGGGGTATGGGGGGAATTGTTTGATTGGCTGTTTGATTTTTTGGTGTCTTCTCTTCTGCGCACTGCGCGAAAGATATCATATATCGATTAACCGAAAATAACTACCCAATAAATTTATGAAAACGGACAGAAACCACCTGCGACGATGTTATGGTTTGACAGCATATAACATATTGAGTTAAAATAGGTGTGTTGCGAAGAAAGAAGCATACATTTAAAACCTGCGGCTCAGCAGGGAATTTTTTGTGTACGAAATGCAACACTAATTTTTGGAATAGGTACGGTATATCTTTTGCTGAAGGGGAAACGCACGAGATAATAGCGTACTAGAAGTTCTTTATATAAACTTGGTTTAAAGTTGTGTTCTAAAACCAACAGACAAAGAGGTAAGCTTTCAATTAATTAAGCAGACAAAATTTAAATTTAGCACGTGCACAGAGAAGATCTTAGAAAGGGGATCATCGTAGCGTCGTATTGTTGTACTTTTTTCTAAAATTAGGAGGATGGTATGAAGATACTAATAGTAAAAAGAGCCCTAGGGACAATGTAAACTGCCTTTGCAAGGAAGATCCTAGTACTCAAGATACAAACCAGAAGGCTAAATTGTATGGTTGTTTTTATCAACCGCCATTTTTTATTCCTTCTAATACCTTCTCATACCTATAAGCTTATTGTATATATTTCGGCACCACATACTCGAATCGAAATTTGTACAAGTAAACCGAACGCAAAGTTGTTCCGCCTTCTAGTATCTTTTTGGTACTAGGATCCTCCTTCCTCAAAATAAACAGCCTTTGAAATGCAAGTTTACTTTCTGTACAATATAACTTATTGTTTTCCCTATAGATAATTTTCACTGCTAGGCAATAAATACGACCCCCCAAAACAAATGGGAAACCACCAAGTAGAAGGAGCCAAGAAAATGGCATGTTATTAAAAAACTAATATTTAACAATTTCTCTAAGTCTCAGGTCTTTGTGGCGCAGAGTTTCTGAGTTATCTGCTGAAATGTTTCATGCACCTTTGTGGAACATTGCACCTGTCAATGGTTTACCCCAGGAGGGGGGGGGGGGGGGGGGGGGAGAGAGCAACCCAGGGAAAATTTGACATTTTCAGATTTGCAAATACCTTGGGTCTTCACTTTGAGTTGAATACCCACTTCTGAGGTGAACTAATAAGAGACTTGCACAATCTTTATTTCTTTTTGTATTTAATATCACTTTGGAAATGTTTACGATGATGATAACATCAGTTTTATTTAAATAACACCCTTTTTTGCAAGTATTGCCTCTCAATATGCCAAGGGTTAAAATACTTTTTATCATAAAATTTCAAAAACTTAAAAAGCAACAAGATATTTAAAGAAATTGTCTCTTTTGTTGTGCAATTCTTCATAAAGAAATGAACACATCAAAATGTGGGAAACTCATCTAAACTACTACTGGGTATTTTTCTAAGATGGCGGACCTCCTATCACTTATTCCCTAGTCCTCCACTTTTCAAGATTGTGACTGAGTCAAATTGTGCATGCTGGGGACATTCAGGACGTGCAATTTTCTAGCCACATGTGTGTTACTAAGTCTAATTCCCATAGATTGCTCCCCTCCACTGCCTGTCCAACGGCAAACCATTGATAGGTGTATTTTATATGTTAACGCCATATTGCTGGACAGTTTTTGTCAATCACTATGCCAACTAGAAATGAACAAAAGTATCTAGAATTTACTTTTTGTACAAAAGCTCCTTCTTTTCACTGGAGAGCTAATATACGTGCTTATTACCTAGTCCTCCACTTTTCAAGGTTGTGCAATTTTCTAGCCACATGTGTGTTACTAAGTCTAATTCCCATAGGTTTCCCCCCCTTTTCCGCCTATCCAGCGGCAAACCATTGATAGGTGCATTTTATATGCTAATGCCATATTGGTAGACAATCTTGGTCAATCAATATGTTGACTAGAAATAAACAAAAATATCTGGAATTTACTTTTTGTACAAAATCTCTTTTTTTTCACTGGAAAGCTAGTATACGTGCTTAGACTTTATTTCATTGAGACAACATTCCTATTTTTGGTACAGTCCAAAAAATTTGATTGGAAGTTTGATTACATAAGCTACCTGTATTATTTGATATTAATAAATTTCATAATATGTTGGGCATTTGTTTAATTTGTGTGTTTTGAAAATATATAAATATCTTGCACATTTCAGTGATCAAGGCGATTTTCTGAGACACAATAAACGCTTGTAAAAAAGTAAAGAATTCCTTGACAAACTTGTACAAGTGTGTTATCTATAAATGACAAGATTAATTTTTAACACATATTTACATACACCTTGTCATTATTTTTTGCTTTAATTCTTTCATTAGTTATCCTTTTATAAATTGAAAGTAATGTTTGTAGCACAAACTTAATACTAGTAATTAAACTTAGCTGAAAATTATTCTAATTAGTCTTGCTTGCGTAAGCAGCGAAACTAATAATGTGCAACATGTTTTTCGCCCTACAGAGGTAGTCCCTTCTATACACTATATAGGTATGCGCCACTCCAAACTGTGCGTTTTTTTAGTTGTTTTGGTCTGAAATAGAGTATCAAGTCTGAAATAGGGTATGGTTTGTGCACTCTAGTCTTGAATTGGGTATGTTTTTAAGAAAAATTAGCTACTTCTTCATCATTTGGCGATAAGACGATTTCCCTTATAACGTTTATGCCAACTACCTCTTGTACATCCTGTAATAGCTTCTTATGCGCTCCTGTCACGCGCCAGACTCCAAACCTTTAGGTCTGAAATAGAATATCAAATTTGTTATCAGGTCTCAAATAGGGTAAAGAAAATCACAGATTTTGGTCTCAAATTGGGTAGGGTTTTCAGGAAGCTGCACACCCCCTCCCAATTTTTCTGGATGTAACCCCAGAATTTTTGGTTGTAATTTAGGACACAAAACGCCGGGCATTGGGCCAGGTGTTGCTTGCAAAGACCATGGAATCTGGGACTGGCCTCCTCATTTCTCAATCTAATTTCCAAGCAGGCGAGATCTGAATTGCGCTGTAGGCGCATTCTTGTTACAAGAAAGTTTTCTCTTTTGTTGATTAAAAACAGAGCCTAGTCTTAGGCTATGGAAAACGTCTTTACGTATAACGGTATATATTTTTATACATATACTATATTGTGACACATCACAACATGTACTAGATAACACTTGCAAAGCTAAATCCCTGGAAAATCTAGACACTTCCTAAATTTGAACATTTTCGTGTTACCAGAAAAACGTACCACTGAATAAAAGACAAAATTAATAAAGCTGTTCACTTACAGTTTACTTCGAGAAATGTTAATGGTACAAAGGATTGGTTATGGAGAAAATGCAATGTTTATTGTTATTATTTTGAAACATGTGCTGCAGATTATAAACTGCACTAGGTATAATGATATATCATCGATTTTGTACTGAGGTCAGCCTTCTGGCCAACAAGGCGAATTGTAAAATAAGTAAAGCAAACTTGACAATTTTGTCCAGGGGTGGTCTTTCCTACTACAAGAGGCCTCTTTTTGAGGCATTTAGACAAATTGAAAAAGGGATCTCTGCAGGGGCGGAGGAGGGAGCGCATACTCCCCCGCCCTTCCCACCCCGAGATGACTTACTATGGTTTTTTAATACAACTAGTAGTCTGCCAGACAATGAACAGTCAATGGCTAGAAATCTGTAACAGTATGGCCGCCTAGCATGCGCACGAGTATGGAATTTGATCTTAGATGATAGACGCAAAATCAACGCAATACAAAGGAAACAGCAAAAAATTTAATTATCTTATTATATTTTCCATCACTATATCTCAGTCAGAGAAGTAAATCAAGTTTCAAAAACCCGGGGGGGGGGGGGACTCCCATATGAAACAGACGGGGATGCTCGTCGTCTCGCTTAGGGGTGTAAATTTTGGATTTTGGTCTCGCTTAGGGTGTTCCGGGCAAAGCGCCAATATTTTAAGCCGGCAAGGTCTCGTTTAGGGTTCCGCGAAGAAACACAGAATTACGCGAAGAGAAACAGAAGTCAATTTTCTTTTTAACTTTGTTTGTTATGTCTTTATATCATTAAAACTCATTGCATGTCGTATTTGTGTTTTTTTAAGCGGTCTCTTTTAGGGGTCAAAATTTGCTTAAGCCACGCCCAGATTGGTCTCCTTTAGGGGTCACAAAAAGCTTGAGTCACGCCCAGATGGTCTCCTTTAGGGGTTAAATTCAAAGTTTCCGACGAGCATCCCCGTCTGTTTCATATGGGAGTCCCCCCCCGGGTGAAAAAAATCGGTTCCGATCTTTGATCTTTTTGAGAACGAAGACATCTCAAATCCCCTATACGAGCATCTCTCTGTCTCACAATGTTGCTAAAAATGCGATAAAATCCTTTCCTTCTCGGATGCAAATGAAGGATGGCCGCAGCTTTTCAGCAATCTTTTTGCTTTGCTGGCATTCGAAACCTCTTTTACAGTGCAAAATTAAAAGCATTCTATAATATTTGATGGTTCCAAGAGACGACAAATAATAGGAAAATAACGTGAAATTCGATGAAAAAAATAGTGAGATTTAAAGGTCCACACGTGACCGAAAATACGTCATGTGATTCATTCTCCATTTTGATTTCCAAGAATTTCTATTTCGACTTCATATCCACCCCTCTATTTTATAAATAGCCATAAGGCTTACATCATAACACACTTTGCAAGTAAAACGTTGGACAAATTCAGCAAATGCTCTTCCAGTTTCAAGAAGGAGATTACGATCATTCAAGCGGATATTCGTTTTTCGGCTAAAGTAAACGCTAGAAAAATTCTTTTTGCTGTAGAAATTCCACTGTTACAACAGAGGAATGGCACAGAATAATATTCACGAAGAGGCTTCGAATTGTGAGGCAACTTGCGGTCAAAACTTGCCACCGGAAATGAAGATGAACAAGCTAGTGTATGGCCTTAAACATCATGCCCACGCCAGCCAGTACTCGAAAAATCTAGACTATATCGATCTTCTGGAGTATTCTGTACCTTGTGATCTGTTTGCTTTTACCGATGATCATGCCGTAAGAGATGTGCAGTAAGAATTTGTTTGGACTTGTGCGCTCCCATTTGAGAACAGTGACAGTCACGGATTTCTGGCCAGGCGACGGCCAGCGGCGGCGCTTCGGGCTGGCGCGGGGATTACGTCTGTACTTTGCACTATTTCAAAACTGATTCTAAGGGAGAAAAGGACTACTGTAGGCCACATGCCAATAATTTTGTATGAAGTGATTTAAAAATGAAATAAAATAAAACGAAATTTTAAACAGTCTCCCGATTAGTGTGACAAATTGAACTGTACTAGAAGTTTGAGACTTTAATAAAGTTATGATTATTATTATTATTAAGTAACATTTAAATAACTGGGCAGTTTGTAATAATCGCCAAAAAAAAAAAATGAAAGCCATTTTCATGCACGGTGTCAATGCAGGATGTTAAGGTCCCTAGTATAAAATCATTAATAATTAACTCAAAAGAAAATAACCAAAAACCAAAAATGTTCAATTACTGTCTTTACATTTGATACAGACAGAACAAAATGTTACGTCCAATTTTGTAGATTATAAGCGGGGTGTGACTCTCATCATGTATTGATCTGTCTATAATCATAAAAATTTGACTGCATATATACCCGGGGGGTACTCCTGACAATTCTTGGTGGAGATGTGCCGCTCGGTTCTTCACATCCTGACTCGATTTCAGACGAAAAAATGTAATTTTCCACACAGGTTTTCACACTACACCTCTAAAATCCATACCAGTTTTCAGACCTGGCCTTTAAGCAGAAATTATATTATGATTACTTGAATTAGAGTGTAAACAAAACAATTCTTCAAATTCATTTCGAATGCGCATATTTCTCTTTCTTTCTTACTCATTTGGAATTAAAATGATAACTATATTCATAGACTCTGTCGACAATCATACCTGATTCAAAACTAAAATGCGCAAAGTGTATACCCGTTTTTGAACCAAAACAGCGCAAAAACCCTACCCGATAATGCGGCACATGGCTATATGGCTTGTATTAGTGAGTACTCCCCGCCCCGGCATATATGCAAAGTGTCTACCAGGTACAGCACTGATTTTCAGTACGTGTAACGAAATCTCTCAGCTCAAATTTACTTTTGACCGTTTGTGTTTATTAATTTGAAATTTAGCCGATTTTTCCCCAAAATAGTACGATTTCAAGGCGATAGGTTCCTGTTCAAAGCTATTCTTGCACGAGTTCACTCACCGAAAAAGACTTTGCGGTAGCCTATGTACAGACGTACCAGCTACATGTACCTCAGGAAAAATTGGTTGTAATGTTAATGCAATGATGCAATAATTTCCGGTGTTAATCCCAGAATAGATTCCTCGAGGAAAAGCTCAGCCTTTGTGGACATTCATATTTGTTTACCGGTATTTGTATTTTGGCACTCTGGAATAGGCATAAGAAGTTAAGACCACTGATGGTTGCTGTACCGATTGCGGTACAATCGCCCTAGGCGCTTATTAAATTTTTGGACCCTGAGAGTGGACGCTTATTCGAGGTGGGCGCTTATTCGCGGCTGGACGCTTACGAAATTTTCACCATTTTCAGCAAGTGAAGAATTTTTATTTTGCAACAAAACAATAAATGCTAATAACAAAACGCGAAAAAGTAACAAAGCAAGGTTTCTGTAAAACATTATCATGAAAACTCTGTCCTCGAGGAAGTCTTTTATTAAAATTTATTCACTCAAGTGGGTGGGGTGGTGGTGAGCGATTATTTGAGTTTGATTGTGAGGAGGAGGGAGTGGGCGCTTATTCGACGCTGGGCGCTTATTAACTTTTTCTGCCTTTAGGATGGGCGCTTATTCGAAGTGGGCGCTAATTTGAGGTCGGCTGCTTATTCGAATAAACACTGTAAATATTTTACGAGAACTTCTCTGCATTTGGTGACATTGAAAATCTTTGAATGACTGTAATGTCTTAAAAGACATTTCCATCAAATTCAGGGAAACTAAGCTGATAGGAATTTTATAACGGAATCATTGGGCATACAAGAATGTACACAGAAATGAATACGAAATCTACAACTACAAACGAATTCAACATTCGAATAATACATTAATGGAATCTTGGGAGGTACACTTGATGTGACTTGACTATAATCAGAGATGTTCTTATATCTGGATTTTTACGTGGACATTGCTTGAAGATGTTCGGCTAGCCTGTGTACAGACGCCAGAACTATATTTCGACCTACATGTGCCAGTCATGATTCTGATAGAATTAGCCAAAAGTAACGCTATTGTAATTTCGTGCTGAAGAGAAGTGAAGGATATCCTTTATGTGAAATCAACTCGAAATCACCCAATAGATCAACTCTTGCATAAAACGTTTGAGTGGAAATGTAAGCAGTGCTTCGGAGATCAAAATTCTATCTAACCAAAAACTACAGGAAATCCATGCACAATAAACCGACTTTATCAGCTAAGAAAGATCGAAGAATGTATTAAAATCTTCCAAAGCATAAAATACTCGTTTTGAATGACATTTTATAGTGATTTTAGTTAGATATTCTAGCTAAAATCTTTGCGTACATATATACGTGCTCTAAAAGGGTCAGAGTCGTGTTGGTCTGTCGACACCTTTTTAACTGCGAGAGAAAGAACAAAAAAGTAATTTATGCAAATATATACCGGAACCCGATTAACGACGGCAATTCACAGACGTCTCATCTCCCGATTTTTCCTGTGGGACGCGGCAAGTCTGTACACAGGCTACTTTTCCGTGATTACGTATATCGGTGTGTACTTCATGTAAACGTTATGTAAATTCCTAGCTTATTCGCATCATTGTGATAATTTGAGAGGTGGCTCGATTTAAGGAATGGGGTGAGTAGAAGTGGGACTTTGTTGACATCCCACTCGGAGTTTGTAAAGGATAGAGTCTCGAGATATATTATCTCGAGAGGTTAATGTCCCTGAAAATGGTCCCTGAGTTGCCGCTTACGAAAACTTAAAACAAAAAAAAGTCCAATTGGGTAATCGAGGAGTCGTGGCGGTCGTTTACGATAATTGTCGCTTAATTCATAGAACGTTTCATAACAGTAGCCCAACTGACTACAGCTGGTCGTTAGCCATCCTCGGAGACCCAGGGGCAGATAGTGGGGGCGAGGGAAAGTCTAAACAGGCGGGAAAGTGTGGCACAAAAGAAAAGTAAAGAACGGCGAGAAGAGCCCCTGGGGACGATGTCTTACCAGACCAGTTCCAAACGGTCGCCGCCGTTCTGGCTTTTGATTGGTGACAGAAAACTTGTGTTTTTCTGGCACCAATCAGAAGTCAGAACGGCGGCGACGGTTTGGAACTGGTCTGGTAAGACATTGTCCCCAGGGGCTCTTCTCGCCGTTCTTTACTTTTCTTCGTTCCATGTATATTTTTCCGCCCGTTTAGACTTTCCCTTGCCTCCACTATCTGCCCCTGGGTCTCCGAGGATGGTCGTTAGCAAGAGTGGTGTCAAAGAGAGCTTTAATTATATACATACAACTAAAGTTATTTCAAAGAATTTTCAATTTGCTAAAATTATTTTTTCTCTTTTATTGTTACGTAGATTTTCCACGTATCACAGCGGTGTTTTCGCTTAGTCACAGCGAAGGTGATTATTTAATAAAATTATATAGATTTAACAAAAATTAAAAACGACCCTTCCGTTAATAAACTTCTACTTTAAATTAAGAGAAAATAATGGAACTAGTAACAACCGCAAAAACAAACCCCAAAAGAATCTTCAATAAAAGAGTTTTTAACATTCCGTAATCTTCGGACCTTTACAAAGAAGCTGATCTGAGGATTCCACGTAAAAAAAAGAAAGAGTTTGAGCATATAAACACATAAAAACTGGTATTTGGTAGGCAAAAATGAAAACGGTAAGAAAAAAGCTAAAAAACTTCCCTTTTCGAATACTTCGTTCTTGACGTTCGTTCCCACCAACTTTAGGATAATATTTGACACATTTAACGTTATTAGCTGAAAAATTTAATTGCAGTAATTGTCACAAATAATTGTTCTACATTTCCCAATGTAACCTAGACGTTTTTCCGTCTCTAAAAGCATCACACGTCTTACTGACTCTTGATTATATGTTACGGTACGGAAAAGGGGGCAACAAAAAACGTGCAACTTGTTTTGCAACATTACTGCAAAACAAGTTAAATAGCGTTGTTACACATTTTACCACCCACATCAAACCTGTCTTCCAACAGATGAATGGTAATTAAAATACGCAACATCGCTATTCAAGTCCTTTTGAAGCAAAATTGCAAAACAAGTTATACTTTGATGTGAAAATGAATTAATCAGCATGTAATCAGCGGTAGTTGGGAGATTATAGGTTCAAATCCTGTTCGGGGACTCAGATTTTTTCTTTGTTCCACACTCCTTACATGCTGATTAATTCATTTTCACATTTGTTTTACCAAGCTTAAAATTTACCACCTTTCATTCTTTCACTACACAATATGACATCGACATCGCTGATCCTTACAGTATACAGCAAGTGTGTTAATATGAGCCTAGTATATGGCCTCGCTCTACATGAGTTCTCCGTAGCTCAGTGGATAGAGCGCCCGCTTGGTAATTGGCAAGTCATAGGTTCAAATCCTGTTGAGGACTCATCTTCTATGCTTTCAAGTTGTACGTTTTTTGTAGCTCGTTTTTTTCGTACCTTTAGTTGACTGTTTGTTGTTTATGTGGGGACAATTTGTTGACAGATGGCCGATAGATTTTTGTGAAAGCGATTGTTCATTTTTACCAGGATTAAATTTATACCATTAAGACCCTATTCAAACGCCGCTTTACTCATATACCGAATCTAACGGAATCTAGTTAAGTATGACAAAAAAACCCTGTATAAATAAATTTGGTACGAAAGTTTTACTTTGGTCCAGACAAAGCGTTAAGTTCGACAAACTCTGTAGAAGTTTTGTCGAACGTTATAACTTACACTTGATAGAAGTTCATACCATTTAAATCAGATTTCACGTGTCACAACAAACCCGAACTTATTCAGTTACGTTCGGTACATGAAAAGTCCTACGTCTAAACAATGGCTAACTTTAAAGTAATTCAACAATACCTGTTTGTTGTAGAACATTCTGGAGAAGCCGATGATGGAAGTAAGTTATGGTATTATTAATTTTTTCAACATAAAAATTATTACAGCCTTTATCTGTTTTAATACAATATAATTGCAACTCAGATAAAGGTAGTTATTCTCAGAAATATAACTCAAAGTCAATAACCCAAAAATTGGCTTTTAATACACGAAAATATTTCAAGAGGTCTTAATTTGAAAAAATACAAACGACGAAAAATATATGTGGAAGTTTATTGAAATTGGTATTAAAAAATAAAATTTAAAACATATCATTTCTTATCTGACTTTCTTTCTTAAATTTAAATTTCAACAAACTCCAATATACAGTATTGATCGCCTATGAAAAACAGGTTTTATATTACAATCCTGTGCAAATCATTTTCCTTCAAGAGATTAATTACAATTCCTGTGTAAAAAAACTATAATGAATAATATTCAGCACAAAGTCATATTCATTGTTAAAGATTTTCTTTAACAGTCCACTATTGCAGTCACCCGTATACTTGAGATTTAGTATTTCTTACATTAAACAAGTAATGACAGCAGTTTAGAAAGTATTGCAAATTTTTTTGTTTATTCTTGGATTTTCTCTTTTCAAATTGAAATTTTAACAAATTCCAATATAGAGAATAGGTCACCTATGGAAAACACGTTTTATATAGCAATCCTGTGCAAATGACTTTTCTTCAAGAGTTCAATCTAACTTTTGTTAAAAGTATCCCTCTCCTTATCAATTACATATAACAATTCGAGTTTAAAAGCGTTGTGGTGAATAATATTTACAATAAAATCAGATTGATTGTTGAAGCTTTTCTTCGACAGTACACAACTGTAGTTGAAATTTAATATTTCTTAAAAAAAGTAGATAATGATGACCATTCAGTTATTATTGCAGATTTTCTACATCTTTCCTTGAGCGAAAAAAGCAAGAAAATTTGACCCACAATGCTTCCATCTCTCTCTGCGATTAACCTATCAAGATGGTCATAGATAACAACAGTACATTTTGCTACAATCTGTACCTAGTTATATTTATTTTTATCAAAAAAACTCTTCAGAAAAATTATAATATTTCAAACCAATTCTATAACAACTTAATGTAACATTTGATGTAATTTACATGTAAAAAGAAAATTATCTTTTTTAATAGATTGGAAGGAAACAAACATTTTTGAGATTTTAAAAACAAAATATGGTAAGTTTATAGCTGTTACAATTATGTAAAAAAGGTAATATATCCGAATTTGGGGTGTTTCTCGCAAATATTGCAATACATGTTTTCATATTCATAAAACAGATATCGAGGTTAGCAGCTTGTAAATACATATGTATTTTATCACTTTTTTCCATTCGTAAAGTCATAATAGACATACATCTACGTTTCCAGACAGTAAAATCTCCATTTAAACTACTTATGTCACATTACCCGCCTTTTTACTACAAAATAATCTAAATAATTTATTTTCTGTTACTTAAGAACAATATAATACATAATTTCAATGGGAAAAGATGCTTTTTATTTTACTAATGGTCTCAAAATCCAAATTTCCTTAGCTTCCTTCAGCAACAAAAGCTGGGTAGTGCAAAAATATAAAATATACTAACACAGACAAAAAAACACCAAGTCATCCTAATGTACCAATTTTTGTTTTCAAGGATTTGAATTGCCTAAAGAACGGAAACAATCTAACAGTATGTATATTAATTTGTTTGCAATAATTTGTGACAATTTTCGTCTAAATCAATTCACGTGCACAAACTTAAACAAACATGTCTTAATGTATGAAACCCTCCAACATCACAACAACATTTGGACGCCACAAGTTGTTTCTCAAGAAATAAACAGAATTAGTGAGATTAAAATATTAAAAAAATATTCTAACAGGGTCTTTCCTTCTCTCTTCCCTCGTTTTTTTGGTTATTTACTATTCTATCGTGGGGTCAGTTGTTTTACCTCAAGAGCCTTAAGCCGTGTGCAAAGGGATGTAACACTGTTGGCCAACAACTCCCAACATTGTTGAGAGTTCTTGCATCTGTTTGTATATAGCTAACACTTTGACCGGTTTCAAATTTTGCGCAACAACACTCAACAACATCCAACAACATGCAACAGGGTGTACAAACGGACGCAACATGTAACATCTAACAAAGCTGGGAGTTGTTAGCCAACGATGTTGCGTTCGTTTGCACGGGGCTTTAAAGACGATAAACTAATTATCTTATTTTTTTAGACACTACAGCAGTTACACATGTAAAAAAAGATTATCTGATTGATAAACGAATAATTATTACTATTTCAAAACAATAATAACTATTAAAATAATAATATATATCACGAAATATTTTTTCACAATAGATCACACAGTTTCTTTTTGTACGATAAAAGAAGAACCCTTGGATGGTATGTATGTCGATTTGTTGTGATTTAAATAAACACTAATTAATGTAGATTACAGTTAATACATGTAATGCATATTAGCAAATTTATTTTTCTTGTTTTGTATAAACAAATTGCTGCAATTTAAAATGTGTAGAATAATACTATTAAAAAGTTTGCTTTCTACACACTTGAGTAATACAATTGTCATAGATTCTTTTTGTATAATGAATACTGATGACCAAATACAAACTTAGGTCCTAACAGTTGTACGATCTGGAACTGTTCTATTTATAAAACAGTCTGTCAACTAACTGTAATTAATTTTCTAATGTAAGTACAGCTCCAGTTATAGACACTTTTTTTGTCTGGAGGGTGTCTATGACGAAATGCTCCACCGTAACAGGGGCACCCAACGACAATTTTCGGAAAATATCTGTTCGAAAGACGATTTGAGATCTAGAATTTTCGGAACATTTGTTGTAAAATTTCTTGCCTGCCTGCCTCTCCTAGGATTTTCGAACATCTAAAATATGGGATAATTGCCTATTTTTAAAGGATTTTTACCCTAAAAAGGTCACCTAGAATTTTCGGGAGCCTTTTTTCTGGCTGGAATTTTCGAAAAGGTAAGTTTTGAGCCCTATAACTTTAGGATCACTAGACTTTCAGCTAGGAAATCCGAACAGATCAAAAATTTTTAGGGGATGAAAATATGCCTATATCTACCGTTAAAATACTAAAATACGTTTAACAATTCTATGTTTAAATAGTTTTGAACTATATTCTCGTTGGGTGCCCCTGCTGTAATCTGAATATGTAAACTTTCTTTCAAGAAATTGCTTCGTGGGATCAAAACCACCAAGAACAACAATATGACGAAGTTTTAGAGCAAATGAATGGTATGTATGTAAATTTCTTGCCATTTAAATAAAACATCAGTTAATGTAGATGACAGTTAATTGATGTAATACATATAACGCAAAGTTATTTTTCTTGTTTTATATCAACAAATTACTGCACTTCAAAATCTGTAGAATAATACTACAGTATTAAAAATTTTGATTTCTGCACACTTAAATAATATAATTGGAATACTTTCTTTTTGCACAATGAATACTGATGACCAAATACAAACTTAGGTCCTAACAGTTGTACGATCTGCAACTGTTCTATTTATAAAAGTCTGTCAACTAACTGTAATTAGTTTTCTAATGTAAGTACAGCTCCAGCTATAGACACTTTTTTTGTCTCGAGGGTGTCTATGATGAAACTCTCCACTGTAATCTCAATATTTAAATTTTCTTTCAACAAATTGCTCCTTATGAAGACGAAGAGGAAGATTTAGAGGAAATCGATGGTATGTATGTCAGTTTCTTACCATTTAAATAAAATACCAATTAATGTAGACCACACTTAATCGATATAATACATATAACGCATAGTTATTTAATTTCTTTTTTTATAATAAAAATCGCTGCACTTTGAAATATGTAGAATAATACTATTTTAAAGTTTAATTTCTGCACACTTCCATAATACAATCATCACAGATTCTGAATACTAATGACAAAATACAAATTTAGGTCGTAACGGTTCTACGATCTCCAACTATTCTATTTATAAAATAGTTTGTCAACTGACTATAATTAATTTCCTAATGTGAGTACAACTCTAGTTATAGACACATTTTTTGTATCTGGAGAGTATCCACGCATGAAGCTCTCCACTGTAATCTGAATATGTAAACTTTCTTTCAAGAAATTGCTTCTTGGGATCAAAACCACCAAGAACACCAATATGGCGAAGTTTTGGAGGAAATGAATGGTATGTATGTAAATTTCTTGCCATTTAAATAAAACATCAGTTAATGTAGATGACAGTTAATTGACGTAATACATATAACGCAAAGTTATTTTTCTTGTTTTATATCAACAAATTACTGCACTTTAAAATCTCTAGAATAATACTACAGTATTAAAAATTTTGATTTCTGCACACTTAAATAATATAATTGTAATACTTTCTTTTTGCACAATGAATACTGATGACCAAATACAAACTTAGGTCCTAACAGTTGTACGATCTGCAACTGTTCTATTTATAAAACAGTCTGTCAACTAACTGTAATTAGTTTTCTATTGTAAGTACAGCTCCAGCTATAGACACTTTTTTTGTCTCGAGGGTGTCTATGATGGAACTCTCCACTGTAATCTCAATATTTAAATTTTCTTTCAACAAATTGCTCCTTATGAAGACGAAGAGGAAGATTTAGAGGAAATCGATGGTATGTATGTCAGTTTCTTACCATTTAAATAAAATACCAATTAATGTAGACCACACTTAATCGATATAATACATATAACGCATAGTTATTTAATTTCTTTTTTTATATTAAAAATCGCGGCAGTTTGAAATATGTAGAATAATACTATTTTAAAGTTTAATTTCTGCACACTTCCATAATACAATCATCACAGATTCTGAATACTAATGACAAAATACAAATTTAGGTCGTAACGGTTCTACGATCTCCAACTATTCTATTTATAAAATAGTTTGTCAACTGACTATAATTAATTTCCTAATGTGAGTACAACTCTAGTTATAGACACATTTTTTGTATCTGGAGAGTATCCACGCATGAAGCTCTCCACTGTAATCTGAATATGTAAACTTTCTTTCAAGAAATTGCTTCTTGGGATCAAAACCACCAAGAACAACAATATGGCGAAGTTTTGGAGGAAATGAATGGTATGTATGTAAATTTCTTGCCATCTAAATAAAACATCAGTTAATGTAGATGACAGTTAATTGACGTAATACATATAACGCAAAGTTATTTTTCTTGTTTTATATCAACAAATTACTGCACTTTAAAATCTGTAGAATAATACTACAGTATTAAAAATTTTGATTTCTACACACTTAAATAATATAATTGGAATACTTTCTTTTTGCACAATGAATACTGATGACCAAATACAAACTTAGGTCCTAACAGTTGTACGATCTGCAACTGTTCTATTTATAAAACAGTCTGTCAACTAACTGTAATTAGTTTTCTAATGTAAGTACAGCTCCAGCTATAGACACTTTTTTTGTCTCGAGGGTGTCTATGATGAAACTCTCCACTGTAATCTCAATATTTAAATTTTCTTTCAACAAATTGCTCCTTATGAAGACGAAGAGGAAGATTTAGAGGAAATCGATGGTATGTATGTCAGTTTCTTACCATTTAAATAAAATACCAATTAATGTAGACCACACTTAATCGATATAATACATATAACGCATAGTTATTTAATTTCTTTTTTTATAATAAAAATCGCTGCACTTTGAAATATGTAGAATAATACTATTTTAAAGTTTAATTTCTGCACACTTCCATAATACAATCATCACAGATTCTGAATACTAATGACAAAATACAAATTTAGGTCGTAACGGTTCTACGATCTCCAACTATTCTATTTATAAAATAGTTTGTCAACTGACTATAATTAATTTCCTAATGTGAGTACAACTCTAGTTATAGACACATTTTTTGTATCTGGAGAGTATCCACGCATGAAGCTCTCCACTGTAATCTGAATATGTAAACTTTCTTTCAAGAAATTGCTTCTTGGGATCAAAACCACCAAGAACAACAATATGGCGAAGTTTTGGAGGAAATGAATGGTATGTATGTAAATTTCTTGCCATTTAAATAAAACATCAGTTAATGTAGATGACAGTTAATTGACGTAATACATATAACGCAAAGTTATTTTTCTTGTTTTATATCAACAAATTGCTGCACTTTAAAATCTCTAGAATAATACTACAGTATTAAAAATTTTGATTTCTACACACTTTAATAATACAATTATAATTTCTTTTTGTACAATGAATACTAATGACAAAATATAAACTTAGATACTAACAACTGCACGATCTGCAACTGTTTTATTCATAAAACAGTCTGTCAACATATTGTAATTAATTTTCCAACGTAAATACACCTCCAGTTTAAGACCTTTTTTTGTGTTTCGAGAGTGTCCATTGACAAAACGCTGCACTGTAAACTGAATATGTAAACTCTCTTTCAACAAAATCCACGTAATGAAATGGACAAACAAGAAGAAGAAGAAGGAATGTGCTGGGATTACGAAATGGATGGTATGTATGTCAAATTGTTCCTATTTAAATAAAACGTTAGTTAATGTAGACCACAATTAATCGAAGTAATACATATAATGCAAAGTTATTTTTCTTGTGTTATATAAGCAAATCGCTGCACTTTGGAAAGTGTAGAATAATACTACTAAAAAGTATGATTTCTGCACACTCCAATAATACGATTATCACAGATTCTTTTTGTACAATGATCAAATACAAACTAAGATCCCAACAGTTATACGATCTGCGACTGTTCTTTTTATAAAACAGTCTATCAGCTGATGTGACTACAACTGCAGTTATAGACACATTTTTTGTGTCTGGAGAGTGTCCACTGATGAAAATTTCCACTGTGATCTGAAAATCTGAATATGTAAACTTTCTTTCATGAAATTGCTTCTTGTGATAAAGACCAACAACAAGAACACTTATATAACGAAGATTTGGAGGACATGAATGGTATGTATGTAAATTTATGGCCATTTAAATAAAACATCAGTTAATGTAGATGACAGTTAATTGATGTAATACGTATAACGCAGTTATTAATTTTCTTGTTTTATATCAACAAATTGCTGCACTTTAAAATCTGTAGAATAATACTATTAAAAACTTTGATTTCTGCACACTTCAATAATACAATTATAATAGTTTCTTTATGTACAATGAATACTGATGACAAAATAGAAACTTAGGTCCTAACAATTGTACGATCTGCTACTGTTTTATTTATAAAACAGTCTGTCAACATATTGTAATTCATTTTCTAATGTAAGTACAGTTCCAGTTTAAGACCCTTTTTTGTATTTCGAGAGTGTCCATTGACAAAACTCTGCACTGTAAACTGAATATGTATACTCTCTTTCAACAAAAACTACGTAATGAAATGGACAAATAAGAAGAAGAAGAACAAATGTGCCTAGATGAAGAAATGGATGGTATGTATGTCAAATTGTTCCTATTTAAATAAAACATCACTTACAATAATACAATTATCATAGTTTCTTTTTGTACAATGAATATTGATGACCAAATACAAATTTAGGTCTTAATAGTTGTACAATCTACAACTATTTTATAAAAACACTCTATAAATTGACTGTAGTTGATTTCAATATCAGTACGGGTATCAAAAATCAATTTTTTTTATATATTTCTTTAATTTGGTAAGACATTTACCAGATAGTAAATAAAGTTAATGAAATGTAATGGCTTAGGTAGGTAGACTGAGGAAAACTCCCCTGATGTATACTACGGGGCTGTTTAACGACACCAAAGTGAGTTCACTCCGGTTCCCTCTCATGGCTCCACATTTATTTACATAATACCACCACAAAATCTAATGCCAGAACAAGTCATCCCAGCATGAGTTCACCTGGATTGTTGTACCAGGGCAAAAATTTCATGTCGGTACAAAATGTCACAACGGTATCATGTAAACGCAAAACGACCACGTATTTTAGTGTAAAACAAGTCTGCAAGTAGACTTCAATGGGTAGCGCATGTGTAATGTTTACAATTTTGAATCTTACGTGTATTTTGTCAACATGAAGTGTACCTTCAAATAACAAGATATGAAATGACCCAGTCATAATACAAACGTGATACGAAATAACAAAGTCATCCCAGTATGAAACTTGTGGCCGTACAAGTTTTCTCATATAAATATCCCCTAAAATTATATCTTGAAAGATTATAGCTCAATAAAAGCATACTATTCTTTGAGCTACAAATAAAAGCTGGTCATGACTAAAACCTTAATAACTCGTTGAATGTTTTTCATCATATATATCTTAGCATCACATTGATTGATCCTTGTTTTCTGGGCGCTATTTATGGCTAGACTTTTATCATGATAAAATTACGCAGCTTATGGTACAACTGTATCTATTTGTCAAACTTTGAGACACTGTCTAACTATATAAACTCTGCCGTTATGCAAAACTTGGTCATAATTCGGCTGATTAGCACGAAAGCAAATAGTTATAGTAATTTTATTACTTGCTCTCCCTCCCTTTGCAGGACTCTTGTTGTGTTATCTATCAATACATTTTGGTGGGCACCCTTTGTGGTACAGTTAACACTCACTGCATTGGAACTTCTCCAAAGCTTTTGCGGTCTCTTCCCAACTTATTTCTTTGCCTTAAACTTGTCTTATCCAGCCCATGCAGCACTAAGGAGATAAGAAAAGCTCTGCCAATACTCTTGTGCTATTGCTCTCTATTGGAGCAATAAGTGGGGCTTATGTTATTTTGTGCACATTACCTGTAGTCGCTATAATCTACCACAGAACTGTCCCTCCTCTGCTTATTGTGCTTTCCTGTGATTGTTGTCTTATTTAGCCTATCTGCATTATTTAGTTGCGTGCCTTTAACGAACTGTAAACATACCTTTGTATTTTCATATAATATGTTAATTTCAGTCTTTAAAGCCCAAGATGTTATAATAAATACAATTATTGTTGTTGTTGTTGTTAAAAGTTGTTATTATGCAATTCAGCTTTAACTGGTTAATTCTTCTACCACAATAAATTTTCCAAGGAATAATTGCTAATTTTATCAATACGTCTATTACAACAGTCTTCTTATTTTATTTTGCAGTAGCAAGAAGAAAAAACAAAGCTAAAGGTAAATAAAGTAAAGTGAACTTGTGATCCAGTTATAGTAAGTCTATCTATGAATTTTTGCTGCATCTTTTATCAATATTATTAACGAATAATAACTAAAATAATTAACCTAAATACCTCATTTGCATTTGCAAATGGTATACTGTGACGGTGAAACATGTTACTAAGTAACTGCTGTAATTCAACCATACTCCTCAGCACAAAAGGTGACAATCTTCAATCTTGCCCTAAGAGAAAAAGTTTTGTATTCTTAAAAAAATCACTCTTAAAAATACATTTTCAAGAATACAAATCCATGCAAAAAGGCCGTGTTCGAAAACAAAATAAGAAAACGCTGAAAATGTTAACATTGACAATTAATTAAGTAACCAAATTTCAAACATTTATGTGATAATTGTTTTATTTAATGGAAAAATAAAACAAATCAATTAGAACACAACTTTTAATGAGCAAATGTTAAGATAATTATCTCCCTCAAATAATTGCACTCTTTTTGTACAAAAAATAACAATAATTGTCCCTAGCTATTGTTTGTGGAAATACAATACGTGTATTACAACAAATTTATTAATTTATATTTCAGTTGCCAAAAGAAGACAACGAGAAAAAAAAGGTATAACAATAAAAGTTAACACGTGATCCATGCATATTAATCATCTACAATGTATATATGACTTTTTGCTATACCTTCTGTGATTTTGAGTTAATTCAATATTTTCACTTTGATTTGCAAATGACATACCAAATTTTTTTCAATTTTGGTGCTCTGTGAGTTAACCTGTGTACACATCCCCTCTCCCCTCAGGAAAATTTGGAGAAGAGACGTTTGTGACTCACAATTGCCAATCATGTATTGAAACCACAGGGAGCCTGCACAATCTGTTTGTGTAGCCGATTGTTATTTTATAGTAAATGTTCTGGATTTACCGTTTGCCTCACCTATAGCGATATATCGCTAACTATGTATATAAATCAATGATAAATAAACGTTGAATTACCTTACCTATGGTATATAGTCGTCCTTTTACCTCAAAAGCGGTTTTTTGAGCAATTTTGAAGGAGTTTGAATTCGCCGTTGACTGTATAAGGAACAGTCAACAGCGAAATCCAACTCCTTCAAAATTGCTCAAAAAACCACTTTTGAGGTAAAACAACGTCTATATACCACAGGTAAGGTAATTCAACGTTTATTTATCATTGATTTATATACATAGTTAGCGATATATCGCTAAAGGTGAAGCAAACAATAAATCCAGTACATTTACTATAAAATAACAATCGGCTATACACAAACAGATTGTGTTGGCTCCCTGTGTTGAAACCACGTGATTGTTCCCAAAATGTATAGAAACAAATAATCTGATTGACTGTTAGTCATAGATCACTACATCATGTAAATTAAGCATTTTGATTACCTTTAGAACCTGTCATCAAAACATAGCAGAAAACAAAAAAATCATCACATTCACGAACAACTACACACATGCAGCTTTTCAGCTCCAGACATTTTAGACACAAGAAAAAAATTGAAATCTTAATTGAAAGATTCTTTACCTGTACTAAAAAGCTTTAAGCTTCAAAGAGGTGAAACAAAAACCAATTCTAAAAAGAATGGTGTCTGAGATCCAACCCCGTCACACACACTTAAAGAAATATAAAACCACAAGAAATAAAAACTCAATATGCATAACACATATCAGTTAGTAAGACACTAGTGCAACAACATACCTCATTTGTGTTGTTCTTTATAATCTTAGAGTACCATAAATATTCATATCTTAAACCATTCCTGCAAAATAATGAAAGACAAAAATGAATAAGTGAATGAGGACTATCAATTCTCTTTAATAAATACTTCTACAAAATAATCACATCTGTAACATAGACAGTTGCTATAAAAATTCCTCATTTTTACTGATTTTTCAGTACTAAAACTTTCTTTAAGCTGAAAAAGTCACTTCAACATCTCACACAAACAGTTAAAACTCACAATGGTTTTCTTCTTAGAAAAAATTGATTGTATTGATAGAATATTGATGTTTATCTTTTTTTAACCCTACAGCGTTGCAGAGAGAATTGCTCAGTTTAATAGAATTTTCAAGTCGTGAGTACAAACATTTTTTTGCTTGCTACTCTTAGTGTAAAGATCTGAATAAATGTGCATTTTAGCTTTCATTACAACTCCAGTCTACTTGTATCCACATATTTTTGAATCTGCAACTCTTTTTTCTTGGTTAAAACATTTCCACATCCATGCATATTTATACTGAAATTGAGTTTCTCCATTCACATGTGTCTCACACGTATTTAAATTTACTCTAATACCCAGGACTTTTCTGGAAATATTGGCAATAGAGTACATGTTGTAAAACATGTGAAATTTGCTTCTTGCTCTACCATCATGATGAAATTGTAAACAATTGAGTTCAATCTTGTTACATCACTAACAACAATTATTGTTTTGGTGGTATAGTAAAAAATTTCTACTCTTGAAAACGAATTCAAACGCTTGTGGATTCATATGTCAGATTAACTAAATACGTACAGGCAACACCAAAATCTATATCTCATTGTCTACCATTGGTAGAAATTTAGTTCAACCTTTAACATGACTTGTCTTTGAGACAAGCACATTTTTAATGGGGCAGTGTAAAATGCACACTGCACAGTGACTGCAGAGTATTAGTTTTAAAGGTAGAAAACAATCGGATTAATGTTGTTAGATATTAATCTACATTGTGAAAAAAAGTCCACAATCTGCCTTTTACACTGGCAACATTGTTAAGAGCAAAAAAATAGGAACAAATGAACATTGACTTACAATTACAATAAAATTTATCTTATAATCTACCCTGTAAACGGTGGTTTGTCCAGATCAGATGCTATGCGAACAAGGGAGAAAAACAACTACAAGCAACCGTCTGCTTCTTTAATCCAGCCGCTGTCTACTGCCATGGGCAAATAAATTTATTAATGAGTCCCTAAGGGTCAGTGACATAAAAAGGGGAGAGCATCAGAAAATATTCACATGCCAAGAAGAGGGGCATGGACAACTGAGAGTAACAATGATTACTCCTCCCCTACCCCTACAAGGCTTGTGAAATTAAAGAAGGAAAAACACAGATTCTCCTTTCATCCATTTATTTTTTATTTGATTATATTATATCAATCACTATAATTTGGCGAAATTAGGATGGCAAGGATAGGCAGAGCCTACCCCCTAGGGTAGCAGTGTCCCTAGGAGGACCCCCTAGAGTAGGGGTGTCTGTAGACACAACCCTACATTACATGTTATTAAGGTGAAACAGGTGACAATGGACAAGTGAGGGAAGAACTAGTACTCCCTTAGGAGTCATTTGCACCCATTAAGAGCTTAAACTTATAACTAAACATGTAAAACCTGTTTATAAGGCTGTCCTACATTTCCTTGCACTTACAACTGATGCTTTAACACGAACCTACTGTGAATTTACGCACTTTCAATTCTGTTTTTATCAGAATTATTCAATCATTCCTACCTATTTACTTTGTCAAACATCAGTAAACTCAACTGGACTTGAATTCCTAGGGACTATATTAAAATTCACAAAGAGAAATAAAATTTCGTCATTTCTTGTTTACATTATACATAAAACATGAAATTAGGCATTTTTACATAATAGTCGTGCAAAAACGACAAAGAATTGCACATGCAAAGTTGTTGTTTTGCTTATTAAACCTATCAATTCATTGACCTTCTTGTTGCCATCTTGTCGTTGCACACACATAGTCAATAAAAAAGTTAAGACTTGCTCACAGTGGTTTCTCTCCCTTTGTACGATAGAAAAACACGTCTCTGTAATTTTTGGTGGCACCTACAAGTTGACACTTAACACTGACTCACAAAATTTTTATCAGATTCAGTTAAATCAAATTATTAAAATCTGAATCACATTACATCACACTAAAATACCTCCATACAATTAAATTAGTTCCTAATAAACAGTTCTGAAGTAAACTAATTTCTTTTATACTTACAACTGTGATTTAAATTCACAAAAATCGTTTTTTTCTCTTTATACACAATAAACAAGAACACACCAACTGCAAGAGATGCAAACGCATCCAAAAGAGGTATGTAAAATATTTTATATTTCAATTATTTTGTATAGGTAATACCAGAATTAGTAGTGATATTTGGCATAAATACCACAAGTGATATTTCAAAATTCTTATACGTAATTTCACGAGCCGTTAGGTGAGTGAAATTTGAGACAATTTTGAAATATCAAATATCACGTACAAATCCTCCTATAATTATTTGTTTATACTACTACCCACAAACGGTTTCTAATTTTCACGCGGCATTTCAAATTAAGCTTAAATTACCACTCCTCTAAGCCAATCAAATGCAGAAATTTCTCCTGTAGTAGTATAATAGCTTATAGTATACAATGATATTATGTATTCAAGAAAAAAAATTCAAATTACCTTTTTGGGAAGATACATTTTGCTTTAAGAGGAAAAACTAAAAGATTCTTAATTTGTCACTGCCAGTAACTGTTGACTTCAATTCAGTGGTGTTATATTCTAAGTTAAACCAACTTTTTGAACACAAACGAGCAATGAGAAATGGTGACATCAACAGTCACATTAATAACATATTGCTGAACACCATTTAAAGACTAAACATCAAATAAACTGGCTGGCATTGTGCAACATCCATTATAAATTTTGCAAACTACTATTGATCACTCACTTTAGAAACCCGGTTTACAAACTTAAAATAAATGCCACTGAATTGTAGTCAACAGTTACCAGCACTGTATGAATGACTTACTGATGAAATCAAGCAAGATTAAGTACAAGAGTTTAATACCATCAACTGAAGTAATACAACTCACTTTAACTCTAAAGATAAGTACTACACACGTTCTCGGAACATCAGTCACTGTTAACAACAACAGTCCTATTCACAACCATGTTCACCCAGATCATGAAACTCAAGCTACTTTTAAAATAGCTTTTAACTTTATCCAAATAAAATTTGTAATAGTTACAAATTTTATTTACATAAACAAAAAGATTACTTTAATCAAAACGATTTAACTTTAATTTACAAAAATTTAATCTTTACTTTACTAATTTTGTTCCAACTCATGTTATTACAACTAAAAACATGTATACTATTGCGAGTAAAAAGCCTCTCACTTTATCCATCCCTCCGACCCATATTAATTTTGAAAACGTTTATATGAAGGAAACATTGAATTAAATAATACCTTCAGTATAATACACTTGTCACTAGAAGCCCCCATCTCCTCTACTTGAGGGAGATATAGCGCATATTGCTCAAGGTTTTCTTAGGTTTTGACCTCTTAATTACCACAAGGGATCTAACGCAGAATTAACCCATTTTAGTATACTTCTTTGTTTATAAGAGTCGAAGATTAGTTCATTTTAGACATTTTAGTTCTTTCGCTTACCCTAGAACTGGGAAATTAAACAATTTTTCTATCAAGATTTACAATAACAGAAGTGTGGAGCTAGAGAATGTTTCCCAGGTTTAAGATAAAGCAAAATAGACAACAAAAAGGTCATTTGCAGATAATTTGCTAAAATATTTGCTTACAAAGAAAAGCCCATCTTTGCTTTATTTATCACTTTTTAAAACATACCTTTGGCATTACATTACGTCCAATGGTTAACTTACGTTTTATATAGTTCAACCAAGACCCATAATGGGACAAAGAGGAAATCTTGGCCAATGGCCACAATATGTGAATTTCACTAAAGTCATTTTTAGAATCATAATTAAAAGGAAGTATAATTCCTGACACATCTGTACATTTTAATTGGTTCCTCAAAACGTCATCAACTCCAAGCATGACTGCCTCAAAGCAAACAATGCAGAATATTGTAATGGCAACTGTTAAATATTAATCATGACTTTTTCGAGTCAGATTTACAGACATCTAGATTTCAGCATCAGTATTTTAAATAAGCCTAATGAGCACATTCCCATTCAAGAAATTTAAGTTAGCGTTCTTACCCGCAAGTGTAGGATAAGCAATGATTTGTCCGAAGACGACTCACATTCTGTTTCCCTCACGCGAAGGCTGTGAAAAGAAGTCTGCTTGTGAAAAGAAAGAGACAAAAGTCAAACAATAAACTAAAATACTTAATTATTGACACTTCTTGTTCCAATAAGTTTTTTCCTTCTACCTGGTAGATTATGCTCTGGAGAATTTTAAGTTTTGATCCAACAAGCTTGTTTCACATCGAGAAATCATGACACACATGTTGACTTTCTGTGAGTTTTGTTTCTGGTCACTATTAATCGCCCTCTGTTCCAAACTTAACACTCTTTGTTGCACTTAAATCAGGCGCTTTTAGGTTGTTTAATTTTCTCCAAAGAGCCTCCTGGATCTCAATAACTAAAAGCAATTTCCTTTTGTCCGCAAATGTGATTGTTTCGTGCAATCTTTTGACATGCTGACCCCACAACCAACTAAAATATTTTTCAAGTACCTGTGAATTCTTGATTTCTGCACCTATTTTGAATATGTCACTTATTCACGCTGGAAAATCTAAAATTGTGCTCAATGTCAAATTATCTACATTTGTACTACTTTTTTGTTAAATTTGTTCTCTTTAATTGGCTGCAAATTTTTTTGTACTGAATTTCAAAAATCCTTATACTCATTTTCTTGTCTTCAATGTTTACAATACTTTTCACAGATTCTTATTGACTTTGATGAATAAAAGGAACAATGTGCCACAAGGACAGCAATTTTGCAAAATATCCACAGCTGCTGTCCATCTCACACACTCTCTCTTGCCCTGATTCCTGAAAGGATCTAATCTCCACACCATACTCCTTATTTTTCTAGGTACATGTAACTAAAAATCAAAGCTTGCCCCTATAGGTGTGGGAGTCTACCCTCATTTCATGGCAGTTTTAACAGAAGAATGTCCCTAAACGTAAGCCTTTATGACAATTTTTTTTTATCCTGTGGCTAAAGCGCTGCATCTCCCTTGGGTGGGAGTCTGTAACTTTCCCCCATTCCTATCTTTCCATTTTTACTGTCTTAATGTCTTTTAACGTAAAGGTTGACTTCCCTAAGAGTCACATTTTTTGGTATAACACTCCCCTCAAAAGCCCCAGGCACCTTCCCTCTCCAAATTAAAAATGTACTAATCCTTAGTTTTCTCAAACATGCAGCAACAATCATATTTGAGTTTATCGAAATAACATTTGTAATAATCACAAATTTCATTCACATAAACAAAAGATTACCTCAATGCAAGTGATTTAACTTTAATTTACAAATATTTAATCTTTACTTTACCAATTTTGCTTCAACTCTTGCTATTAAAAGTAAAAGCCAGAGTTAATACCATTGAACATTAGCCTGATTTTTTTTGTTACAAACACAGTCTTGCGAGTTAAAAGTCCCCAACCTTCTCCATCCTTCCGATCTGTATGAATCTTCAAAAAACCTCATATCATAGAAAAATAGAATTACAAAATACTTGCGATATAAGCTTAAAACTTAAATTCAAATTATTTCTAACTTCTTATAAACTTACCCTTACCTTCCTATAAACTTTTTTAATAACTTCCCTCTGTTTCTGTTTTCTCAATCTCTTTAATGTAATCCTTAGAGAAATCACATCCATCCAACAGTATCTTTACATATTCTTTGATTCCTGTCATTCACATTCACCTATTCCACTTCGCAAAATAGGCAAAACACATCAAATGTGTAGCTCTTAAATAACACTTGTAATTTCGAGGTCTCCCTCTTCGAGGTCTGCGGTGTGCGGTCTTTGTTTTCTAGAGACTCTTCGCAAACTCAGTAAAACCAATTTGAACCTTTTCTACTTCCAAGTTTATCTGCTCAAACACCAAAACTGTAGCGATCCTCCCAAGCTGGTATTTGCGATCTTGATTTCACAAAAAACTTATTCAACGCTTACTACAAATCGCCTCTCTTGAATGTACAAGCAAACCAACGTTACTGTTGACATTTTGATTAAGCAACATCCTATTCTGTTGCAAATCAAATCAAATCAGTAACACATTTGCAGACAAAACCTTCCAGGACAGATAGGCGCAAATGCAAAATATTAAAGATCGACCAAAGGAAAGTTTGCTGAGCCCGCGAGACTGACAAACCTTCAGAGGACAGGCGCTGTGCACAGTAGCGGGGCGGCGGGGGTTGGGGGTGGACACATCTCTTCGCGGATAACGCATCATTGTTTATCATTATTTCCTATTGTTTCACGGTTAGGACCAATTGGCTTTTAACCCAACTTATCCTAACCAAAAAAGTCGTTTGAATGCCATTTCGCAAAGAAAGCACCACCCGCAGTCTTCTGGAGGCAAAGTACGTAACCCGGGTTCTTTAAATTACGTCACATGACGTCACGAGTGAGCCTCTCTGATTTCTGGATCAGCAGAACGGGCGTGTAAAATTACAATACAATACAATACAATACAATACAATATTCTTTATTTAACGAAGGTGACGTAATAACCTAATGAGTTATCTAACTTACGGCTTTCACAACAATACAAAATATACATATAACAACAATGCCTAATCAGTAATATAAGACTACAACAAGCGAAAAAATAGAACTAGACAAATGTATGCTTTAACAAGATATAAGATGATATAAACTAACTGTCAAAATCCAATTAAACTTTCAGTTATTGCACAATTCTAGTACAACAGCAGACAAAAGAAAAATTTTTAATTTGTTATCTTAACTGCAGGTTCAACAGAAGAGGAAAGTGCTGACCATCTTCTCGTTTTTTCGGTATTATGGTGGCTCTAACGAAGCTGCGTGCATCCTGGCGTATAAAAACAAACTGCTCTACCTCGAACATGCGTCAGTGAACATTTCAGTTATTAGTTACGTGATATGGCAAGTTATATATGTATAATACTAATACTAATACTATATAATAAGTATAACTCTAAACCTACAGTTTGTTGTTGTTGTTATTTTTTCTTCGATATCTCAAGGGATTTAAGGCCTGGCTAAAAGAAGTTATCTGAGAATATGAATAATTGGCAATATCTCTCGCTACGAGACCGAGAACAAAATAAACTTTTCTCCAAAAGTAAATCTTGAGGTTTTCTTGTGCCTTAACGTTCAATTGTGGTCACGTGACATGTCACCATCTTCTCGTTTTTTTGGTATTATGGTGGCTCTAACAAAGCTGCGTGCATCCTGGCGTATAAAAACAAACTGCTCTACCTCGAACATGCGTCAGTGATCATTTCAGTTATTAGTTACGTGATATGGCAAGTTATATATGTATAATACTAATACTAATACTATATAATAAGGATAACTTTAAACCCACAGTTTGTTGTTGTTGTTATTTTTTTCTTCGATATCTCAAGGGATTTAAGGCCTGGCTAAAAGAAGTTATCTGAGAATATGAATAATTGGCAATATCTCTCGCTACGAGACCGAGAACAAAATAAACGTTTCTCCAAAAGTAAATCTTGAGGTTTTCTTGTGCCTTAACGTTCAATTGTGGTCACGTGACATGTCACCGTGGTCACGTGACATGTCAACGTTCAATTGTGGTCACGTGACATGTCACCATTTTCTCGTTTTTTCGGTATTATGGTGGCTCTAACGAAGCTGCGTGCATCCTGGCGTATAAAAACAAACTGCTCTACCTCGAACATGCGTCAGTGAACATTTCAGTTATTAGTTACGTGATATGGCAAGTTATATATGTACAATACTAATACTAATACTATATAATAAGTATAACTCTAAACCTACAGTTTGTTGTTGTTGTTATTTTTTCTTCGATATCTCAAGGGATTTAAGGCCTGGCTAAAAGAAGTTATCTGACTATATGAATAATTGGCAATATCTCTCGCTACGAGACCGAGAACAAAATAAACTTTTCTCCAAAAGTAAATCTTGAGGTTTTCTTGTACCTTAACGTTCAATTGTGGTCACGTGACATGTCACCGTGACCAAAAATTAAAAATGAAGGAAATTGTCGAATTGGTGGCGAATTTACATTGTTTCGAGAAACAAATTGGTATTTCTGAAAGAAGATAAGATACCTAACTTTCTACGTTTGGAATGAATGTACGCGAAGTTTAAGATTAAATTTTTAGATAATTCAAGATTAAATTTGGGCATTTTAAATGATGTTTTCCCTCATAATTTTTTACTTAAGTACAAGGGACGGTCATTCAAACGTGAAGTGTTAGAAATATTTAATATAAATTAGAAAAATGTTTTTGCCCGATTTCTTTTCTTAAACCAGCCACCAATTGGTCATTAACCTACGATTTTTAGCAAAATGGTCACGTGACATACCATGTAACTTATTAACACAATGTTTATACTATAAAACATCAAGGACGATGAGTTATTTGTGTGTGCCAAATTTTGATTCAGCACCATAATCTATGCCAAAGTTATAGCCAATAATTCAGTTTCCAAAAGTAAACACCTTAGTCCCACGCTTTAAACTACTTGAGATATCTCATTTATATAATTTTAAATAAGGTACGTTATTTATGAAAGAATGTTATTCTTTACATTATTACACTTGATATTTCTAACCAAATAGTCATATTTGATCTCTGATATTTTGTATCAACAACATTATCAATCGCTTTTCTTTTATTGATCCTATATTCCCAGTTTTTAGGCAACTGTTGTTGTAATTATTTTACATAACCGTAACTTCTAACCTAATGTTTGTTTTTTACCTTGAGCGACGCAAGAACCTAGGAATTTTCTCTCCTTTTTATCCACTGTACTCTGGTTTTTCATAGTTCCTATTTTTTTTTTAATCAGTATCAATACAGGAGCAAATCCTGTGTTCAAACGTTTTTTGTGCCCACTCTTACAATTGTCTAACAACTAACCATTCTCTTCACAATTACAAATTATCGTGTATTTAACAAAACCACGAAAATTTTTGAACTGTGACCTCGGAGTGATACCGATGTAATCTCCAAACTAAAATCATTCAATAGCCAAACATATTTTTAGTCTAAAGGATGTACAAAAAAATAATAACTCATCTATCTGGGAAAATTCCACTAAAATGCTCGGATAATGCTACCATCATTTCCAAACCTAAATCTGACATTTATAATCTAGATAACTAGGTTCTTGCATCGTGGATAACTTTCGTAAGTTCAACGACGCTTTTTTTTTACATTTTGCATCATTACATTTTATTTCATTGTAACTAATGTTAGTTGCGTTTTTTACTACTTTCAGATAAATATTTTTTGTAAACTTTCCTATCGTATAAACATACGTAAAGCGTATATATATTTTGTACTTAAGAAAAGTAAAGATGTTCCGTTTCTCTTGTTGAAAATTATTTCTTTTGTCGAAAGGGTTTCGAAATTTTTTTTTTTTCATTTTCTCAAGTAAATTAAGACATAGGTTTACAACTAGTTTCTCGTAAAAATGAAGAGGGTGGTCTACAATATTAACTGTTTATCATAAAGCATAAAATACCCAAAAAATATTACAAACCACAAAAAAAAGTTAAACTTCACAGCCCACAAACATTATGTAAATTAGATCACGTGACCTTACAGCTCCACAAAATCTCAAAAATCCTTTAAGAAAAAATGGGCACACTTTTTACCAAGAGTTATCTTACTTAACTCGTATACTGAGAAAATATGAAACATAAGCCGCGACAAAACTACCCTTGGGAACTTTGAAATATCTCGTATATTTTGAAAATAAACAGGTTTTCCCACTAGTATCCAGTCTTCCAGGAGCCCATCAAATGGAGCTTCCATCTCCCATACAAGCCCTTGGAGTCAACCCTTTCCCGAGTAGATTTATAATTAGAACGGTTCCCAGGGGAGACTTCGCGCGCCGACGGTGGGAAGAGCCAATCACAACGACTAAATGACACTGCTATTGTACTTCATGAAACAGCAGGAAATCCGGTGCTGAAAGGCCAAACAAAATCATAAGCTAGTGAAACGTGACTTAAGCGTTTTCATCCCTCAGAGATTTTCTTTCTTTTCTTTCTAGCGGGTAGATTATACTGTGGAGAGTTTTAAACTCTGACTATGTTAATCTTAATTTTGGTTGCTTGTCTCACATTTACAAGAGGCCATGAAGCTGGTCTGTTACATGCGTAATGATTAACTATTACCTGCAGTCTGTAGTTCTGACAGGATTCGTTTTAGCCAATTTTTTTAGCGTTAAGGTTCTTATTTCGGCTAAATGACTCAATATTAATCAAATTTCTAGTTTTTCAAGTTTTTCTCCGAAATGCGTTTGTCTGAATAAATACTGTGGTTGTTTTGTCCGTCAGTTAGTGTGATGATTCCCTGCTATGTTTTGTAACGCCGAGCCCAGCCATTGTTTTCTCGGAAAAAAATGATCTACAGATGCGAATTCGAAGGAAAGAATTGACCTAAACTTCTACATTAATTGCTGAGAATTCTCCTGTTAGTCAGTCATAATTCATTGGGCGCAGATACAATCCATTTTGTTTTTCTTGAGATGAGAGGGTCTTTGGACTGGAGCGCGATGTCACAAATTCCTCGGCTTGAGCAAATTACTTTTGAGTTAGCTCAAGCAACTGTTGTCTTCTGTTCAACTTTTCAAGTGCCAGTTTCATCAGGCAACTCTCATGGTGATACAAGTCAGTTGTAAAGGAAGACTGCAATTTTTCTGAAGCATTCTTCCTTAGTTGCTACTTAGGTCATCGCTTTTGCACGCGGTGCTTAACTGGCGAAATCCACTCCACTCGAACTCCACGGCGATAACAAAAATCAAATGATCCTGACACTTTTTCGGCGCTGATCATCGAAAAGTTTCAAATAGTCCACAGAACGCTTAATCGTCGACTCTTTTCAAGGTGCATGCTTAAATGTGGGATGTATGACGGCAAAAAAAAAAAAACAAAAACAAACACTCGCAAAGAACCTTTCCGTGATCCTCAGTTCGCTGCCTTTGTCCCATCGCTTCATGCTCAGTCTCAGTCGGGTAATTCATTAACTTTTATTTCATCCCAGATCCCAGCGGCTGTAAAACTGTAAAAATGGACGTATAGTAAAAAAGGAAAACGGTCGAAGGACGGACTTCTGAGTTCGACATCACCCAACTTCAATTTTTTCACGGTGACATACGAGACTCACGGAAATATGACACTTTTCGCGGGAAACAAGCCGTTCTATTTATAAATCTACTCGGGAAAGGGTTGACTCAAGAAATTAATGGAGATGGAGGCTCCATTTGATGGGCTCCTGGTCTTCCTAAACAAGTGTTTTGTTATAACATGTTTTTCCTTTAAAAATCTTGACATTGCTAACAGCAGAAATCACATTCCTACCAGCCTTAAAATCATCAACCTAGTCGAAAAATTCACCATACAAGAAAAAGTATGCCAGTTTAAGTTCAAAGTTTTTTGAGCGTGCCAAGTCACGTGACCTTATTTGTATATTTGGTGCAGACCAAACAGATGACAACTAGCAGTCTGTGTCTAACAACGTTTCAACCTGCTACTGCTAATGCATCGAAAGATAGACCACCACCCACCCCCTCCTTTTCAAGTTAATAACTGGGGACCCATACTGTAATTAACGAGAGTTCACACCAAAGATCACATGCCTTTTGAAAAATCAACAGCAAAATCGAAGTTGTTAAAAATCTTCTAAGTAACCTTTTCATCGCTCTAAAATATCCTCAAACACCATCGCCTGGCCAATTTAGACTATAAACAAACATAAAAATCGAAATATTAAAAAAACATCTTACAAGTCTTTTTACCATTATAAACACCCCTACGCATTACTTCCTGGTCACTTTACGCTATAAACGAACACAGAGAATTCCCCATTTTCTCCCAAAATCATAAATTAACGACTTTGGAAAAAAAATTCCACCATGGTACCTACCCAAGAACAAAACATTTATAAATAGTTTTTTCCCTCTTTCTACAAAAAAACCAAACATAATTTGTTGGTCCATTTCCAGTACATACAAACATGTACAAAATTTTTAATTTTCACCCAAATCGTCAATTAAATAATTCATTATAGCCGCAAACGCAAATCAAAATCTTCACCATTCTAAAACATCGCCAAACATCATTACTGAGCTTCCTTTCGGGCAAAGTCCAATCAAAAAATGAACGCCGCGTCGTCTGTGCAGAAAAAAGACAAAATGGCGGACGGATGAGGTTTCCCATCCCCCCTCCCCTCCGTTGTTGCTAATCTTCTGATTTTTGAGGCAAAGAAGTGGGTAATTTCAGATAAAATTCGAGCTAACG
This sequence comes from Porites cylindrica, assembly GCA_964035525.1. Lineage (NCBI taxonomy): Eukaryota > Metazoa > Cnidaria > Anthozoa > Scleractinia > Poritidae > Porites > Porites cylindrica. The sequence goes on along the minus strand of OZ037777.1, from coordinate 29,127,980 downwards.
AAACAAAAATAATATTTTTGTCTGAACTTATTAGTCCTACCTTCTCGCTTAAAAAGCAGGAAAAATTGATTGTATAGTTAACCTCTTATAAAAAGCTCCTTTCACTTCTCTCCTAGCCTGCGAACCGCAGACGCATTTCCGGTCGTCGCTTCTCTCCCTCCGAAAAATAGCGTCTGCGAACCCGAGTGACAAAACGATTTCCGTGACGTAAAACCTTTTTAGCCAATCACGGTTTAGCTCTTAAAATCAAGGAACTAACTCGCGAGACTTCTCGCAGGATCGTGCGCGAGGGATATGTTTTCAAGTCGAAATTGAAAGGACGACGTGGCTTGTGTATAGCCGTCCTTTTTTCTCAGAACAACGCGTTTACGAAAGTTAATTTGCCAGGATTGTGGGACTGATTGACGAAATAAGTATCAAGAGGATTCATATCGAAGAAAAGATTAGAGGACATTTTTCATCTATTTGCCTACGGAGTCAATCATTTATCAGACGTAGTTGTTTTGATCATATTCGAAACGATAACTGTCCTAATGACAGTAGACGCATCATGCCGTTTGTTGCTTCTGTTCCTTTCTGGTTCCTGGCAGGAAAGTATACCTTGGAGAACTCTTCGATAGTTTGTCGTTTGCCGTTTTAGATATTTTTTAGTAGATATCCTTTATCTTTGAAAGGTAGGACATATGGTAATTGATTTCCCATGCGTGGTTGCTTCTTGGTTCAGATAGAACTTTGATCAGATCGAAAGCATTTTATATTTGTTCCGGTATATTTCTTTAAATACATGTTCTTTTCAAGGTTCTCATTTCCATAGTTTTGTGTGAGATGAGTAGAAGCGTCGTAGCTGAAATGTAACTATTGATTTCACGCTGGGTCTGGTCCAGGTTTATAATATTTCAGATCATTGTGTTGTGGCGATACTAGAATTATTAACGAGCGATTGTTAGACATTTCTCAATCAGTCAAGGATGTGCCTGTATAATTGATTCACCACCTTTTGTCAGCGCTGGTTAAATTGAAATAAATAAGTCTGAGCGCGATGTCATTAAGCTATGTTGCTTTCCTTTCGCTGTAGCGATTATTTTGTCCAGGTTTTGTTTATGTCACGTACTACCGTATTTTATAAAGCGAAACCAAAGGCCCACATCACATACATAGCTTAAGAAGCAGTTGCTTCATAAAGAAGTCAGCATTCAACGTCGCAGAAAACCTTGTTATGGTCGTGAAATTCACGTTCCAAAGCGTATTTGGTAATTCTCTCCAAAATCCAAGACACTTCAGCGTGCGAGGTCGCGAGGAGTCACTCAAGCTGTATTCTATCCTTTGATCTGATTGGCCTACATCAAAACAAGAGGTTTTACGTCACGGAAATCGTTTTGCCGCTCGGGTTTGCAGACGCTATTTTTCGGAGGGAGAGAAGCGACGACCGGAAATGCGTCTGCGGTTCCAGGCTACTTCTCTCCCGTCCCCCTAGTACTTTCTGTCGCTACTGTAAAAGACCCCCGATTGAAACGCATTTCAGTTCTATCACTTTATATTACGAAGGGACGATCGGCCGCGTTTGAATCAAATTGAAGAGAAAAATTCATGTTTGCAAACTGCACAACGGCAATACTCACTTCGCATACATATCCATACACCGTTCACGGTACCTCCGCACTGAAAGATGATTGTGAGCATTTTTGGGACGGACGGTCTGTAAACTCAAAGAAAAATGTAACACTTGTAATGACATGAACAAACTTTATGAACCATCTGTAAGCATAAATGATAAGCAAACTATGATTCCAATTGACTGAACATTGCACCGTGAGCTGCTGTATGGAAAAAAAACAACTCAAATGCTGTATGGAAAAGTTCAACTGAACGTTTTTTGTGTCGATGATGCACTCGACCTCTACGATATTCTGCACCAATAATAAACAAATACAAAAAACATTAAATAGGAACACCAAACAGTAAATTACTTATAACTCTAATCGTTAAGGCTAACAAACTGATTTGCCGATGATATAACCAAATCAGAAAAATAATGCAAGCGCAAATACAAACTTCAGCTTCAGCTCTCAAGTCTTAGCAAACAATTTCTCCCTTTAAGTCTTTTGAAGGAGGACAAACACACACGATTCGAGGATAAGTATTATTTTTATTTATTTATTTATTTATTTACATTTTTCTCTCCTGACGTGATTGAACTCACGTTCTGGCAGAAAGCCAATCAAACGTGAAGCATGCATTCAATCAACATGCAAATACCTCTTTGCGGTCATTTCACATTTATGGATCTTTATCGGACACGGCTGTCAACATGTTCCATGAACTTAAATAACACTATCTACTTTATCCAAGATCTGGAAAATACGGGGGAAGAAGAGGATTAAATTTTTAATACACAAAAGTTGCAGCACCGAAAAACGACGCATCCTCGTTAACACTTACATGATATTATTCACTTCTTCTTCAAATACGAGCTAACATAAAACTATACAACAATATATCTTAACAATAACATTCATCAACCTCTATCTGAAAATCTAAAATTCTTCATCTGTCATCTAATTAATTACATTTACTTCCCCACATTTTTTTCCCGTGAGAATATCTTAAAATAACTCTCATCTCCTAATTAACATAATGGACTTTGCCTTCTCAATATATATGTTGTAGTTAATTTTTTATCTCAGGTAGATTTTATTTTTCTTTTGTTTCAACTCCATTAGCATACATTACCATACCCAAAAACAAAAGAAAAAGAAAAATGACCTGAGATAAAGAATTAACTACAACATATATATTGAGGAGGCAAACTCCATTATGTTAATTAGGAAACGAGAGTTATTTTAAGATATTCTCACGGGAAAAAAATGTGGGGAAGTAAATTTAATTAATACTAGACTTTAGCCCCTCGCACATATCTACGTGATGGAATTTACTTTCCTTAAATAGCACAATCATTCATTGGTTCATTTTCTTGTTTCCCCATTGGTTACTGTTGCTATACAAACAAACACTTTCTTCTAATTGGTGTATTTCCATAATGCACTAAACGTATAAATTCTGTGTCTAAAAATTGATTTCATCACACCATTTTATATCCGTACATGGAAAACATCACTGAGTGAACAGCTGATACTACTTTCTACGATCATTAACCAACTACAGCTATCTAACATCATTCACAACAACTCAGCTACTAAAAGCAACCATTTTACAATCATCCTACATTTCACTGACCTTGCTCATAAACAACTATAACAACAGCATACATTCTGTTACAAGTGCAAAAAAGACCACCAAAGCAACATGAGCAACTACCTTCGCATGAAAGGTTACATCAGGAACGTTTCACCAACAAAAAGAAGTTCACAAGGATCCTTTCCATACTTTAATTTTTTACTGCAAGTTAATTCCAAACAAACACATCGCGCTGTTTGCTACGATCCTACTAAGCAAAAACTTCTCAAACGTTATCAAGAAAGTAAAGAGCCAGTCACTTTGGGAAATATAGCAGAGAAAAAAAATCAAGTGAAACCTTCAGTGAAACAGCTAATTGTCACGAAGAGGTCAACAATAGAACCTGCAAATATCAATGATATTGACTACGAGTATGATGATGATTCTACTCAAGAATATCAGGAACAATTGACTGCCAATCACATTACTTCTCTTCTTCCAAATCAGGTAATTACAGTAAAAACTGCAATCTTTTTTTAATTTCATATTTTATTACAACACAGAAAAATACACAAATTACAGTGGAACCCCGTTAATGCAGTCACCAATACGCCAAAAAAATTTCTCGTATTAAGAAGTGCCCCTATTAACGACGGTTTTTTTTTTACAATAAAATGTATGGCACATTTGCAAGGTAGCCAAAAAATTATACTACCCTAATAACGATGTAACCGTATTATGATTATTAACTCCGCTTAACTACTTACCTAATTTAAATTAAAAATAGAGAAAAAAGGAATAGATGAATTGTTCAACTTTAACGTGGACACATACCTAACAAAGGGGTAACACGTACAAACAAATTCCATTTCTTTGTTTCTTTTTCCAATTGTGATCAAAGAATTACAGTGAAGTTCTACTTGCCTTCGATCAGAGAAATTTACGCTCACCCTTAACGATGAACATGCAAGAACACCCCTCCAACTAATCTGCACGAATAAATATTATCTCCCCAAAAAAACAACTAGATCAATTATTGTACAAGTTGCGAACTTTAGACAATCCTATCAATGAAGATCACTTACTGGAGCATTGCTCAGTTTTCGGCCTATTTTTAAAATAAAACTTTTGTTATCGCACAATTTCTCAGAAATGATGTAGATTTCTCGTTGGTAAAACCAGCATTTATTACATTTCTCAAAATTACTTGTCTATACAAAGAAAACTATTACTGCCAATTATCCTATCTAAAAATTTCAACAGATGCAATGTTTTTAATTTGGTAACTTCTCCTTCAAATCTATATAACTTACATTTTGTCATTTTGTCTCTAAGTTACAGTACTTTTTGCTTCCGATAGATTAACAACATTTTGCTCAAAAGCGACGTGTAAATATAATCATCAATTTTACTTTTCGATTTTATTTCAGTTATAATAACTCCTTCTGAAAAATCTACTTCATTCAGCCATTAATTTTTCTTCTTACTTATGAACCACTTTATACCTGAAATAATAATAATATTGACTATAAGTATAATAAAGATTCTATTAAAAGATATCCCCAACTATAAACTAATGCCAATCACATTACTTTCAAACCAGGTAATCACAATGAAAGGTGTCATAACTCTACCAGAAAAGTACATTGACAACTTCACACCTCAAGATGATACAACACCTGCAATCCTAAAAGATTGCCTTCTCACTGACAATACTGGAACGGTTCGCTTAGTATTACGAGGAGACACCATCAAACAAGTAACAACTAAGGAATCCTACCTCATCTCAAATCTACGTGTAAAGCAATTTGACCGCGTGAATTATCTCGTGTCCACTTCTGCAACACACATCTCCCCAATTGAAGAAGAATTCCCGTTACCTACAAAAGAAACTTTAAGTAAATTACCTAATACAACAACTATTACAGTAAACCAAATTGAGACAGCAGATGGTTTTAAAAGATCTCTCTCTTGTATAAACTGTTCAAAGACATTGCCAACAAATACGACTACGTCAGCCATTATCAAGTGCTCGAAGTGCAAAGCAACACAACGCCCTTCGTCTTGTAAACCCACCACTTCTGTTCGTATTGCTGTAAAATTGAAAAACGACAAATTAACCTGGCTAACTGCATTTGATCCAATTCTACGACAACTACTAGAGCACACCACAGAAAATTTCTCTCTCAAAGATGCTTCAGAAGAACAAGTTTACACACAACTATTCAAACTTCAGAATTTCACTTTAGAATACAGTAACACTTCCAGAGTTATCAAAAATATTTTTCTCTAATTTTCCACTATCACTCATTTTTTTGCTTAATGCTTACTAAAGCCAATTATTGCAGTGAATTCCGTTTACCGTTTACCGTTTACAAGCAAATTCTACAGAAAATCCTTGACATCGCACAAAGAAAGATCTCAATCAAATCTCCAGAAGAAGATATCTACAACGACATATTCAAGTTAAGTAAATATACACTTCAATACAGTGATACCTCTCATGTTATCAAAAACATTTCATTTTGATTAATCGATATAATGTACTGACTAACGACCAATTCAAATTAACCGTTTTCTAAAATAAAAAGACACACTTGGAGTTTTAAACAATTCCAATGCTACATCGATTCTCGTTCAACATCCTAGTTTCAACAATTATAAAAATGGTTTTTAATTATTCAATGTTGATATTTTTACCTTACAAATAATCCTTTTTATCACAACTGGGATAAGAAATATTTGTTGATTGTTTGTTACACATCAATTATTGTTTTTATTCAACCCTTATTTTTTCAAAAACAAACGTCTTGCGTTCTTCTTCAAAAAATATATCTCTAAATAATATATTTCGTATTGATTTCTTTCCTTCACAACATTTCTCACTATATTACTTACTTTTACTAAAAAACATTGACCCTTTTCACACGAAACACGCATTCTTTTCGTGTTTCAGACGAGTTATCCATTGCATAATACGCATCAGACACATAAGACGTCTTTCAATTGAAAATGCAACGGTCTAAATTTTCAATAAACAATCCCCTCTTACTTTATTCATTTATTTTTCCGTCAATTTTCATGAGTTAGGAAAATTGATTATCCGTCTCTGATTGATAACCCGTCTCTAGTGTGAAAACGGCCAATATATAAAGCCTTCTTATTTGTTGTTGTTAATGAAACCGAAATTTAACGAAACAAACCTACTATAGCCGATTTTGTTAAAAGAACACATTGTATTACGAGAAACACTCAATGCTATCCTTTTTTTACGTTACAACACCTCCAATTGTTACTTTTAATTTGTCAGAAGAAATAAAAATACTTGTTGTTACCTTCAGTTTTCCTGCTCTTCCCACTGTAATTTTCAGGGAGTTATAATAACTCCTCTAGTGGGGCTAATTTAACTCCTTACAGTGGAGTTATTTTTCGTGGAGTTATTTTAACTCCAAAAAGGAGTTTAAAGAACTCTTTTTCAGGAGTTAAAGTGACCCCAGATATTGAGGAGTTAAAATAACCCCAAAAAAGGAGTTATCCTGTACCTAAAATTTTTACTCCACTTTCAGAGTTAAATTAACTCCAAAAAGAGTAAAAACAACCCCTGTAAGGAGTACAAGTAACCCCATTTCGGAGTAATGTTAACTCCAAGACTGGGAGTAAAAAGAACTCTTTTTCAGGAGTAAGAATGACCCCAAATTCGGAGTTAAATTAGGAGTTAAAATAACCCCAAAAAAGGGGTTATCCTGTACCTAAAATATTTACTCCATTTTTGGAGTTATAATAACTCCCTAAAAATTACAGTGCCCTTACCGGGTCCACCTTTAGTCCCCAACTGCACTCCCTCTTCCCTTCTTCAAGCTTACTTCCTACACACACTACCCCTTAGTGGGTCGACCCTTACTCCCCAAAAACCCTCGCCCTTGACGGGTGCACCCTTAGTCCCCACGTGCACTCCCCCTTGGCAAGTCCACCCTCTGTCTCCAATAAGCTGCTCCTTGAACATTTTATCCTATGCGTCATGAACCAATATCTACACTCGAATTACCGATTATCCCAATCTCTTCAACACCTTCTTTTATCGCCTCTCTTCTCTTAGATTGGATTATGTAGTAATTGACAATAACTTCAATTTACCACTAGAACTTAAAAAACATAAAAACAAGGAAATCTCTAGAACTCACCAAAATACTTTGCAGATAAAGATACAATGGAAAATATAGAATTGTGTGATATTTAGAGAATTTTTAACCCAAATTGCAAAACATACACCAATGACGGATCAAGCCAACGAGCCTGGGGGACACCCTCCCCAAGGTTTTATATTAAACTGAAGCCCAAAGGGCCGAAAATTTTTTTTTTTAACAGACCCTCCCCTTACCTCAGCATCTAGATGATCGCCCCCCCCCCCCACCTCCCCTTCTCTGAAGGTGTAAATCCGCAACTATACACCTACTACGACAAACAGCCAGAGATTTATTGCACAATTTATCTTTTCTTACTAAGCCAATCTATATCAGAAAAAAACTACCCAAAACAGATATCACACAAGGACTCAAAACTGATACCTCCCTCATAACACTTAACCTATCTTTACATTCTAATCCCAGCAGAAAGGGGCTTTTGAAGCGAAATACGTCTCTACTCGCTGATAACAACTTTATTACAATAATAAAGTGAACAGCGATAAACGAAACAGCCAACAAATACGAAGACGATAAACCAGTTAATCCAGATCCTATTACTATGAGATACTATAAAACTAAAAATTCGCCATAAATCAATTACTTAATCTCCTTTCATTAAAAAAGAAAAAGTAAAAAAATCAAGAGGAGTTAGAAAAACAAATTGCGATGTTCGACAAACGACTTAAAAATGTAAATACTAATTATCCGCAAAACACAAAACAAGCACAACCCTATCACGTGCAATCTCCTACTCAGACTAAAAATAGTAACTTCCATATCTAAATTTAGCCCAATGTTTTTCCCGTGAGAATATCCTTAAATAGCTCTCGTTTCCTAATTAACATAATGGACTTTGCCTCCTAACAACCATAAACTACTCTTACTTTCAATCATCTTCTCAAGCCCCAAATTCGCGAAAAAAGACTTCTATCAACTACTACAACTAAAGAAATTAATCTCCTTAATCTCTTTTCATTAAAAAAGCAAAAGTAAAAAAATCAAGAAGAGTTAGAAAAACAAATTGCGATGTTCGACAAACGACTTAGCAATGTAAATAGTAATTATCCGCAAAACACAAAACGAGTACAACCCTATCACGTGCAATGTCCTACTCAAAGTAAAAATAGTAACTCCATATCTAAATTTAGCCCAATGTTTTCCCGTGAGAATATCTTTTATAAATAGCTCTCCTTTCCTAATTAACATAATGGACTTTGCCTCCTAACAGCGATAAACTACTCTTACTTTCAACCATCTTCTCAAGCCCCAAATTCGCGAAAAAGACTTCTATCAACTACTACAACTCAAGTTATATTTAACTGATTAAAAATTTTACCCTAACTCACTACCCACAACTTTATAACACACAAAAATACACCACAACTAACACCGCAATATCTCAAAATCTTATTCATCCACGTTCCTTTCACGTGAAATCCACTTCAACAACTGTAATTGACTCTACCTGCTTTTTGCCACATGTACCGTTAAACTTTTACCCATATTTGCGTCATGAGTTTTACACCAAACAAACTTCGGCAATATTTACTGTGAAATTCAACGTAAAACATATCACCTCTTAATTTTTTCATCCTTTATCATTCACATCTTCTCCGTACAATTTTTAACATCGATAACATTGAAACCATCGATATCGTTGAATATACTGTTCCACGTTGCTTTAACCTGAAATCTCCGTTAACAACTTTCGTTTCTAAAATCACGTGTTGAACTTTACTCCTTCACACTTAATTAACTTTCAGTCCTTAAAATATAACATGAAAACTACTTGCCTAAAATTCAGATAAAACACACATCAGCGATTACGATACTACAGTATAAGTATTACATTTTAAATTATATATATTTCATCCTTCAAAATTAAATTCCAAAATAGTTTTTAACCTTCGAAAATTTATCTCTTATACTATTGCACGTCTTTATCACGTGAAAACCTGTTTTCTTCCTTTTAACAACATAATAGACTTTACCCTCTCGCATATATCTACGTGATGGAATTTAGTCTCCCTAAATAGCGCAATCATTGATTGGTTACTTTTCTTATTTTCCTATTGGTTACTGTAACTGTACAAACAAATACTTTCTTCTCATTGGTGCATTTCGATCCTACACTAAACGTATAAATTCTCCATCTTACAACTGATTCCACCACACGATTTCATATACCTATGCAGACCACATCATTCAATTAACGGCTGATACCACTTCCTACTATGACGAATCAACTACAGCTATCGGGCTTCGTTCACAATGTCTCACCCACCAAAAAGAGCAAAATAAGATCCTTTCCATACTTCACCTTCTCCTTACAAGTGAGCGATAACACAATTCGCCGTGCAGTCTGCTACGATAACGAGAAACAGCCAATCTTTAAAGCATATGAAGAATCAAGACAACCTGCCATTCTCACTAATGTTACACAAAAACGAAGTCTTCTCGACCCTTCTCAAGACGACGTCATCGTCAGCAAACGATCTCGCATACAAGACGCATCGAACACTGACATTGACTTCGAGTATCTCGAAAACTCTGAAATCCATGATTCTAATACAGTCACCTTGATTGGCAACATTCCCTCTCTATCTGAAAACACCATCACCTCAATACAAGGAGTCGTCACAATGTCTCTTGAACACATCAAAGAAATTACCACGAAAACAGCTGACACTATACCTATGTTAGACCACTGTGTTGTCACTGACAACACAGGCACCATTCGCCTAACGCTATGGGGAAGCACTATCAAGGAGATCACCAACAACGATTCCTACATGATAACAAATCTTCGCGTCAAATCCTTTGACGCCAAGAAATACTTAACTACCACTCCAACAACTACCATCCAGGCAATAGAAGAAACCTTTCCTCCACCGACAGAAGAGTACTTCGACAGTTTCTTTAAACTAACTACCATCTATGTTGACAAAATAACCCTGGCTGAAAACTTCAAAACCTGGCTTTCCTGCTCCAAATGCGCACGACAATTACCAGAACTCACATCCTCACAAAAATATGTTGTTAAGTGCACAAACTGTGAAGCAACGCAACCACTCTCTTCATGCGCAATGGCCGCCTCCGTGCGGATCGCTGTTAAACAAGAGGAAAATCAACAACCTATTTGGCTGACAGCTTTCAACCAAATCCTAGAGGAAATGCTTGACAATGCCCCAGAAACCGTCTCAATCAAGTCCTCAGAAGAAGATATCTACACAAACCTATTCAAGTTAAGTAACTTTACACTTGAATACAGTGATACTTCTCATGTTATCAAAAACATCTCATTTTAATTAATTGACATAATATACTGACTAAAGAACGGAACTGTATTTCCATGTTCCTTGAAAAAGATCCTTGGTAAATCAAATATCTCGTTTTAACAAAGCAAATTACACTGTGTACTCAAAAAACTATTTCCGAATTCTTTCTGCTCTCTTTATCAAAATGACCCTAACTCCTCAACCTTTTATATGGAAATAATTTTTCATTCTAATGGAAATACAACTCCTTCTTTACAAGAAAGGTTGCCTATTTCCCTTAATTAAAAAAAAAGCCTTTTTGCAACTCAAAAAAAACCTACTCTTTATAGACAACTGAAATGCATTAAGATATGCAAACTAATCAAAAATGTTGTTTTTGCGTACAAAAAAACAACAACACAACAAAAATGTGCAACTTATATTCCAACATTGCCCCAAGACAAATTGAAGTGCAATGTTCACTCCTCTACCACCAAAAAATCACATTTAACTTACGATGAAAAAAATTCTCCCATGTTTGTTCCAAATTTCACTCTCAATCACATAACATTGCACATCATTTTACTCCCTTGTAATAATATATACTGACACAACAACCTCATTTATCGCAAACATTATTAACTACAATCAGTTAGAACACATGACATCTCTTTTACATTTATTTTGCGCCAATGTTGCAAAACATGTTTCACATTTTTGTTACCAAGTTTTTCCGTTGCTTTATTTCTGAAATTCACAATAACCTATAACAAAACGCATTAGCAAGTTATATTCCACATTGTTGTTAACACAATAAATAAATTATAATACGAGCAACCGTTGGGTTTTTTTCAAAAGACAACATCTTTTTTTAAATCAAATGAAATTTCGTTAATACTGTAAACACTGTAACTGACTATAGATTATTAATTTTAACTTCATTTATCTAACAACCAAAATCACCCAATGATCAATTTTAAATCACTTAGTGGCCAAGGAACCTTTACAGACTTGAGTAAACTTCCTACTAACTCGTTGTATCCCATTACTAGTTGTTGTTTCAATTTAAGTCTAAAAATACCAGTAACAACTCACATATATAATTACTCGGTGTTGATATTTTTATTACAGATTGCATTGTTGTTTTTACTCAACCTTAATTTTTTCAAAGAAACAAAACTCTTGTGTACTTCTTTGCGTTGATTTCTTTTGTTCAAAATTTTCTCACTATATTATTCCTTACGTTTATATTAACTCTATTTACACTAGAGACGGATTATGCGTCTTTAAATCAGTTATCTCTTGCATACTTCACATTAAACACATAATACATCTTGAAATTGAAAATGCAACAGTCAAAATTTTGAATAAACAATCCCCCATACTTTCTTCATCTATTTTTCTGTCAATTTTGATGAATTATCAAAATGGATTATCCATGTCTGATAGATAATCCATCTCTAGTGTGAAAACGGACAATATATGAAACTGCCTTATTTGTTGTTATTAATGAAATACAAATTTTACGAAAGAAAGCCACTATAGCCCATTTTGTTGCAAGAACACATTATATTAACACAAACACTTAACGTTATACTTTTTTTACTTTAAGACACCACCAATTGTTACTTATAATTTACCAAAAAAATTAAAATAATTGTTTTTACCTTCTTTTAACTCGTTATTCTCAACGGCTGAAAACCGTCTCCTAAGTGTCATTCTAACTTCTTCCCAAAATAAAGTATCCTTCTTTTAACCATGTCCTCAAACACCAAATTTCGTAACATTTACACTCTGTCACCAAATGGACAACTCCACTGCATTTTTGCATACTTCCTCACAAATAGCTTTTCCAACTTTCGCACACCTTAAGAAACCTTATTTAGATATCTTTATCCTCGAACTAAAACTGCTGACTGAAAATACTGTCCCGCCCCCACCAATTAAAATGGCACCAATAAACTGTCCGTGAAACAAGATTTTCAACGAGTCATTTTGAGGGATAAATTTTAGCCAACATATGGCACAGCAAAGATCTTGACATTTAGCCGAAAATAGCTTGCTCTATCTTGCCCTCTTGAACTACTTTGAAAAAATAGCCAATATCTCATTGATTTAAGTGTATGTATCTTTGTAGCTTCATCTGTTCGGATATGTATTCTAAGGACCAACAACGTTGAAGATACTATGACTTCATTGCTAAGAAACAATGTGTTGTTCCAGAAAATATCCATACCCCCACCACGGAAGACTCTTTGATTTGCACCCCACCCCCCCCCCCCCACCCCCCAGGGTTTTCCGTTCCAGCACGAGTCTTTGATGAAAACGAGACGAAGACAAGGTTTCAATTACCTTATTATACGAAATTAACGCTTCATAAAATTAACGTATTGGAAATTAACGCGAATTTAATGGTAAACGACTTTCGAACAAAGAAAATTAACGCAAAAGAGGAGGTAGAATTTCATAATAAAGGAAATTAACATGATTAGACACAGTTCATGGCCGAAATCAAAGCAGAAGATATTGACATCATTTCTGACAGCGACAACGATGAAGATCAACTCGAAATACTGTAAACCTTCGCCCTAGCTTTTGTGAAATATGAAAAATAAAGGGGAAATAGAAAGAAAGAAAGCTTGTTTTTTAGCTGTCAAGAATGTCGGAACAGGTTCCAAAATTGGGGTTAAAATACTGGTAATTAAGAGTGCGGAAATTAATGCTGCACTTAATTAACGTGGTGGAAATTAACGCGACTTAAATTAACGCAAATTTTAACGATTCGCGTTAATTTCATGGAGCGTTAATTTCCTATAATAAGGTATGTCCACCATTTGAAATCGTTTCAACTTCGTTCCAAAGACACATCATTGCGGTTCTTCTGGAGATTGTAGTGTTAGCTAACTCAAAGAAAAACAGAACCATTAAAGCTAATGATGTTAACCTAATCTCAGCGACCAGGAGTACCAACTTTTGTTTCAAAACAACGTACATATCTTCTGACTTGTGCTTCAGATCGATCGTACATTGCTTTCAATGTTTTGTACGTGGTCCGTCACCCTTTGGAAAATACTTTCCATAAACCCCCCTTACCCCTTGGAAATTACTATCATTGAACCCCCCTCCCCATCGGAATTTCCAATGATCTTCCGTGGGGGGGGGGGGGGGGGTATGGATATTTTCTGGAACCACACAATGAAATTTTCACATCTCAACATGGCATTGCTGCACTAAACGTCAAACAAGGCCACTTTGGGACCACGATTTTGACTCTTCACAATTTTGTCGTCTTCTATGATAACTAAAGATGCTAAGAAGAATAACATTTAAATATTTTCAACATTCAAACAGCGAGTGCACTGATGCAGCTATTTACAGTTCATATTCTAGTCTACCTGTTGATTTCATTAATGCATTTATGACCTAATTCAAGTATTGCAAACAACACAATGTACAAGATGTACGTGAATTATGTTTCACCTACTTCAAAGTCAAGTACAAAAAATAATACTCTTCAAAAACCTACAAATCAAATGTTCATAATTGGTATTTACATATAAACTTTAACTTGCAAATAATTTATGCATAACTGTGTTTTTAGAAGCCTCAACAAAAGCTCCCTTTTTTAAAGTTGTACTCACTACATATAATTCAGTAAACATGCTTTACTCTCTCAAATGCAAAGTTCAAAACACCTTTTAATTCACATTTTGGCAACTTCAGTCGATGCTGCCATATCTGATACATCTTTCCTGTAATAAAAGTAATTAAAACACAATATTTACTTTACCCAGCAGTTAAGTAAAAATGTGTAACATTTCCATTGGCAAATACACTTGCAAGTAACCTAAGTTGCCAAAATAACTAGAAAATGTTTCATAGACACAAATAACATGACATAAGTAGAAATCAGTATTTCAGCAGACAATCGTTCTGTTACAAGTGCAGATATCAATAATCGATAATTTTATTGCACATGTTAGAAAAGCAGGTCAATTCTTAAAACTGTTTGACAAAAGTAATCTTGTAAAAAATATGTGTTCTTTCACATGCAAATTTTAAAATGGGCAAACTCCAACATTGCACATACTCTGACACCTTCACTTGCCTTAACTCGCCCTAACTCTCCCTAACTACAGTGGAACCCCGCTCTACGGACACCCGCTTTATACGGACAGTTTCGTTTGTCCCGACAAAAAGCTCATATATTTTCTCTAAAATTAACCCGCTTTATACGGACACCGGTTAATACGGACAACAGACACTTTTCTGTGTCCCGAGTCATAAACTCTCATATATTGTCAACCCCGCTTTACGGACACTGGTTATCTGCACACCATCTATTTTCATTGTCACAATTATTTGATGAGTGAAGACATTGTACCCTGTTCAAATAATGACCGATTTTTACGGGTGAATAAAATTTTATTACAGTACTAAAAAAACAGTAACAAAGTAGAGTGACACATTTGATTTTGAACAGTCCCTCTTTTTTCCGGTGTTTGACTCTTGTACTACGTATAGTCCTTTAATAAAGTTTTCTGCCTCCTGTTACACACGTTTCACTTCCTTGGCTTTTTGTTGCAGTCATTGCTCTTAAAGTAAAGTCACAGACTTTTTCAAATGCATCCACGGTCGTGCCTTTTTCAATAACAATACTACAATACTTAAAAGATTTTACTCTGAGACTATGACAAATGACTGTGAGGTTTCTTTAAGATAAACTTGTTACTGTTACAGTTAAGAAATTACACAACGTTTTCTAATAAAACTGTCTGCTTTGGTCTTTATATCGATAAAACATGTGTTCCTGACGTTTTCTCTGAGAGCCCGCTTAATACGAACACCCGGAAAATACGCTATACGATAATACACTATGGCATGTCCCCTTGGTGTCCGTATTAACCGGGTTCCACTGTATGTTCAAATTTCCTCAACTCACCTTAACTCGCCTAAACTCGCTGTCTCTCACACAAACTCACGACTACCAAGTTGATACCAATTTTCATATCTCATCCTACTCTCGCATAATTTCACAATTACTCCGCAAAGGGAAGACACCAAAAAATACAGATTTCAAAAGTTTCAAAGATAATCATTTTTACTGAAAACAGAGTTTTCACCTTTAAAAATGTGTAATTGACCCATCCCATCCTTCTAGAATGTCAAGTTACCTCTGTAATAAGTGTATTTCACAACTAAAGATTGAATGAAGTTTTTCTTACTTAACATTTTGATCCCTTAGAGTCACAACCAAATTGTCATTGCAACTATCAAGAACAGCCTGCTGAACATACACTAACAAGTTGCCAAACAAAAAACATTCAATGCTAAGCATGTCAAAAATTTCAGACACATAAGGTCACAGGGTTTTAACAATCCCACATTGATTGTTTATTTTGCTCCAGAAAGTACGTGACATTAACTATCAGAACAAACACTGAATCCACGAAAAACTTTTCATCAAATAGTTTAAATTTTAATCTTATACTTCTAAGCAAGACAAAGAAACACTCTAAATTCAAGATTGCTTTGAATCTCTCAATTGGAGAAAAACGTTTCTTATTTTACTCGCAAACATTAAAACAAATCATAAATTAAGAACTCCCTTTTCTGTAATTTAAACAGGCACGTTCAATTTACAAGAAAAAATCTTATCCTATCATTTATTTGTAACTTGTTTCTTAAAATAAAAAATCTCCAATTTAGGGTGACATAAAAAAACATAATAACAAAACAATGAATTTTTTCTTTTGACCTCGCAAATAATTTACTTGTAATGGAAAGTTTCATTACTTTCCAAATATAATACACGCAAGCTACTTATGACACGTGAAAACCAGTAACATAAGTGTCATCTTATCATCTCACGAAGCTTAATGACGATTCCGGTTAACAATAATCAATGAAACTCTGGGATGTAGCCAAAATCGAGAATCCTTCAAATACTCCACATACTGATTGCAATCTATATTTCTTATAAAGTTACCTGGTACTAGAAGATCTGTACATCGCTTCAACGTGACATTCTGTATGGCCAACATTGTAGCCACGCTCGCAACAATAACCCATGATTCATAAACACTTGTTACATTTAGCCCTCAACAGCACCAAAAATTGCTGAACGTACAATTATTGATAGCCAACTTCGTTCGCCATCTTGAACATTACCCAGAAGACACTGGTAACTAGTGTCTTCCCAAGGCCCTCTCGCTCACCTCATTATCCTCCAAATGTATTCTGGGTAATTTTCAAGATAGACGAGAAAACTTGCCCTGTTGTTCAAACGTTTGATACCGCTACCCACCCGATAAATCTCTATTCAGCGCATGAGTATTAGAGAAGCTAATTGCACTATTCGTGGTTAGAGGTTTATCCGGTGAATAGCGTTATCCATCTTTTCAACAACCGACACCTTCAAAAAAGAACCAGAACTTGTTCAACAATTTTGATCTTCAATCCACATGTATCACATGCAGGTAAACTAAGATAACGCCTTTTAACGTTGCAAAATTAATTCTATAAA
The DNA here is from genome assembly GCA_964035525.1 of Porites cylindrica. Taxonomy (NCBI): domain Eukaryota; kingdom Metazoa; phylum Cnidaria; class Anthozoa; order Scleractinia; family Poritidae; genus Porites; species Porites cylindrica. The sequence goes on along the minus strand of OZ037777.1, from coordinate 29,110,839 downwards.
AGACTTGCTGATCCCAGTCCACTGGTAAATTTTAGCTAGAATAGTTAGAAAGCTTCAATGTCGCGTACATGACATGTAAAGACGCACAACACGACTGAGCCAGTGGTCATTTCATAAAAAATGCCAAACAGGAAAAGTTCATCACTGACAATTCTTAAACATCTGCTACACAAAGCCGATACTTGAGAGTATTTTCTTGTCACTCAAGTTAAATAAGGTATACGCCTCTGCACAACTATAGACTTTGTAACAAATAAGTAGCCCTGAAAAGAAAATATGGTCATTTATTTTTTGCTGTTTTGCTAGGCTGAGAATGATAAACACTTTACTATCAACTTAACTTGAACCTCCTTTCTTTCGTAGAACTCAAGCTGTCTCTCACCACATTGTCCAAATTTAACAAGGGAGTTTCTAAAATACAGGAACCGCTGTCTTTGCAAAAAGGCATCAACCTTCATTTGCAAGAAATTAAAGTGGATTATCCCGAGAAAAGGAAAACATAATCATTTCTCCCAGTGAAAACAAACAATTGCCCTGAATTCCAAGGAAAACAATCAGTGAAATCGACACAATAGGTCAAACAGAAAACTTAAAGATAAATCTTATAACTTTCAAGGAGAAAAAAATTTCATTTCATTTCAGTAAAATTCATAGTATTCAAAATTCCCTAGCCAAGTTCTTGTTCCTCACCTTCACGGATTTTTTACACTAGTCCATTGAAGAACATTGACACACACTGCTAAAACATTTCTTCTCAATTCTAGACTCACTGATAACAATTGATGACATGTCATATTATACCTATCTTGCTCACATATCTATTCAAACATAACTTGTTATTGATTTAAAAAAATAAATAAAATAAAATATCCTACCTGTGCTTTTTCTTCAGTCACATTTTTTTTATCAATTCATGATTATTTTCCTTTTTCTCCCTACCGCTAATATATCATTCTGCCAAATAGTTATGTAGCTATAATAAATAATATGTGATGATTATAATAATAATGATGATTACAATACAGCCACCAAATCATATTAGTGTCTGAATCCTATATAATATTAATAAACAACAGGACTCCATATCACTAGCATATCCATACTTAAGCTTGTCCAATTAAGAACATCGTTAAATTTCAATCAATTGACAGTAAATAACATTCGCTTCATTCAACTTTACTGCTAATCTCAACTTCTTCGTTTCATTTTTTTGGTACTTAAACAATATTGAGCCTACTATATACATAGGACATACAAAAATTGCGAGGCATCTTTATATCCATATTACTCAAGCAAGAAAGAGAGGAACACCACAAACAACATATGTAGACCATCCAGCTGCAAAATGATACTGGTTTGCGCATTGCTGAACATAAGAGCATGATGGGAAACCGGAACGAATGGATGAAGCTAGTTAATGGAGTTCGACTTCACTCAAAATAAGCAAGCAAGCAACTAAACCACATCATAACTCTTAACCCTTATCACCTCAACAGTACATTGATTATTTTCCCCTAACTCACCTTAACTTACGTTAACTTACACAAACTCACAACTCAAAGGCAAGCTCAATTTTTCTTTATCTCACCTTAACTCGCCTAAACTCACATTAACTTGCACAATCTCGCAGCAAGTTGACCTCCCACAGTAGGCCCAACATCTTCACATGCAAATTGTGTGTATTGTTTACTAGATTACTCTCTGGTGACTTCAATTCCCTCAAGTAAAAACCACAAAACAGCGCAAAATCCAACACTTTCACATCCCAGCTCCGTGAGTGACTCTACATCTCATGCACATTGACCTTTCACAGTAACAAATAGTAACTTGAACACATCAAAAACTATTTCCTTTCGTAACCAATGCCTTCAAAAAGGCTCTTGACTTTTCAAACATGAAGAATTAACTTGTCAGAATTAAAGACTGTTTCACTGACTTGAATAGCATGAAAACTATCTACTAAAATCATTAAAATTCTACTATTTCATGACCATTAAGTATGCGATCAGCCACATTATCATAAACTACAAACTTCCGACAAAACCTTAGAATTTTCCTTCTAATCAACGCTTACTCAGTTGATATTTATGGCACTTTATCAATTTGTTTCACTTCCAACACATGTATCAGGAAAAGATAGACAAAAGTCAATATATAGCATAAACATGAGTATCAACTCAGCTGAGCGTTTCGTCTTTTCATTGATATACCACAATACCCTATTTCACACAAAAACCGAGTCTATATTTAGGATGAAAAAGCTAGATTCTTCACTCTTGGTAAGGGTACACCAAACCATTAAAGTTACAAAGAAGCATTCAAAATAGCTCATGCACGTTTAACGTGCCTATGTTTTATTGTTTGTTTGTATTCTAGGTAAAGGTGCCCGATGATTTGGCCATGTGGCATGAGACTATGTGCTCAGAGTTTCCATCACGATTCAATCGTCTTTTCCGGGGTCCCATGTGGAGTGGCTTGCCAAAGTAGCAACATGGCTTTCCATCAACAGTTAGTATTACCACAGCTATCCACTGCTCCATAGATCTCCTGCTCTGAGTTTTTGGGTGCATTAAAAAACTTTTGCTCAAGATGAAAAAGAAAATTGAAGTTTACTATTTATGGACATGTTTTTGAAACCTAACATCCTGACTAAAAACGCTTGGTAAAACTCTTCTTCTTGTTTGTGGCTCATTTTGCCCGCTTGTTATAAAGTTGGATTGACTTTTGTTTGTGTAATTTACAGGCCAGACCCAATGTGGCAGCTCCAAGTACAAGAACTCTTCAAAAGCATACAGCTTCTTCATGTGACTTCACCGACAAACCAGAGCTTCAAGTACAGTTTTTGGCCCAGTGATATCATTGTAGATGCTCATAATGCCTCTTTTTTATAGATTGTTTTAATGATTTTGGTTCTTATTCAAGGTTGCAAGTAAAGGTACCTTAATTTGAGGAAACACTCTTCAAATAATAGGACAACACATGGAACTCTCATGGTTAATTACGTTAGGACAGTTGAATGTAAATGCTTTATTCCTGTTTCCACCCAGTATTGAGCATTCTTATTTAGCACTGACCCTATGAATCTCCCCAATAATGAATAAACACAAAATTTTTTTCAAAGTGGAGAAAAAAGGTAACTTTCACTTTGACATTATTGTTGCTGCGGAGTGACCGAAGGGAGCGAGCAGCAACATAATCAGGATTTAAAGGAAATATATAAGGGGCGACGAATTCTCGAATTCATCACTTTTTACCACAATGCATTACATTTAACCAGAGTGCATTGTGCCACGAACAACTCAAATAAAAACACGGGGAAGTTCGGTGGGTGAGAGAGTGCATCGTTCGCTGCTCAGACTTAGAGTTTTCTTTGTGGCAAATTTTCTACAGCACGGTTAGAGGTCTTACCAAATTTTAAGACGCGCAGGAGTCTTTCAGATGAGTACGATGGTTAATTTCAATTCAAGAGCCTTTGACTCGTCCAGGTGTTAAACCTGACGAGAAGATGAGCATTTGCTCTTCGACTCCGCAACACGGGGGATATAAAAATTCCAGCTTGCTAGAAGATGATGTGAAAGTGAGAAAATGTCTTGCAATGCTATTCTTAAGAAACTGTATGAGCCGAAAATGGATGTGATTTTGACCATTCGCTTCAAAATAACAGCGGAAATCGAGATAACAAAACATATGTTTTGTGTCCTACTTTGCAGACGAGGACCTGTATCGGCGTTTTGAAAAGCATAATTACCTATGTTCTTTCATTCATTTGTTGCCATGGAATATGCGTTTACATTGTTTTTTCACTGTTAATAGCTCGGTTAATACGGCTGGCGATCATCTTGCCGGGGGAAGTTTCATGGAAAAGGAATAAAGTAAAAGACTTTTCCCAAAGATTACGGAGTCAGTCTCTGTGGTGTAGTGGTTAGGTGCAGTCGCGTGTTAGTCGCGGGGAGCCGTGTTAGTCGCTTACGGAGGTGGTCGTTTACTAGAGGTTTCAGTATAAGGCTTTGACTGAGAACATTTTTGGTGTTTTGGTGTTTACAAGTTCCTCCATGGTTGTCACATGCATACCCCGCAAAAACACTTGGAAACTAACATCAGCTCAATTACAATAATCTGCAGTATGACTTACTCCAAACATTTGAGCCAATATCCGCTGTCACCGGCATTGTTTTCACTCGTCTTTCTACTCCGCGTTCTCCTTCTCCTGAGAAAAAAATAACGTAATCTTCCTGCATTGCAACAGAAACACTCGACCGAACAAGATCGAAGCTGATGACAGCAATGAATGATTTTCCAGTAATCGGATACCCATGTTTTGCGCACAGGATTCTGGGATCGCCAGGGGGCAAACATTGCGAGTCGCTACAAAGAAATGTATGGCGTGGAGTTGTTTCTGCGTTAAAAGCAGTGTTTTTGGACATAGAATGCCGCATTTTGCCGTGATTTTATGAGAAACGGAGGTGACTAATGTTGGTGCGTTGAAAGTTCAAGTTTCTGTGTGATTAATGCGATAAATTCTATCGATAAACACTCCTTGCGTGAGGTTGAGTGTGAAATTTATGTTCACTGAATTTACGCAGACATGAAGAATTCGGAGAAAAGGTCTCGAAATATATAGTGCAAATTTAGGTATACATGTAGGGGGATTGGCTCATTTAAGCGTTTAAGTTATAATTACGTGTGGTGATATTTACGACGAGTGTAACTACGCTCGGCCGCGATCAGCGCTGTGCGGCGCTTTGCGGGTTATGACAAGACAACGATCGTAGGTATGTACGTGGCCATAACAATAAAAAATCCTCCTTTACTTTGGTATAAACAAAGTGACATCTACAAAATATTTCATGGAAAGTACATGGTATTTAACAAATTAGAAGATGAGGCAGAAATCGTACAAACGAGTAAGATTTCCGATACAAAAGCGGTGAGTGTGAAAATAAATACCAAGTTGATGTGCGAAATTCAGAGATTCTATATCTTCCTTCCCTCGAATGATTGGAAAAGGCATTAGAATTCATCGGTTCTCAGGATCATGACAAAACATTTCGCTTGTGTATGTTTTTTTGGCGAGAAGAAATCAATATACTAATGTGCGGAAGATGTTTTTGTTTTTAAATTTAATACATATCAAATTCGACAATACATAAGCTTACCTTCGATCGTTGTCACAAACTGGCACAGCATTGTGATCGCCGCCGAGCGGATCGTAATTACACTCGTTATAAATATGAGCACATGTAAGTACAACTGGAAAGGCTTAAATGAGTCCGCATTCCCCGCTCATTTATACCTAAGCTAGTACTATATCTTTCGACCTTTCGCAACAATCAGTGTTTATCGATAGATTTCATCGCATTGATCCCACAAAAACTTACAATTTCTTCGCACCAACACTAGTCACCTCCGCTTCTCATAAAATCACGGCAAAATGTTGCATTCTCTGTCCAAAGACACTGCTTTTTACCGGAGAAACAGCTCCACGCCATACATTTCTTTGTAGCGACTCGCAATGTTTGCCCCCTGGCGATCCCAGAATCCTGTGCGCAAAACATGGGTATCCGATTACTGGAAAATCATTCATTGCATGGTAATCTAAGGGACGGACCATTAGAAAAGTTATGGGGGGGCGGGCGAAGTACAAAAAAAAAATTCATGCAAGGGAAAATTAAGTGAAAAAAAATTCATGCATGCAGAGTAGACCAGGAAAAAAATTCCTGCATTGGCCTTCCACACATTTTGCACAAGTCTTAAGAAGGCAGGCAGGAAAGCATACTGTGCGCAAAACATCGGCCCTATGAATAAACTTCCTGCTGAATTTTGGTCTTGTAAATAATCATACCTGATACAAAGAAATATATCTGAGGCTTGTAAGCTTATCATAAATTTTAATAGCTGGCAATTTCACATATGATTATTTTAATAATATAATAATAATAATAATATATTTTAAAAATAGCTTTAAATAAACTTAATTATACTTTTCTATGTATTATAAAAAATCAACATCTTATAAGGTTATCATTTCCTTACTTTGTGTTATATATCTAATATCTGGAACAAAACATTTCTTTTAAATCATGACCATAGATAACAATAATCAGAGTATTCCCCACAAATCGAAGGAAACACCCAGAAACACCCAGAATATATATTATTTCTTGGTACTTCTAACAAGCAACAGATAAATAAAAATAAAAATAATAAAAAAATCTATTTTCTTAGATTTTGTTTTTACAGTTGTTGCCGGTCCTTTGAGATAAATGAAACTAACTCAAAGATACATGTTCTTTTCAGACTAGCAGCCTAAAGACTTTTAACATTTGGTTAAATTTATCTATTTTTACCACACATTTTTAAACAATTTCCGTTCTGGTTCTTGATAATAACAATATCATCATCAAGGGAGGAACTACGCGCTCCAGTCAAAAGACTCACACTCTCTTTAGAGAAACACTAAGCTGGAGTCTACTGAGTCACAATTCAATTCCCCATAGTAAGTTTATGTAGCTTCAGTTTAAGCTGCAGTTCACTCTTAAAATTTTGGATCTGTAAGTCACTATCCGTGATAATTTAACATTCTGCAAAGAAAACTGACTAGCTGGGCCCAGCGTGATACAGCATTGCAGAAAAACATTACACTCACGGACCAAAGAAAATCGCTTAGTTATTCAGATCCAGGAGGGCACTTTGGAGAAAATTGGGACCCTTATTCAGCCGTAATAAAAAAGCTTTACGCTTTAAAAGAGGTCAAAGAAAATGCGCTTGCATGAGAGGGCAAATCCTGCCGACCAGAAAATAATAACTACAGTCATCGATATGTATGTCATGACCCCTCAGTTTGAAACATGCGGCTAAAATCACATTTGCTCAGTATAAATGCAGAACCTTCCAGAGCATAATTTACCCAGCAGGGAAAAACAATTTTATTGGAATAAGCAGCATTTAAGGCATGAGGTAAAAGTCGTGTAGGCCTACCACCCCTTAAAGGGGCGTAGCGTCCATATACGCACGTACGCCCGTGCGTACAGCTGAGATCTGAAAAAACATTTTTTCTTATTAAATTTGCTGGCTAATAATTTCATATTTTCACATTATACTGGCGTTTTTTATTAGAATTCCCATTATCTAAACATTAATCATTCAGTGCTGGCCCCGCAGAAAAACCAGGAGATGGCATTTCCGAGACCCTAAATTTCAAGATTTTCTGGGGGAGCATGCCCCCAGACCCCCCTAGTTGTAAGCGCCTTTGGCGCTTAGCAAAAATTTATTCTCGTGCGTACATGTTCAAAATCCCACGCTACACTCCTGCCTTTTATTGCTATCATTTGGTCTCACATTTTGGAGTGGGGGCACTATAGAGGAGCTGTAACCATCAATGGCACCTGGAATTACTATGATGGACTATAGAGGCACAATAAAGGCCAGAGACTCAAAAAATGTGCAGCAAATGTCCCATCTACTCCCACTGGCTTTCTCCTGTCCCACTGTGTCTATATTGCGTCAGATCTTTTATAGTGGTTGGACAAATTATTTTATGTATTCTTTAAGAACGCCACAGTCAACTCTTTCTAAGACGGACACCTTTGGGGCCGGTACGAAGAGTCCATCTTAGAGAGATGTCCGTCTTATAAAGAGTCAAATAAAAGGAGTAAAGAAAGGCAGGGACAAACTGTAGGTGTCCGTTTTACAGAGGTGTCCGTCTTATAGAGGTGTCCGTTAAGAGAGAGTCAACTGTACACTCTTTTAGAATGCCTTATTTATAATGCTGTTTACATGTAAAAGTTCAGCAATGCAATATGAACCTGCGCAGTACCAATGCACGTACAATACAGGATACCTTGTGTATAAAAGGCTATTGTGAACTGTACCTTAGAATATGTATCAATTTACTTTCGCATACGTGCCCAGGTAGCCTATATTTAAATTATGCCCTTGGTTAAGTGAACAACTGAATGATTTAATATGTTTTTAGTTTAGTGTTACTTCAAGGAAAAAAAATATTCGTGCACAACATCTTGACAAAAAAAAATATTCATGCACGAGAAACATTAACGAAAAAAAATTCCTGCGGCTGGAAAATTCCCCGCCCCCCCCCCCCCCCCACAACTTTTCTAATGGTCCGTCCCTAAGTAGAGATTTTTCGCATACCTCCACCATACCCGTTAATGATCCACTACAGTGGGAAACACCAACTAAATATGCAAATTTGATTCGGGTGCGGAATTCATTATTATCAGTAAAATAAAGCAGCATAAGAAAGTTGCAATTGATTTCTCTATTGATTCCTGAACAGTGTGCACAGATTGTTTCTACATTTGAATTTGCGGATGCCCAGTATATTAAAGTTAATCTGTGTCATCTGAATCATACTTCTCCAGCATATTTTGCATTTTTTCCATCATTTGCATTGCCTTACTGCACATTTCCACGTGAGCCTTACTCGCCTGCTTTGCTAGTTTTCCGCGATGATCTGATTTTTTTCTTTTCATTTTCGTTCCTTTTATGTCATCATCATTTCCTTCTACGCTGGCTTCCGGGCGGTTTGGAGTAACCAATGGTTCGAAATTGGCTTTGATTTCTTCTTCACTAGAATCAGTGGAATTGACAAAAAGATTCGCTGCATGTGCTAATTTGCTTGATTTTCTTAACTCGGGGCTTGCATGTTTCGTTGAGTAGCGAGTTTTACTTTGTCTTATGGTCTCCGACATGCTTTTTGTATGGCTCGTTGATGCAACTTGATGATCGTGAGGGGGCCGGAGAGATTTCTACACGTTCTGGTTAACAATTCTTTGAATGCCCTTAACCGCGGGTTTGGAACTTGTTTGCAGGTAATAATCTTTGATTTTGTTAATATGAAGGGCGTTTCCAGCTATCTTTCCTCTGACACGCTCCCTAACATTTTCTAGGACGGCCTCCCATCCAGCGGCTGAGAATTGTTGGTATGACTTGAGAACCATTTCTTCTTCCGCCTCGGTAACTCTGCAGCGTCGCTGCTTTTTCTTCGGGGGTTCTTTATGAAAGATTGGTAAAGAGATGAGAACGTTTTAAAGAACATGTCAGGGAAACAAACATATTTGTAAACCATGTCATAAGGTATTCACAACTGATATGAAACATACCTTCGGGTACACTTTCCGAGTTGGTGTCATCTTCAAAATTAACGGGTCTCCAAATGTGTGAGGCCATAGTTTGCTACATGGGAATAGCGCAGTTTTGGCTAAGTTGGACAGGAGCGGGCAGCTTAAATGTGCAGCTAATTTATAGTAACGGGAAAGAGGGGCCATTGGTTGTTTTACAGGTTATCACATCTCTGTCACGTTATTGGTAATAAAAAAAATTTTGCCTGTCTTTTGTTACTTTTGTTTATCGGATTAATTTGCTATGGCCGACCCATAAAGCACGATGGCGAACAACCTGAGGTCAAAGCCAACTCCTTAGAAAAAGGAAATTAGCATTTTAATTGGTTTCTGCATATTATTTTTGTCCATATTTCCCGGCATATGTATTATAATATGGACATTAATGGTGACGGAAAAAATTTACATTTCTACCCATACATACAAAAATTGTCAAAATTTGGTGCTGATCCCATTTCATTAATTGAACATCATGCCTAGAGAGTCCCCAAGGCGGCTTCTTCGAGCTGCCTGTATTCTACTAAGGTTTCTTGTCACAATCCCACCCCCATTTGTTGACCATTCGGTCAGAATGAGAGAGCTTATAAGATGTGTACTTCCCGCTTTGTTACTACTGACTTCAATTCAGGTTCCTCCAGATGACTATTTGCCTCCGATAATACAGCGTCTCGATCCCACATTTCATGGTTTTGACTATAGAGGGAGGGATCTATTTGTGACAATAGAGAATCAAAAATATCTGTTTTGGTTAAACACAAGGGAACTACCAGAACCATTGCTTGACATTACTGATATGATATGAAGACGTTTAGCTCTGTTAAACAGAAGAGGAAGGAGAAGGCAACGAATAAGAGGATGCAAACTGAATTCCGTTAACAAAGTGTTGATGACATTGATGTGGCTAAGAAAATATCCATGCATAGACACGTTAGCTTTAATATTCGATGTTAGTCCTTCGACAGTTTCAGCAATAATACATAGTGTAGTACCAGTTTTGTGGAACTTTTTTGAGAACCAAGTTTCTTGGCCAAGCATTGACGAGTGGAATGCTTTACGAGGCACTTGGCCTTCATTTCCTGACACTGTAGGATGTATCGACGGCACGCCCCATCAAATTTACCGACTTAAGGTGGAGCCCCAGTGGGAATTCTATAGTGGACACCGCCATTACCATCTCGTGAACACTCAGTTGATTGTAGACGTTCTCGGAAATATTGTCTTTCTACAAGCCGGTTTTCTTGGATCCATGAACGATGCTGGCAATTTTCGTTTGATGGAAAGAATTGGCCCTGGGACAAATAATGACATGCCTCATGGAGTTGTTTTGTTGGCAGACAAAGGATATGCAGATGTTGTTTCCTTGCTAATACCCTTTCGCGCTGGGCAAATAAGACGTATGGCCAGGCATGACCAAAGAAGAGCGAGTAGGTTTAATTATAAGATGTCAAAATGTAGAATAATCATAGAGCACACTATTAAACATTTAAAATCATACCGATCGATCGGTACCATTTGGCGCCATCCCCGATGGTTTCAACCCTTGGTTGTAGAATTATGTACATTTTTGGCTCAGCGACACGTCGTACTGTTCAACGATGTATAACTGACTATTTTCAGACTTAAAATTCTACTAAAAAATAGAACGGTATGCTGCAGGAAGTATAAGTAAAAGTTTAATGTAAATAAACGTCCATCAAACAGAAAAATCTAGGCAAGGTAATTTAGAGAAAAATGCAAACTATAATAATAGTGCCATAGGATTTTGAACAAGATTTCTTCATGTTTGAATGCAAAAAGAAAAACAATATCTCTGTATAAAGATTTAATTGTGAGGTATTTAACATTCTTTTGTCGTTCTCATTTTGCATATTTAGCAGGTGTAACCCACTATAGTGGATTATTAACAATTGTAGTGGAGTTATGCGAAAAATCTCTATTGCATCTTTATTTCCGGGTCAGTTTCATTTCCGTTATGAGTCCAGAAAAGAAAAAAATGAAAACTGACCACAGAGTTTCATTTTTCTGAAAAATTAAAATTTGACACAGGTTTTTCTTTTTTCATTTTTCTATGTTCAGAAAAAAATAAAAATTGAACATAGATTTTCATTTATCATTTTCAGGAGCCCATCCTGTCATTTTTCATTTTTCAATTTCTTAAAAAAATAAAAATTGAACACAGATTTTCATTTTTCATTTTTGTATGTTTAAAGAAAAATGAAAATTGAAAATCAATTGTCGACTTTTTGTTTTTCATTTTTAAATTTAAAAAAAATGAAAATTGAACACAGATTTTCATTTTTCATTTTTCAACTTGCAGAAAAAATGAATGACCCTAAAATACACGCATTGGAAGCCAACCCCGCACCGCCTGAGCCAAAACAGGACAAACCTAAGGAAAAGTGCTCCAGGAAACAACAGCGGACGTCGGAGGAGGCCCACATGGCGCACATGAAGATGTGACAAGGCTGTGAAAATGATGAGTAAAATAGAACGTAATTTAGATAAATAGCGACGAGGACTAAACATGCGAAATATTGAACTGCCAATTTCCTTTTGTTCATTTTTTTCAGTTGATAGTATTTGTAAGCGAAAACGCTGAAGATAAAATGCTTTTTGTCAGACAATTAGTCTTTTATTTGATGGTTCTATTCGTGCCTGCCGCAAATAAAGGAAAAGTTACCGATGAGAAAACACCCCGCGTCAGTTTTGCATATTTAGTGGACTTTTGCACTATAGTGGCTCTAGTTGGAGTTATGTGAAAGATCTCTAATTGGACAGTATTTGATTGTTATAAAGGAAGCCAAGTATTTGAGTCGGGTGTGAATTGAACGGACCTCGTGCGTTTCATGGCGACGCCTACACCACGTTTGAGTTAATAATAATCAATAGCACATCGAATCCGCAGAAATACATTTTTGGTTGATTGCGTTCGATGCTAGGGAGTCATTTTGCATTTGTATACTCAGTCAACCGTCGTCTGTATAGCTTTTCGCAAACAAAGCGCTTCAAAACAGTATCTAGGCTGAAATGTCGTCTCCTACAGATGAGGAAGTCCATCGATATATACAAGAAATAGTAAGGGGTAATGAAGGTGTAACGAAAAGACTGGAAAAAGATGTTCGTGCTATGTGCGCAATGCTGTCGACACTAGTAGAGGATGTTTATAAAAAAGCTGCAAAAGAACGAGACTTTGCTCAGAGACTGAGACGAAGTTTTAAAGACATCTATGGGAGCCTAAAACTGCATCTGAAATTCCACCTCGGGGATGCCGCGGAAATAACTGAGCTCAATAGACTAGTCCAGGAGATTGGATTGACCAAGGAAGAACAGAATGCACTTCCAGAGGAAAAATTTGCCATTGACCCTGGAAGCAAAATATTGGAAATTGTAAGTATCATTTTACAAAGTCTTTCATAATGTTTCTCTATAAAACTAGACACCAGAAGGTGTATACTGGGCTGCCACAAAACCTAGACTAGATAGAAACAAGAATTACTTCGTGAATTTTACCGGGGCCTTTTGTCTTGGCAACCCACGTGGAAGGGTCGTTTTCATCAACAAGTTTGTCCGGCGGCATGAAAGTCTTTTTTATTGCAAATTTTCTTTAGAGATGAAAACAAGGTGTAATGAATAAGGTGAAAAAGTTTCCTGTAGCGAGTGCGAATTGTAAGGTATTGAAACGCACAAACAAAGTTTCGCGCATGCAAGTTTAATAAGTTAAGATTTTTGTTTTGTCGTAGTGTACACAGTTCAACAGCGACTAAACTTTGTCATCGTTAGGATGAATACTGTAACAATATTTTTCAATACACAGGGATTGATAAGGAGCAAATATAGTCGCATTAACCATTCCGTTCCAAAACTAATCGAATTAATACTTGGCCCTAAGCCTATTGAATGAATAATTAATTTTCTTTGAATTATTTCAATATACTTCTAAATCACAAAGGTAAACAATTATGTTCAGTAAAGGTGAGGGCATAAAAACGCCGTAGCAATGGTTTAATGTAAATAAGGAAAGAGAAAAGGGCAAGGGGACTCGAAGGAGGAAAAAAGTAATTTGTTCGCATGGCGAGTGTGTTAGAACGAATGACTGCGTTGCAGCAAAGGTCACATGTAATTAAAACTCCAGAAAAATAGATGAGGGTTCAATACATTAACATGAGTCAACTCCCAATTCTAGGCTGTCAAGTTACGCAGTTTCTCTCACGTGTTCAGATCGATTACATAATAATAAGATATTTCTTAGCAACAAGCTAGAATCCAAAGTAGCTAAGAATACCAAAGAGAAAAACATAAAAAATTCTACATCAACGTCTAATGAATAATGTGAAAAGACAAAATTGGGGAATCCCGCAATTTGAACAGTTGAGAATTTGCGCATCTCGCTAACGTAAATATTGTGTGACAAAGGTTATTTAAAAATATTTTTTTTGTTGCTTCATAAGTTAAAGCAGTGATAGACTACCTCCTAATGAGTTTTAATTGTTTGTCGGAAAATATTTGACGAAGTTTCTTGTAGGGAGTGCGAATTGTAAGGTATTGAAACGCACAAACAAAGCTTGGCGCATGCAAGTTTAATAAAAGATTTTTGCTTTGTCGTAGTGTACACAGTTCTACGTCGACCAAGCTTTGTCATCGCTAGGATGAATACTGTAACAATATTTGCAATAGAGGGATCTCATTTATTGATAAGTGGTAAATACAGACGCATTAGATCATTCCGTGTGCAAACTAATCGAATTAGTGTTTCCATGGTTACAGTTGTTGCTCCCTACTTCAAATTTCTGAACCAGCAATATATCTCAGCGAACACTCCCAAAAGTAACGAGCCAGCGATATATCTCAGTCAGCGATCAGGCGGTGTTGGACACGGTCCGAAGGGTATCATGGGGAAAAAAATCAAAAACGGCTTATTTGCATCTGACCTTCGCTTTGTTCACATCTCTCGTTACGCCATAAAAATACCGGGAGAAATAGTGTGATATGGGCATTACAGGTCTTCTTCCGCTTTTAAAGGACATAACGTGCGATGTTCATTTGAGATCTTTCTCCGGAAAGGTGGCTGCAATCGACGTTTACTGCTGGTTTCACAAAACTGTCATTTTCTGTGTCGAAGAGATTATTTTCGGATTGAAGCAACGCGGTACGTATCAACACATCGTTCTTACATGTGCCTAAAGTGCTTGAATTTGAACGTAAGCTTCTCTTTAGCGCTCTTCTCACCTCACATTTTTTTTCAGGTACATTGACATGTGCATGAAGGATACTGATCTTCTCATCGAAAATCATAAATGTGCAACCTATTCTGGTTTTCCAGAAGAAGCTGGAGGGCAAGGCAAATGTGGAATCCTCCTCCGCTAACTTGTTGTTGTTGAGGACAACAGCAAGTTAGCGGAGGTTTTCTAGTCATTTTTTTCCGTATGAATTCAGTTTTATCTGTTCGTTATTTTTTGTATGAGTTATTAGGAATCGTGAAGAATCTCGCACAGAGGATTTAACTCTTTGCGGACAAGCGAAGAAGGAAGAAGCCAAGGAACTATTCAAAAAGGAGGGCCTAAGGGCCGCTTCGATGACATATATATTACAAAAAAATGTCATATTTTTAAAGACGAATAAAAAGGAAATGAAAGAAAGTATTCTGAGCTGATCGTGTAGCAAAAGTATTCTAAGCTAGTTCGATCGTGACCGCGCGAGTATATTTATAATACTAAAGATGCCGCGGAATGGAGTCACGATTCACGCACGTAGGTATACTTCAAGTGGCATTTTGACCCGTAAAACGGCGGGGCCCGCTGGGGCCCGCCGACCATTTCAGATTCTTGAACAACAAAACTAATAGATAATGCGAAAAATGGAGGTCAGGGATCGTTGAACACAGAGAAGATATAGATTGAAAAGCATAAACAATAGCTCTTAAAGTGCTACTACGATCAAATTTGGGAATTTGTTTTTAATTACATATTTCGAAAATGTATGTAAAAGTGACTTACCGTGCCATATTTTGGGCTCCAAATATGATCTGGAAGTGTGTTTATTTGCACGGCAATTTTCGTAAATGTCTTGCCGCCATTACTCGATTCAAAAAATGACCGGGAGGAGTATTTGAAGGAGTTGGGGCGAGATGTGACGTAGAAACATCAACGCGACAAAACAAGGCAAACAAGCGTGGCTAATTTCGCATGCAGGACGAGATATTTTTGGAAGCTTTTGGAGGTTCTTTCTTCGCTTTTTTGACCTAAAGCGAAAGTATGCCTGGTAGACGTTGTGTTGTTCAGGACCGTGGAAACGTAAAGAACGATGAATTGGAGATTTCTATTCATAATTCTCCTGATTCGGGCAGCGTTAGATTAAAGTGGAAAAGGTTCGTGTCCATTCATCGGAAGAATTTCAACACAAGGGGAAAATTTGCTGTGTGCTCGGAGCATTTTACAAGGGATTGTTTTACGCTTGCTTTTTCGATGAAAGGCATGAAAAAGAATTTGAGGAAGGGAACGTTTCCAACCATTTGGAAAAAATCCTCTCAAACACTATCAAACAAAGCGGAGTCGACGATCGGTGAGTGAAATTACAATGTATTTGCGCTGTGCTTATCACCATTATATTTATTTCCCCACTTACCTGTGACATGATTTTTTCTGGCATCGTTGTTCAATATTCGTGTAATGAATGCTCTGACTATTTGGACTTCCCATATTGTTGCATCTGTTTTTATACTTTTCTGCTTTCTTCTCATATTTATAGTAAAACGCACGGGCATTTGCGCTGAGTGGACGTGAAGTCAATTCCCCAATTCCCAGACCTTTCCACTCAAGCGTAAAATTTAGAAAAAGTGAAGCTACATAGAAATCCGGCTCTCTATTTTTTGAGAGATTATCTTGCTGTTACTTTGAGATTTGACAGCACTCCAAACTTCCCTCCAAGAAATCTTACAGCAAATTAAGAGTTACACGCGAGTCTTTTAAAACGACCAAAAATGGACTTAGTCTGATTTCTACATTCTATAAGTTCAGTTACTGTTTGCAAGTTTTTTTTCGTTTGTATTTTAATTCTATTTTCACTGTCTGCAAATGATGCATACGTTTTAGGGCAAAAATGTGGTTAAACCTTTCTTCCATTTCTAGTTTTGAAAACATCGACATAAAGCTCAAATTTAAACTTGTTTTGAAGGGGAGAGATAAAAAATGGTCACTGGAAGTGATTTAAGCCTAAAACTAACTTCAATTATGAGAGGATCTATTTAGAAACAAGAGTACATGAAATTTGTTTTTTAATTTACTCAGTTAAGAATCGCAAAAAAAAAAAAAAAAAAAAAAAAAGAGGCATAGCCAGCCCATAGACTGTCCGGGACACCTAGTACACCTAGTACAGAAGCATAAACCACAGGAAATGATTACTCACTATGCATGTAACAAACCTGCTTCGTGACCTCTAAATATAAGACTTAGTGCGGCAAATTTAAGATTTACTCAGTCAAAGTTTAGAATCTTACACGTCTTGCACTGTGTAGTGCTAGTAACCTTCGCGCGAGAGAAAAAAGAAAGAGAACCACTGTTCAAGCAGACTCTCAAGGTCACGTTTCACATTATCACGAGCTTATGAGTCGTGTTTGGCCTGTCAACGCTTATTTCTCCCATCATTTCATATAAAAGAGCAAATCGCTGGGAGATATCCTCGTGAGAGCAAAACTATAAGGTCACGTATCACACTATCACGAGCTTATGAGTCGTGTTTGGCCTGTCAACACCTTTCACCTAAACAAAGGGATTATGCGCATGAAGAATTACAACGAACAATATCAATAGAAAACAAACATACATCATATTGTTTTAAGAACTGCGGCTTGCTACATCTGTCTACTCAAACTTGTCTAAAAAAAATTATCGTAAATCACTTGATAAACGGCGAAAATCGAAGAAAATCGAAGAGACTACCCGCACAAAGGTGAAAGAATCAGTCCGCCATCGGCAATGATGTGATTGGACAAAATTGGTCACGTGGACCGTGTCCAACACCGCCTGGTCAGCGATATATCCCTATTAACAATGTAACTTTAAAAACACAGAAACGCGTTGCATTTTATGACCGGTGCCATCCTTCGGCTAGGCCCCGGTAATTATGTGTTGTATGAAAACGAGAAGTTTACCACAAAAGACAGCTGACAGCGTATGGAAGGAAGTAACCCTGCTAAACCCATTCCCATTCCGGACACCACCCCAATCCACGGGTCTCATTAAACTGTTTGAACTGAAACTATAAATAAATGAAAATGATAATTGATGGTCGATACAAAGCAAGCTAGGTGGGTGTACCGTGTGGCACAAAATTTTTGCGGTTGTTCATTTTTGCGGATTGGGCATTTTTTCTGTTTCACGGTAATTTTTGCCACTAGGTGTTATGAAGCAAGAGTGTAGCGTGATTGTGAGATGGCGTGATTTTACTCCTTTTAAACTTTGTGATTATGTTAATCACTGGTTTCCCTCGTCTGTCAGATTTTACTGATTGCGGGGTTAAACATTCGAAGTATTCAATTAAATTAACAACATAACTGAGCGAAAGAGAACTTGCTGGCAGTCACGATTTCGTGTACTGTGTGTGCGAGCTATTGTACTGTGAGGATTGAAGCTGTGAAATAAACCCTGTTTTTGCTTAAAACTGTGATATCGTGAAGAACAGCCGTACGGCATTCACGACACTAGGATACATTGGTTTTTCTTGTTGAGAATTAATTTTCAAAACGTACCCAGTACCCAGCATTGATAATATTTTCGTTCTTGTTAAGTACGTGCAGTCAGGGTGTAATCGAAATACAGATTTTCAAACAAGTACTACGGTATGCGTACATTATCTAAAACCAATTCATTGTATACCGCTTTGTTTCTGAATTGAAGAGGCGAGTTGTAATTGAACAGACACGATTTCTTAGTGCTGTATTTTTGTGTAGTAAATTTTAGTAAGAGTATACTTAATACTCTGGAGTAAATTTTTGCGGGAAAAATGTCTTCGCTAATTTTTGAGGGGAAATTATTTTTGCGGATCGCTGGAAAAATCGCAAAAATCGTAAAAATTAAAAACTCGTGCCACACGGTATCTCTAGTTTATCTGAACTTTTTTGTTCTGTGGACAGCTTGTCTCTATATTTTAGGGCGTCGATAAAACCCGGAACATGGAACATTCCGGAACATTCTGGAACATCCCGGAACATCCCGGAACATCCCGGAACATGAAAAAATAAAAATAATTTTCATGAAAAAGAAAAGAAAAGAATAATAATAATAATAATAATAATAATAAAATAATTTTCATAAAAATTAATAATAACGTAAAATAACAAAAAACCGAAAGAGAAAGAAATAAAGAAAAGAAACTCGTATCATCTCCGGGTATGAGAAAACAATATTTTGTCGCAAATAATTTGTGGGGCGAGGGTCCATGGAAATGATAGTAATGAGTGAAGGTTTGCTTCTAAATTCAAAATATATTAAAATGGGTCGCGAGGAGGGGGGTTTTCAAGCTTTTCTCACACAGCCACCCCTTGTAAATGTTTGCCATGCGGTTTAACGGTTATTCATTTACGGCTTTGCGACCGTAAGAAGAGCTTAGGGGCTCGTCGCTTTGGACTTTAGTGCAGTGGCAGTGGTAGCGCAGCGGTAGTTTCTAACTGTTAACAGTTAGCCTGAATTGTATCCGTCTCCCGAGTCGCAAGTCAAGTTTGCGACTCGAAGGAGATGGCTGAAATTCAAGCTAGATCACAGTCCCCTATTTTCCTCCGCCAAGTTGAAGATTGCGATCGCCGCTGTCACAGTGATTTGGGTATCCTCTGACGACTAAACTGGTGAGAGTGAAGTTGGTGCTAATTCGAATGGTTTGCTAACGTGTGTGTGTGGAACTACAACTTTTATGGGAGGGGCTGTTGTGATTCCCGTGATCATGTAGATCAAGGGAACCAAATGCTCCGAGATGATGATATATTTAGCAAGGTGGAACAAAAAAAACAAACAAACAAAACGGACGGCTCCTTTCCTTTCTATTGACCTTTGACCCGGACACGTGACAAACGAATACTGTAATATTCAGAGAATTTAACTGAAAAATAGTATTTTCAAAAGTAACAAGTCGCATAAGCAAACCTTTAAGTGTCTTCGATAAGTTAGGCTTGGGCTCGAAATATAGGGGGGAACAGCGTTTCAGCACACAGAGTGGAAAAAAATGCAACGTCACAGGGGATGCCCAAATTAAATCACAGCGGCGATCGCCATCCTCGACCAGGCAGGAAAAAAAAGGGGACTCAAAACTAGCTTGAATTTCAGCCGTCTCCACGAGTCGCAAACTCCTCTTGCGACTCGAGGAGACGTCTGAAATATCATGATCAGGCTGATTGTAAACAGTATAGAAACTACTATGAGTAAGTTCACAGAGCCTAGTCTGTAAGTAATTCATGTCAACCTCAAGAAAGCAAAGCACCTCAAGTAAGTACATGTCAATTATTTAAGCAACAGAAAACGTTTTCCGTGTTTGCATAGCCTGATATAAACACGAGAGGCGTTGGGAGAATTCGAGACAGTTATGCAAACCCGAGACGAAGTCGAGGGTTTGCATAACCGTCGAGAATTCTCCCAACGCCTCGAGTGTTTATATCAGGCTATACAAACATAGGAAAAAAGTTTTCTATTGCTTTTATAAAATAACTTTCCATAGAAAAAAAACGCAAAACTCTTTGTATGGCACTGATTAAAAGAGAAATTCTTACCAGTCGCAAAAATTTGTCCACGAAGTCTTGCTCGCGTAATGAGTTCTTGTTTTGCAAAAAGATGCTTTGCAAAATACGAAGTTTTCTCGCTTAAAATGTCAGCTTAAGCGAAGAAAAATTGACTCACCTTCTTTCTAACGATTTTCCATGTTTCAGCCGACGAAGGAATGGGTAAATAAAGTAAACTTGTCGAGTTTTGAACTCCAAAACTTTTTCAAATTTGGTGCTTGCGTGATTAGCGCGCGAAAAGCCAAACAACTTGACGCCACAACCATGTTTACATACTCTCATGCAAACACTGCTCTCGTCCAATCAGAGCGCGCGTACTATCTTAGTTATTTTATAAATATAACTATTTGTTGGCTTGACATGAGTTACTTAATTACCGACTTGGCTTGACATGACATACTGCACCGACATTTCAACAATTACAAGAGGTAGCTGTGTGAGTAAACCTTGAAACCCCCCCCCCCCCTCCTCGCGACTCATTTTAATATGTTTTAAATTTAGAAGCAAGCCTTCACTCATTACTGTCATTTGCATGGACCCTCACTCGCCCAACAAATTATTTGCGACAAAATATTGTTTTTTCATACTCGGAGATCATTTTCTTTTTCTTAATCATTTCTTTCTTTCTTTATTTTTTTTTTGTTATTTTATGTTATTTTGTTATTATTAATTTTTACAAAACCTATGTTATTATTATCATTTTTTTTAATTAATTTTTTTTTCATGAAAATTACTTTTATTTTTTCATGTTCCGGGATGTTCCGGGATGTTCCGGCATGTTCCGGAATGTTCCGGAATGTTCCATGTTCCTGGTTTTATCGACGCCCCTATATTTTACTAGTAATAGTTGACACTACAGCTGCCCCCGTTCTGTATATTGTCGGTCAATAGTATTCTTGCTGGTTGTGTAGCTCTTTGAAATATACCGATTCATAATGAAGATTTTCACACATATTCCATACAATAGGTGAGATAAATACAGGAAACGCAAGGTTCCGTGCGCAGTTTCAGCTCGATTTACACAGCTTTGATCAAAACGTTCTCAGTTTCGAGAATAGTTTATTCTAAACCATAAGAAAAGATTTAATTAGAAGTTGAATTTTTGGTTATTTCTCTTTCACTTTTACATTCAGTTCATTTTGTTTGCCGGAAAGTAAGCCTTAGAAATTAAAAGGACGTTAATTTTGATCGATTCACGCTCGCGCATTCTAGTCTTATTTAAAACTTTATAACGGAAGGACATCTGTGAGCCGGGAAAAAGTCATCACAGAATTTGATTATCGGCGAATTTCTGCAATTGTCCTGCTAGTGATAAGCTAGCCGTTGTTCACTCGTCTTGCTTGTGGGGCTGAGTCTTATTCCGGTCAAAGAGAGAGATTAGAAAGAGTGTCTCGCAAGGTTTCCAATATAAATCAAAGATTTGTGAACTCGTGTCTGGCAAACTCTCCAAGTGTTAATATATACACAGTTAAACGCACCTTATAACCTCATCTGCGCTTAACGAGTGTCTTTTGGTCCATAACTTTCAAAACAACCGTTCCACAGGATGTCACTGTGTAACGCAAAAGAGTATCGAAGTATGACATCTACCTGAGCCGTCCCTTTGGGATTTTCTGTCTTTACGTCATCCTAACCATTAGGTACTTGCGGGCGCAAACAATACAAATGTCATCATTACCTATTCCTCGCGGCCCCTGTTCGAGCAAATCGAGATTTTTTCTAGTATACTGACTGTATATTTGAACTGTAAGTACTGCCCTTAATATACGCGCGAGCTACTAGGGTGCCTCCTCGGGATTTCGCCTCTGGGCGAAATCCCTGCGGGGGCAACTAGGAAAACAAAAACAAAAAATCGTCTTGTTCGTAGGAGAAAAGCTTCAGCGCATCTGAAATTTTCTTTAATCGCGTGCAATACCATTGAGCTGTAGTTAGAGCGGCGCACAGAGTTAAATTGTGTAAACTAAACCAAACTGGTTCGACATGGACAGAGTTTTTAAGAGAAGAAAACGTTTTTTTTTTTTTTTTACTATTTTTATACACTGCGGACCGACCGGATGAAAATGAACTCATTCAATGTTTTGAACCCTCATAGAAGAGACGTATGTACACGGGCTAGCGTGTGCATAAGATAAAAGTTTTCAATTCGGAGGTCATATGTGGCGCCAGGAATGGGCTCGTGGTGACGCTTTTTATCCCGCGCTTCTAACTCAGTAGGTAGCTCACTTACTGTACAAGGTTTCCTGATAGACTCACTCGGAAGAGTTCGCTTGTAAATGGGTCTCTTGCATAGAATAGTTCATGAACTATACCACTTCCAAAATGTACTCTTGCCATCTTTCAGACTGTGGGCTAACCATCAACAGCGTTTACATTCGTATGTTTGCATTCGTATGCTTCCACCGAAGATAGATTGCTAATAGCTCTAAGTCGCTTCGAGCTCCTCGGATTGTACTCTGCTAAAGTCCGCTGATCTATTCTACACATTCTACGCATACACTTATATCTTACGCACGCGCTGAACACGCCAGAGTGCGATTTGTGCCAGGAAAAACCGAGCCCTATAACTGGGCTGTGCCACAGGCAGCTCAATAATTAGGAAAATATCGAACATTCAGTGATCGAGCCGACAACTTTTTGGTGATCAGAACCGAGCTCTCTTACTCATCGATGCTATTGTTCTTTAAATGCAAGTGTTAGTTACCTAAGAAGGTTTTGAAGATAGCTGCGACCAAATTCTGTGGCGTAGGGTGTGAATGCTACAATTTGAGTACGGCGCGTACTAAACTCTTTTTCCTCACCAGAAAAATAACTTGAAATATCGAGCAAACGCTGAAGTTGGAAAGACGTTTCTCCAGGTAGTTTTACACTTGTCACTTTAATAAATCTTGCTAGACAAGTAACAACTGGCATCCGCCGAATTTCTGTCTTAGATTCGTGGTATCGTAATCGAAACTCAGTTTGCCTCATTGTTGTAATAGTTTGTAAGGCACTACTAAAAGCCAAATAAAACCCGGCAAATGCCTCTTTTACAATAGTGAAATGCTTAATGTTTGGTTATGGAAACCTTTCAACATATCGGGACAACAGTGTAATTTAGGAGTGGAAATATTTTCGCATTCTTGGCCTTGGTTCAGTACACGGTCTTGAATTATAAACAAAAACAGAAACAACAGAACGCCTCTTGGCCAAAAGAGAGTGACAATGGCGCCAATATACATACTTTAAAAGTTGGGAGCTTGTACAAAGATTTGGGATCATTCGCTCCATGGTTGTAAAATCAAAACTGGTAATCAAAATCAAACACCAGGCCATTGACGCAAATCTGAAGTCTATAACTATAGAAGACCCTGGGTACGAGGAAAATGCATACCAAGTGTTAAGGTAGACAGATTATACAAATACGTATATCCAAAAATGCCCACCACTACGAAAACGTGTTCTACTTGAAAAAAAAAAAGGGAATTGAAGAAAAAAAGTACAGTAAAAAGAGCTATTAAGCGAAAAGGCAAAGTACTCAGTGTGCTTCAATACAACAAACTCGGTTCAAAATGAAACTAGTACAAATGAACAATAAAATCGAACGACATTTCTGCGGTATCGTCATGACTCAATTTTTAAGTTCAATTCGCAGTAGTTATTATATTTACTTATTATATGTTAATCTTCAGTCAACTATTTTTTGACAGTAATTTCAATCTCGGCATTTTGAACTTGAAAATGAAAATATCATGACAAAACCGAAACGTCTGAGCAAGAGCCATAATAGGACAGAGAGGGAGTCTGTAAAGGGCATTGGCCGGGATATCTTAATTTCAAAAAAGTTATTTTTAGAACTATGCGGACCACGTGGAAACAGTTTCCGGTAAACTAGTTGACTTCCGGAAGACTCGCTTTCACGATGCAGCGCGCCAAAGCGAGGCGGCGTCAACAAATAAGAAAAATGGCGGCACAAGTGGAGGGACGATGTGGAGTTGACAAATTGGCCTTCTTCAACAAAGAACCTACCATAGAAACTGCTTAAAACTCCTACACAAAAGGGTCCTTTACAAGCAACGGTGGAAATCGGTTAAAACGACCGCGTGACCATCGTTTTTTGTTTGAACAGCTGGAAAGAGGACAAGTAGCATTGCACACAAAACGCGCGGGTCCTACAAAGATGACCGTACAAGCAACCGTGTAGACGTGTTTTCTATTGAAAGAGGAAGGAAAAGAACGTATAAAGGTGTCCAGCATTTTTGTCAAGGACATGACCGGGAATCTTGTGGAACACACCTTTTCCTTCTTGACTGATATTTTGTTCCGCACTTCACATTGGACAATTAGCAATTCTTTATTGAACACGAGGTTAATAGAAGCGGAATATTCACGGCGAGGTTAATATTCCTAAACAGGGTGATGGGCTCCTGCCCCCCCCCCCCCCCCGGCATTGCTACTGGAATTGACCGATGCATTATCTGGGCCGCAATGCTACTTTTCCTCTTTCCAGCTGTTCCAACAAAAACGATGGTCCACGCGGTCGTTTTAACTGTATTTCTACCGTTTCTTGTAAAGGATCCGTTTGTGTAGAAGTTTTAACCAGTTTCTATGGTAGGTTCTTCGTTGAAGAAGGACAATTTTTTAAGTACACACCCTCCACATCGTCCCTCCACTTAGGCAGCCATTTTTTTCATTTATTGACCGTGACCCCGCCTCGCTTTGGCGCGCTGAATCTTCCGGAAGTCAACCAGTTTACCGGAAACTGGTTCCGCATGGTCCGCATAGTTCTAAAAATAACTTTTTTGAAATTAAGAAATCCCAAAGGCGTGACTGGGAGACTCCCTCTCTGTCCTATTATGGCTCTTGGTCTGAGTTGTTATTGACCAAGCGGTGAAGTCAGGAAGGCGGGATATTGGCCAAATTATTTTTTGAGTTTTTATGGACAGACATGAAGTGGAGGTCCATAAAGACAAACAAACAAAAAAAAAACAGAGAGAGAGGGAGAGAAAGGGAGGGAGAGAGGGGGAAGAGAGAGAGAACGGGATCAATATTCAACTATCCTGACTGAACCGAAGGTTGACCGCACCGAGCCAAAGCTTCTTTATTCATCGTATAGCAACACAAAATCTGTTCTTGTGGAACTAAGCCGGCAATCCTGAGGAGCGGACAAGATAGGCCCAGCCTGAATAGGTAATGAAAGTACGGTATTCAAAATTGATGTGAATATTTTTTCTCCTTTAAATGTTTCACTTGAGTGACAAAGTTTCCTTTCACCTTTGGTAGCTTTTTTTGACGTGTGATCTGCATTGTAAAAGAGAATTCAACATATCCGTGGCTACAGTTCCGCTTGAAAAACCTTACGAAAGTCAAATCAATCATGACTAACAATTATGGAGCAGATTCCACACTGAAAAAATAAACGGGACTGGCTGGGAGAGCGCGATTAGCCTACCATATTCAAAGATTTAGTATTCTGGGACCGGTTCGATGCTGAAAGGTCGATTAGCGCTAATACAGGATTAAAATATAACTTTTCCCGTTTATATTCTACCTTCCTATATCAATAGACCCTTTGCATTTCTTGATCACGTGATCAACTTTCGGTAAACAAGCAAACAGTTCGCTTTTGAAACATTGTGTTAACACAAGCTGAAAGAGCATATTAAAATTAAGTAACCTGAGAATTTTCAGCCGTATGTCTCAAAAGTAGCGATTGCACCGGCCGCCGAAAGTTAGAAGCATTTGTATGAGAAAAACAACTTTTGCCACCCAGTCACGCTTACATGATTTTCCATACAAATCCTTGTAAATTCTAAAATTTTTAAACCGTCGTTAAATCTTTCCGTCACGCATTTAAGGGTTCAAATTGCCTGTTATGAATTAAAAGGAGATTTGAGCCCTGTAATGCTTAAGGAAATATTTCATGAAAGTTATGAAAATTTCGAAATTACAAGGATTTGTATGAAAAACCAAGCAAGCTTGACTGTATGGCAAAAGTTGTCCGTCCTCCGTCAATGCTGCAACATTTTTCATTGATCTCACAGTCTAATAGCGCCATTTTAAGCATTTTAATGTGCGACTTTTTGTTTCAATTAACGTCTTCCTTTGTAATAACGCTAGGATTCTAACTAATTCTTCACGCCGCGACGACATGCACCAGTGTATGGTTTTAGTATTGATGTAAAATTATTGACATTAAAATTAATAGAGCGCTGTAAAGTTATATGTTATGAATAGTTTTATAAATGTGAAAGGATGTTCTTCAAATAATATGAACAGAAATTTGATACAATGTCCAAAAAACGTTCATTCACATCGATAGCTCCAATTTCGCTATGTAATTCTGGTTTGATAAGCAATGAAACGCATGCATAAAATCGAGAACATGCCTTTACAACCCTCTTCAATTTATTCCTGTCCTTGATAGATGAGCCAATCTGCTTTTTTTCCAGTAAAACCTTCTGTGTAGTTATATTCTGATAGGAAACCGCGTGCGCGTCAAAACCTCGGGAATGGCCCCGGGGTTGGCGAATGCCCGACCCCTGGGCAGTGCAAAATTTGCAAATGCCCCACCCCGGGACTGACAAAGCGTGCAAATGCCCCGCAGTAGCCCGGGGGGCCTGGGCGCAGGTGGAATTGACTGATGCATAATCATTCAGTTCAATAGGACACTTCCGAGTTCCAAAAACCCTCACCTTCAAAATGGGGCCAAGTGCAAAACCTGTGAAAATGAGTTTTATTTGCATGAGAATGAACTAGTAATAGTTCTCACTAAAGCTGCCCCTATGGAAAGCCATAACTTTTTTATGTGGTTATTTAACAATTAATGAATGAGGCTGAGTATCTTATGAAGAATTATGGAGATCGAGGAGGGTGTTATCCGTCGAGGCCGTAGGCCGAGGCGGATAACACCCTCCGAGATCTCCATAATTCTTCATATGATACGAAAGCCGAATTCAATAATTGTTTTATTATTCATTCAAAATAATTCCTAATTTAAAAACATGGCTAAAACATGCTTACCTCCATCGATCCATCGATGTTAAGTTCATCTTCGATAGTGCACATTTAGGTTTGTCCAGCTCCGCAAATATTCTCCAAATAGCAGATGTCGCCCTTCGAGTTGTCTTCTTGCTGTTCTTGCCATGTTTTTAGCTATTTTTTCGCCTAGTTCTTACTCTTGAAACAAGTGAAACGCCCGCCATTTTTGTCTCCACAACCAAAACAACTCAACCTCGTCCCCAGGTCTTCTCGGTTAACGGTGCCTTAACCTGCACGAACGCTGCATTTTTGACGTCATTTCCTCGTTAAAGTCAAAATTCTTCCAAATTTGGTCATCAGTAACTGGTTATGGTGAATTAAGCGTGTGCTTTTAGCCAATCAGAATCGGGGAAATATTTTGAATGAATAATAATTATCATTATGTGGTGTGGTTTCTTCATTATGTCTTGTGGTTTCTTCATTATGTGTCGTTGTTACTTCAGTTATGTCTTGTGGTTTCATGACTTTCATTAATGGTAATCAGCACAAATTTAGGCTCTTTGGGTTCTTAAATTGGTTCCTGGAAAAATACATTGTAGCTAAGAGTATTTAGTGGTGTTCAGCTTATTCCTTGATACAAAATTCTCACAGCATTACATTGTAGTTGGAGTGATGAGGCTCCTAAGTCTCCAAACAGGATCCTGAATGTTAACTTATTTGTCCAAGTGTACAGAAGGTTTTTTATGGATTTTAGAAAATAAAAACCTGTCACATATTTTTAGGCTCATCAGTTTATTGTATAGAGGGACCAAGCTTGCAAATTTTTGCCTAACAGGTTCTTGAAAACCAGGTTCTTAGTCAAAGGTTTTTACTGTATAGGTAAGATTACAGTGAGTTTATGAAAGGTAAATTAAAGCATGTCTGTTACATTTGTTAACTAACATAACTACGTTAGCTTGTTTTGAAAGCTCAAACTAAGTAGGAACCTGCATGTTATGCTCCAAAGTAGTATTCATCAAGATGATCCAACTAAAAGTTTTAAAAATTTAATCTAACGTAACATAGAGGAAAGAATGTTAACCCAAACTATTAATTTCTGTAAGTCCATTTTTTTTTGAGGAGTGACTACCTTCAGAAAATTTGCCATATCTTATACCTTGAAATGAGGGTTCCTTTGCAGCTGGTTATCTTTCACTTAACATTTACGCTTAAACGTTAGATAGAAAATTTAGAAACAGAGCTGCCTGCCAGAGAAGCCATTTAAACCGGTGAAGGTAAAAGGCGGGATGAGTTTGCGGAATGGCATGTGGCATGGCTTGCGGAATGACATAATTATGCGGAATTTAATATACGCAGATCATTTCCAAAGAAATAAATTAGATAAATGTCTAAATGCGTGAACCAGTAAAGCAGTTGTTCACTCAAATTGGCGCCAAAAAAGGCCCGGCAATGACGCGCGCATGCCTTTCAGTATAATATATATATATATATTTTTTCGCCAATTTCCATATTTTACATTCCGCATAATTATGTCATTCCGCAAGCCATGCCACATGCCATTCCGCAAATTCATTCCGCCTTTTACCCTCACCGCATTTAAACGAAAGACACATTATCCAGAGGTAAACACAGAGAACAAAAAACCTTTGTGATTGTTGTGAATGATTCAAAATCAAATTTTTAACAGAATACTTTAATCGACTCGTCGATCCTTTTAATTGCAGCTTGACAGCTGTGCACAGTGTCAACAGAAAATTTCTAGCATAGATAATCTTAACATTAGTTGGTTCGATCAAAATAAAATTTTTCATCACCGAAAGAGACTATTTTAGCGTTTTACAAGACTCTCACGTTCTTGAAATTCGAAAGAACGGCCTACAATGTCCAAAATATAGAGTGCTATAACCTCAGGTTCAACTCAAAAATAAATTGTTCGATCGATCAAAATCGTGTCAAATTTTAATTAGCATCAAAAGTGGGACAGTACGCTTATAATACAAAACTGCCGCTTCGTCGTGCCACTCGGCACAAGTTAATTTATATGCCAAAACAAAGTCGAAGAATGATTTCTTTCCCCGCTTTATAATTTTCCGTTGCATCGAGAGGCAGAAAACTTAAACGAAGCGCAAACCTCTGCGATAAACAGTGTATTCGAGTTCAGATTTAGCAGTCAGGATACTTTTGTTTTGATCAATGAAAACGCGCCCGAACGGTAAGCTACCCCTTTCCTGCTACTAAGTGCAAGCTAAATCAAATTTATCCCTCCGCTTTTTAATTTTCTGTTGTGTAGTGCTATGTTGCGTTTAACTTGAACCATGCATAAACATTCAAAGGTGTCTAAATGTTAACAGACGTGTGGGAAAACCGAATGGCAGCCAAGCTGTAGAACACGGTGTCGATTTAGAGCACAAAAAGGGTCTACGCGTTTTACAAAACTGCCGCTTCCGTGCAACTCGGTACACGCTAAATCATATACCAAAACAAAGCCCAAGAATTTTTCTTGCACTGCTATATAATTTCTTGTTGTACCGAGTTGCACGAGACTTGCACTAAACATAAAAGGAGAAAATTACCCACCTTTTTAGCATGTCCTCTCCTCGCATCCAGCGATCGCAACTCCGATCTCGGATAAATGGATCGAGCCAGAGTGTTTGTCTGACAGTTCCAGGATGCATTATCTACTAGACAACACATATCACTAAAAATTTCGACCTAAATAATTTAATAATCTAAGCCAATGACTTTACCGGAAATTGACCACTTGATTTTTGTCGCGGCGCATGCGTAAACACTTTTCGCCAGTGATGGAGAATGTTTCGCCCTTGTTGGGGCTCACCATCATGATATAGCTGTCGAGTCAATGAGCGGGGTTAACTTGCGTATGAAAGACCCTTTACGGCCGATGTGAGTGTAAGCACTGCTTTAAGCGCCAGCTCCACCGTAAACAAGTGGTAGCTGTTGGTTCGGAACTGCAAAGCAGTTTTCCCACGGCATGCTTATAGTACTGGCCCTACCGCGGAGTTGGTACGTGTGCTTCAGTGCAGTTACTTGATAAAGTTTTAAAATTGACTACAACGTGCGAGCGTGAATTGATCAAACCTTTTAATTTCTAAGGCTTACTTTCCGACAAATACACGTCCGTAGCTAGGTTTTTTGTAACGGGAGTGGGGGGGGGGGGGGGGGGGGTGATTATCACAATTGTCGAAGGCATGAGCCTTGTAGCGGGGTCTGGGGGTGTCGTCCCCGAGAAAATTTTCAAATTTGGAGGCTCCGAGACGCTATTTTCAGCACTTGTCATGAGACATATCTCCGAAAAATCGACCTTGAATATGAAAATGGCGAACAATTGCAAGTCACTATAATCAAAATAACTGAGTCTAAAGAAAACGAATCCATCCACAGACTTTTAAGTTTTCAGTGTCTGGCTCAAAAGGTCTAGGGAGGGCAGATGCCCCTCTTGCCCCCCGCTATCTACGGCACTGAAGTAAAATGAACTGTCTGTAAAAAGAGAAAGAGAAATACTAGCGAAGAATTCCAACTTCTAATTAAATCTTTTCTTACGGTTTATTTTGGTCTATTCTCGAAACTGAGAATGTTTTCAGATCAAACCTGTGTAAATAGAACTGAAACAGTGCATGGAACCTCTCGTTTCCTGTTTTTACTCTCACCTATTCTATAGATTATGTGTGAAAATCTTCATTATTAATCGGGATATTTCAAAGAGCTACACAACGACCAGCGCTCTCTATATACGACAATATACAGAGCAGGGCAGCGGTAGAGTCAACAATTACTAGTTCATACTTTTGAACGGGAACAATACACTCACTGATAAAACAATAATGACCTTCTTTTATATTTTTATTATTCCAGCTAAGTGACATAACAGAGTCTATTGATTGTCCAAAGGGCAGCGAAAGTCATGCTAACACTGTGATGTCGAGGGCAAAAGTTTGGTTCAGTACACTTGAAGCAAAGAACACGTTCAAGCCCAAGGTGTTGACGCACGTGTCCCATAATGGCAAATGGTTTGTAGGATCGTCAATGGCTGTGAGTCATTTTTTAAGACCTCTCTGTTTGTACAAGCGAATTTCTTATTTTAAACAGGGCCTCAAGAAAGCTGTTGTAAAATTTCAACCTCTAGAAACTGAAGATAATAGTGACTGGAATTCGTCATCATTTTGGTTTAAGCCCGTGGGATATGAAACCGAAAAACGTCCATGTCAAAACTGCGTGGTTATGTTCCAAAACTTGTCGGGTTTCCTAGGCAGCAGAGATAATTTGAGAGAGGAAGGTGTTGGGCAGACAATTTTGGCGGCCTGTGCTGAATATGTTCCTACAAACAAGTGTCTGCCAGATGTTGCAGAGTCGGATATCGAAGCTGTGAATGTTGCGCTTACAAATTTCCGCGATAAATGTTCATTATATTTTGAGAAGTTTCCTGAAAATGTTTCAAAGTGCGACTCGGCTTATGAGTCTTATAAATCTGAAAAGGACGAAAGTCGAAAAGTCGAAATTCTGAGAAATGTGTATGACACGTACGTTAAAGATAAAATACACATTTTTGGGGTAAAACCAGAATGTAATAACAGTTTAAGCCATAATGTATGACTGTAAATTTGGCACGTGATAGAAGGCTTTTGTTACAAGATTACCTGAGACTGTGAAAACATGAGAAGCCCCAAAGGCAGAAGACAACTACTTTGACTTTTTCCCGGCTTCTGTTCATGTGTTTATATAATCATGATAACAATCAAGTGATGATTACAAGGGCTCGACTTTATTTTTTAAAAGTAGCTGCAAACTGATCTCCCTTCTTGCACATAGGCCCTAATTTGACCCATAGTGATGATGGCATGGAAAGAAAACGCCATATGGTAGATTATCCTAGATGCTTTGTCTATGTAGCGGTTAGAAGAAAACTTTTAGAGCTTTTCTCAAAATTTTAGATGCATTGAAAACAAAAAGTTAACGATCGATCGCTTCTTACATGGTAAAAGAGGACTGAAGACGAGACTTTTACAGTCAAACCAGGTCACGCGCTCCCGTCGCTAACAAACTAATGAATAGATTAATGGCAAAATGATTTCGTTTGGTTTATCAACAAAATCTACCTGTTCTTTATTCTTGTCTGTTGTGTTCAATCGTATTTGCTTCCCTTTTCCTGCCGTTTACGATTGCGTTTTTCATTGGCTGTAATCAAAATACTAGGTATGTGTGGAGAGCACGAGAGAAGCGTAAGAGAGTTGCTGGAGGCGTAGCAGAGAGCATCTCTAGCTTTCTTTCTCTTCTTCTTTTCCCTTTCGCGTTTTTCTCCGCCTCCTTTCCTTCTCCCATTTTGAGTCTGTCACGCAGGTTACGCACGGTAACATATGGGCTATTTTTAAAGGACGTAAAATGCTTCAAGTTTCCGTTGAAGAAAACTACGGAGAAAATACATCAAGTAGTTTCATTCACCTGTGCCAGTTGTCCGCTGTTGCTGTTTGCTGTGGCAACAGTGTGTATACTTTTGGTTTGGAGATTCAAACAGCAAAGAACTTCAGGATCTTGAGCGCCTGCGATTAAAAAGAAAAGAGAGAACCACCTGCTATTATCTGATTTATTCGATGGGTAATAAGTGTGCTCCTTGGAGTGACCTGACTCGCAGGAGAAAGCGTCCGGGTAGTGAGGGTCAACTGTTTTCCTTCTCTTTTTTCTCTATCTTCAGAAAAGAGCAGTTTATAGAAGAACCAACCATTAGAATTTAGAAGCGAGTTCGCTCCGGTTTCCTCTCATGACTGCATACAGTAAAAACTCATATATAAGAACCGAGATTTTTTCAACGTAGCCTTAATAGGTTCTTACTGAAATGGCATTTAGTGGGATTTTAGGCTACTTAGGTTCTTAAAAAGGTTCTTATTTTGATAGGGGCAGTAGTGATCAGCACAGATAACTATGAGAAAGACACATGGATCTCATGTAGTGTATTCTTAATAATTGCTTTGTGTTATCCAGTATTGGCAAAGACATGATATGGTTTTCATTTTTGTTTATTGTTTGTATCTTACTGACTGAAAACTAGACTAAAAATTTTTTTTCTGTGTTTCATCTGTTCCTTCATTTTTGTAAAAATAAGAATCTGTTGAAAATTTTAGGCTAAATAGGTTCTCATAAAAAGGGAGTTTGAAATAAAAATTTTAGCCCAACAGGTTCTTAAAGCTTAGGTTCTTATAAGCGGGATTTTAAGGTATTTGTTTACATGATACCACCACAAAAATGTCATGCCGGCGCGAGTCACCCCGGCGTGAGTTCACCCCGGTTGTTATACTGGGGCGAGAATTTCACTCCGGTACGAAATCTCGCAACGGTATCATGTAAACACGAAACGACCACCCCTTTCGGTGTGAAATCAGTCTGCTGGTAGACTAGAACGGGTAGCGCATGCGTAATGTTTGCGATTTTGAATTACACGTGTATTTTATCAACATGAAGTGTACCTTCAATAACGAGATATGAAATGACCCAAGTCATCCCGGTATGAATCTCGGGCCGGTGCGAGTTTAGGCTTCACAACAAAGGGCAAGGTCTTCGACAGAAAAATAAAGGGTACTCATAATAACCCACGTTCTGTGTAAAATTCTTTCTGGTCATAGTTTCTGTGTTTGGTTTGATTATCCTTTGTGCTCAAGTCGATCCGAGAATTACGATGCAATGGAATCGTGAAAAATTTTCAATGTTGTCCCTAAAGCCTCGTATTTATGCTAAATCAAAATCGGGCTGTTCAGATTTGGGTATAAAGTGCATGAGCAAACTTGCCCTGAGCTAAGTTTTGATTACAGCAAATGCAGCCTCTGACTCACCACAAGCCATGCAAAACTGAATGGCTCCAAGTACAAACCTGGCCGAAACATCGGTTAAAAAATGTTTGTCATCAGCGATGCGGCTCCAGCCAACGAACAGGGACAGCGAGACAGCAACGACCTGCAGCAATGGCTTGAGTAATTTAGTTTCTGTCCTCCCTCAGCTTGAAGATATAACTTAGGAGACGAAGAACGAGGGCTGGTCAACCTATAGAACTTACTTGTAGCGTCTCCCTCCACCACTCCCCCCCCCCCCTCCTCCTCCTCCTCCTCCTCCTCCTCCTCCTCCTATGCAAAACAGCTTTTCCCCCTCCCCCTCCTCCCACCGATGCAGGAGAAAGTTACCTCTAGCCGGCGAACGCGACAGGGGCATTTTGCAGAACGCAGACCGCCGAATGATCCTGAAGTTTAGTGACTGATAAGATTAGGAAACTGAGTGAATCAGGTTTCGGGTACGTTTGCCCAGTATAATGACCCTAAATGAATTCTAAATGAATCTAAACTTCAGAGTCATTCGGCGTTCTGCCAAATACCCCTGCCACGTCCTCTTGCCTGCGAACGCAGACGTATCTCATTCCCGTTGTTGAGTCTAAATCTTCAAGCCCCTTCGTACACCTATAGAATTTAGTATTCTGGTATTTGTTTCAGTTCACTGCCAAAAATATCAGTGATATGGCGAGCTTAGGTTGCTATACTTAACTTACCGCCAAGAACAGCATCCATACATGGAAATAGCTGAGTGTCCGGAAAAGACATTCTGTAAAATAATTAATTATAAAAAGAAAGAAAAAAAAAAGACATCACACTGATTATATAGGCCCATTAATCGCTATGATTTGGCTTCTGACGATACTTCGACGTTAAAAGTCATTTACATGTAATCTTTCTTTTTGCTCATTGTTTGTCTGTTTTATGCCGTTGTACCTCTTACTTGAAAGCGTATAATTTTTCTGGTTCTTTCAGTATTCAGTATGCATTCACGTATGTACCCGATGAATTGTCCAACTTCTTCCTGGAAATTGATGGTTTTGATTACTTTAGAGAATTCTGATTTTTCCTTTGCCCGATGCTCCTGGCTGATAGGTGCCATAGTTCTTCATTTTTACTTGAGTTATAGCTACGTTATAATCAATTTCAAACCTTAAGTGCATACTGTGCCCTGACAAGGAAGGTCACGAGGTTTGACTCCAAAGGTCTCACATTATTTCATACCTTGCGATTTTTATTTCAAAAAGACCCCCGGTGCACACATCCCTTGTAACGTAACCTTGGCAACCAGCTTCCGGCTGTAAGATTAGCATTGCACGCAGCCATAAAACTGGGCCTCAGACGACCTACAGTCAGCTTGGAAAGGTCGGTCACAATTTTGGAAAGAAGTCTGCCAAAACAAACACGAAGATCAATGAAAACATGCTGCAGTAGAAGGGGAAATGAGATATTCGGGTCAATTTGGATCGCTTAAAAAATGACTACACGTTACTCGAAACAAGAACTCTCTTACAGCGACGTTCAGTCTCGTTTTCTTGGAGATTAGATCGCGAAATAAAGAGGCGATTAATTCTAAACGAAACAGGATTTACTCGCTAAAGGTTATTCACTTCCTACTTTATCGACGTCGAGTATTCTTCAGGATATTTACTTTTTATTTGTTTCTGAATTGATTTATCAAACTAAGAAACTATCGATTCTTCTGAGTTTCTTCTTTCACGAGGTATTACAGCACCTAAACACCTTTATATAAACAAATTTTTGGTTCCAAAGGGTTCTCCGTTTTGTGAGAGAGGACGCTTGAAGTTTCAGGCTTTTGCATGACACGGAATTTAGCTGACGGCCAGGAGAGCTCTTATGTGGGTTAAAAACATTACCGATTTTGGGAGATTTTGCTATCTAAACATTTCTTGTCTCAGAATAAATATTACTTTAATCTTTATGAGTTCCTTATGCGAAGAATTCGCGCATTAGTAGGAAAACTCGAAAACAGATGTTTCTTTTGGTATTCGGCAGCCATCTTGGTGTCCCTGAAAGGGACTCCAACATGGCGTTTCCATACAAAGCTTTATAAATTTAGGCAAATCGTTTTTCCGAATATCTCGCATTTGAAATATTGCACAGACCTGATTTTTGGCAAGACGTTTTGTATATTTATCTTCTTTCATTTCCCAGATTCTAGACGTTCTGTATTGAATGGTTTGCATTTTTATTTTTCATTGCGTGACAGTGCAAACCGAGAATACGCGTGTATAAATAAACGAAAATTCAAGGGCCTCAATTCTAGAGAAACAAGAATCGCCGAAAGGCGATTTTTAACTGGTCTGCAAAGGGGCTATTTTTTCTGAAGGGAGGGGGCGGCTATACACACTCAGGCTACCATAAAACCGTGTCGGCAACCATTGCATGCGACAGAACCTCATAATTATTTTGAGACTGAAACATAAACTCATTCAGAACATTGTACCCTTTTTAAAGACTTTCGCAACCAAAAAAAAGAATACCATTTTTAATAAAAGTGGGGGCTGTATAATAACTTTTGAATTCCACCATTATGAATAAAAATAAACAAGTTAGCCATTAATTCTAAGCAGGAAACAATTTGCATTATTTCCACATACCTCTCCCCCAATCCCTCTGTGCCCCAAAATATAGCGTGACAGTATAACGTGACTAATTTGACGAAACTGGAAATTCCAAAAATTGTTGTCGTTCTACGAGCATAAAATGCGAGAGACTGAGCTGATTTGCACTAGACAGAAATATTGTATTGTATGAAAACCAGAAGTATACTAAAACAGACACTTAACTGCCCATTGATCCCTCCTGATCCAGGGGCCTCACTGACTGCACGGAGACTTTACTGCGCTTTTCACAAACATGCGAACTCTAAAGTTCAAAAGCCACCTTCACAATTGTGTTTATCGCTGCCGTCAATCATAATAAACGAACGAACCTTGAAACAGAGACACACACAAAACGGATCGAAATCGACAAATCACAAACCATGACCTTTTGAACTCGTGAAGTAAAGTTTTGTTTCCTAAGAGGTCCGTTAAGATGATTGACAGCAGCGAAAAACGCAATCGTCGGTTGGCTTCTGAAGTTCAGAATTCGCATGTTTGTGAAAAGTGCGATCCTAAATTGCGGTCCACAGTCTACAAGAAAACACACTATTTTTTCCACAAGATGAAAAATATTCAGTTTTAAGATTTTCCTCTTGGTATTTTTCTTTTGCATTTTGAGACCTAAAAAAGTTTAAAGATTTCTCGCTCGCATGTTGCGTTCACCAGCACGCACTTCAAACAATGTAAATAGATGAAACGATCGATAACATATTTTTTACCTGATACCGATGCGAGTTTAGACTACGAGTAGTCCCCCATTTTTCCTCAGAGATAGCAGAGCAAGCCAAACGCGAGCGCGCGTGAAAATCACCCCACGCGAGAAAAGGCGACACGCGGCGGGGAGAGAGAAAAATGAGGGACTACAGACAAAGCCCAAGCTTTTGAACTAATGCGTTGCTCTCGCAACGCAAAACTCTGATTGGCTCTTCCATGGAAATCTGTCAACGTCTGTCAAAAACGCGCCATCCGCTATCAACACTCGACATAATCACAATTTACAGAACAAATAAGTAGAGCAGAACAAATAACAGCACAGAACAAATAACTAGAGTTGCTCTTGTAGAAGCAACTAAGCAGAAAGCCAACCCGCCAACTAATGAGGTTTGCGTGGACAACCGAAACCATGGTCTTGCCTGATCACAAAGTGAGAATAACAGAACAGTCCCAAGGCTGTTAGGTTAATTCAATTTAAAATTATCACCATGGAAGGAACTACGTGCTCCAGTCCAAAGACTCACATAGACTCCAGAAAAGCAAGCGGCAGTTACATCGCAGTTCTCCATAGTTAATGTAGTTTTAGTTTAAGCTGCAATCCATTCTTCGAGATTTGGATATCACTATCCGTCCTGCTAAAAGTGCTAACGAGCTGGGCCCAGCGTGACAAAACATTGCAGGAAACCGTCACATTCACGGCCAAAAAGAAAATTGCTTAAAATTATTCAGATCCAGGAGGCAATCGCCGGAGAAATTAAACAACCCAAAACCCTTATTGAGCCGCATTGAAGAGCTTTACTTTTCAAAAGATGTCAAAGAAAATGCTCTTGCATCAGAGGGCAAATCACGCCTTTTCTCGCGTGGGGTGATTTTGACGCGCGCTCGCGTTTCGCACGCTCTACTATCTCTGAGGAAAAATGGGGGACTACTCGTAGTCTACGTGCTTGCTGAATGGGCGAATTGTGATCACAAGATCATGTACAAATTTAATGATAAAAGCTTAGCAAGATACAAATACAAACATAAGCAAAGCCCCTGAAACCTCAACGTGGGCTAAATTTATATGCTCTACTCAGTCACCAAACCTTGTCAGTAACAGCTCCTATTTTCCTACAGTCGCTCTCTGTGAAGCTCCCGGATGGGATGTCCCGGTCAAGCTTTAAACTTGTGTGCGAAATTCTCAGAGTCCCTATTTTTGTCCGTGTCTTCTTTATCCTCAGTATCCGAAATTTAAACCTGCAAAGTGGCGTGTGTTGCATTAAATAGAAGGAAATATTTAAAGGAAAAGCCAGTCTTCTAACATGGCAAGCTATGGCAAAGTTGTCACGTCCCTCGCTCATGGACGTGCGTAGTACTAGTGCCATTCATCGGCAACTGAGTTGTTCGCTTCACTGACTACGAAGGCTTACAATCAAGTCTTCAGCCATAGTGTCGTCAACTGGTGAAATACCATGCTCATAAATTATGCTTCTTAATTGCTCATGTACTACATTGATCGATAATTCTCTCTTTGAGTTCACGAAGCGGCTACGGCGTTCCAAACTTGACGCTCACGGTCATCTTTTAGTGTGAACCTACCATGAACGGCGTGTCGGTTTGAATGCAACGCAAGCATTTTTCTGAGTTTCCCAGCGCCAACATCATCTAACTGACTTAAACTCGAACAATAAAAAAATTATAGAGTGACTCCCATGATCGAATCGCTTCGAACAACGCAAATAGCCTTCTTCAGGTTCGCAACGCCTTGTGGGTTTTTCAGGGGGAGCGCAGACGAGGTACAAAAAGTATCCGTGCAAGGGTTCGTGCAAGAGAAAATCATATGAAACCATTTGTGAGAACATCGTTTCTTGGTACCAGACCCTCGTGTCTTCCCTCCCCCAGGAGGCCGTTTTTCCCCGCAGACGACCGAAAGCCCATTTTATGACTGGGCGCACAGGCAGCCCAGTAATTACATCACTGCCAGAGATCAAAAAAGTGATTTACATGGCACGTCATTTCAATCATCGCCGAAAATAAACCGCATGCTTACCACAAGATTCATTTGCATACAATGCAAGTTTACAACACCCTACCATCGCAGTTTTGCAAATTAAGATTCTCTTTTTTTTTTCGACCACTCAGTAGTTTTCACTTGTTCCAAAGTAATCAACGCTTTCAAGCGATAGAATTCGTGGACCGACACGTGTCGGAAAAGCTCTAAATTAATCTTTGCTAAGCTTTCTTCGCACAAGCTGCGCTTAGTTATATCACGCAATGATTCTTATTCCCAGTTTCCACGGTCTTCGCTAGGAACGCCTGGCCCCCCTTTTGTGTCATAAATACGAAGAGAAACGGCTTGCAGAT
The DNA here is from genome assembly GCA_964035525.1 of Porites cylindrica. Taxonomy (NCBI): domain Eukaryota; kingdom Metazoa; phylum Cnidaria; class Anthozoa; order Scleractinia; family Poritidae; genus Porites; species Porites cylindrica. The sequence continues at coordinate 29,071,472 of OZ037777.1, read as the reverse complement.
TATGAGTCTCGCTGCTTACGCATGCGAGACTACCTTATTATAGGAAATTAACGCTCCATGAAATTAAGGTATTGGAAATTAACGCGACTTAAATTAACGCGAATTTAATGGAAAACGACTTTCGAATAAAGAAAATTAACGTAATTTCGCGAAATGGTTAAAATTTTAAGTGAAATCTCGGGGGGAACATTCTTTTGTTTGTCAGTTTTCAGTAGGAGAAAAGTTGATGTATGACGTTTTTTTTTTTTTTCAGCAAGTAAGTAAGATGGTCAGTAAATACATGTTGCAAAAATGAGAATGACATGCATGCATGACTTTAACTTCACCCCCGTTAATAGATAGAAGGGGGGCGGGTTCCATACTCTCAGATAGTGGGGAGTGGACGCGTAAGTGTATATAGGTACGCCAAAATATAAGCGCGTGATCTGGGAAAAAAAGGGCTGTGGCGGGAAAACGGAGGGGAGAGAGCCCTTTCTTCCCCCAGTTCCCTCCCGTTTTAGTTTTAAGTATTCGCGCTTTCTCAATTTCGCGAACCCGAGTATCTCGGAGCCTGGATCGGGATAAAGAAGGAGCAAAAGTGTACCGAAGTGGGGGAGGGGGAGGGGCGACGGGGGTTGTGATGAGCTGAAGGAGCAAAAGTATATGCCCAGCCAATCATTTAATGTCATGTCATGTCAATTCTATCAAGTTTTTTGGCGACTTCTTTATGCTGTGCTTACAATGACTCAACCTCAACTTGAGCCAGCAGTGTTTTTAAGATGTTCTTAAATTATTCAATTGCCAGCCTCGACTTTCTTACAAAAGTCTAGTATTCTTAGAATTTCCCAGCTTTAAAGCGGACTTTTAAAGAACCTTCTCGAAACATATAAATCTATCAGTCAACTGTTATCCCTATTACAGCAGCACTCGCGTGACCAAAACACTTACTGAGTGAAAAATTCGGGCTTTTGCTTTTCGTGACAGAGAACTTTAGTCAAATTCTGAGTAAAAGTGAACAAGTATTCTGTTGCTTACAGGACTACTTTATAAACTGTGAAGAATACTGCGTAGGTATTTTACTTTTCAATGCATAAGCAAGGAATTGTCGCTAACGATGGTTCTGATTTTATTGCCAAATCAATTGAGTCAAAAAAGAGAAATACGACCAGAATCTGATTTTTAGGCAACACTTTATTCAAGGTAAGCACATAACATTGATTGGGATGCAGTTTTTCTTGAAATAACGGGGTATACAAGAAGCAATTTCCAAAATTTTCGTTATTTGTTCGCGAAATATCTATTGTTTGCGGTTGTCTACATGTTCAAAAGTTGTGATTATTGGGTTTTTAAGGGCGTTAGCACTCAGCACTAATAAAGAGCCCGCAAGAAACCTTTGTATCTGGTATTATTTCAACGTTTCTATTTCCAGGAATTCTAAGTTTCAAGTGATTTGGTGTCTTACCGGGCAAAGAAATATTTTTTGACAAAATGCACCAAATTAAGAATTTTCGGCAAGCGAATTTTAGTGATTTTTGGCAGAGCACCATCGCCTCGAAAATGAATCCATTGGGCTACAAATGAGCTAAAATACTTTGAAAACTTTTCAAAATCAATTTACTGAGCTCAAAATAGGGTATTTGTATGATGCGATTCAAACAGAGCGAAGTTTACGAGAAGGTGTCAGACATGCTCAGCGGTGTTTTTCCATGCGTGGGGCCGAAAGAAGAAAGTGGCCCTTCTAGAGACTGAGGCAAAAAAATAGTCAATGTATGGACTGTCTGTCGTTGTAAAGAGGTGGCCGTTAGTGGAGGAACCGAATGTAATGTTACTCTGCAATTTAGATTCTATTAGCACAAAGAAAAAGATTTTCAAAAGATGTTCGGATACATCTCGGTTAGAAGAAGGTTATCTGCTTAGAAGGCGGTTTTTAGGTGTCTCCCCTAACTTCCCAAAACACGAACGAAAAACACACCCAAAAACCACCTGCTACGCAGGCTAGCTAAACCAGCGGAAGGCCGGTGGTCGCCGATTGGGTGGTAACCTTCAGTTGGCATTTTGTACTTCATTCTTCCTCAGTGTTGGTTGGAAGCAGACGTGTGGGGCACCCCCCACTGCGGTTCGAAAATAGTGGCAGGATGGCGTACTTTTCATGGGAGGGTACGTGTCAGTTATTGTGATGACCCTTTTAGCCGTGGTTAACCCAAATAAAGCACTCGATGAAGGAATCTCCCGGGAGAGGTTTTGTTTAGTTGGCAAGACAATGTTACTAAGAAATAGATAGCGATGCAATTTCATTTAATTTCATTAATTTTACCATACCCTGCTTTTGCACAAGTCTGCGGGCACTCCTGGATCAACTTAGAAGTCCACTTTTATCTGAACGATTTACAAGGGTGAAAAAATGTGGTTTCCTACAGATAACGATCTCAGAATATTCATGAGAAAAATAGTGAGAGTTAATGAGGAAAACGAGAGGGATAATTTGAGAGATGATGTTGTTCGCATGCGTGATCTTCTATCGCTCCTCTTGGACAGATGCATGGAAAGTCCAAATCCTTTACCTGAGAATGTAAAACAACACTTTAGGGATATCTACCAGAGCTTAAAATTGCATATGGAGTTTCACGGCTTTGGAAGGGATGCTGCTGCCGACATATTAAACCTTAGATAAGTGGGTGAATATCTTGAATTGGGTGCAGATGACGCGCCAGAGATAGAATGTGCCATCGACCCTGGGAGCAAATTGTTGGAAATTGTAAGTAAGCGTAAGACAAAACGAATTCTTGGAATGAATTCTCGAAATTCTCTGCCAGGTTACGCTGCATTTTCCTTGTTAACTGAGAACACATGATCAAACATACTAGTAAAACTGGGTAACTTGTAGGTACTCAGATCTTCATATAGTGCGAGTCTGTTGTAAGCAAAACTTGCCCAACTGATATTATATTCAGGCTAAAATCAATTGTGTAAAATTACATGGCAGCGAGAAACTGGTGTTATTTTTTTAACGCTGTATGGTGTCGTTGCCACTGACTTCGTTATGTTATTCCACAAGCTAAAACATAAGGAAAGTTTTCCACATTTTCACCTTGCAGTTTCACATTCACACCCCATAAACATTTTTTCAACTCCAGTTTAGTCACATGGGCATGGTTCGCAGACCGCAAAAGGTTCGCAGACGAAAACCGCGCATCAAAGAACATGCTGGAAACTTGAGTATGGGAGATGACAAAAGTTTGGTCAAGTTAAACTGAATCAATCCCCAAGGAAAAACAAATAGACGTCGTAACAAATTCAGGCCAAAAGTTTTCAGTGCTAAAGGTTTCCCGTCGTATCAATTCAGTCAGTCACTTCTTTAGGCCTCTTCAGTTATATACAATTGAGAATCTCTTATTTTAAACAGAGCCTGAAAAAAGCAATAATGAGCCTTCAGTAACGGCAAAAGAGAAAATAAGGGAAATTTACCTTTTTTTTCATGCTGCAGCTTAACAGCTATGTCCCCTATTTCAGTTTTCTTTTTAATTTCAGTTTAGTATTATGGTAGTTTATGATGGACAAAACCTGGGCAGCGAAGAACATGCAGATCGAGTATGGCAGATGGAAACAGATTTGTTGAGATATCTAAATAGACCTCTAGAAGGAAGGGATAGACGGCGCAACAGATTCAGGTCTAAGGTTTTGACCAAAGTTTCTCTGAGAGATGAAAAGGAGAAGAAAAAAAATGGTCTGTCGGTTCGTCAGTGGCAGTCAGTCACTTCTTAAGGCCTCTTTATTTATACAATAGAATACGTCATTTTAAACTGAGCCTGAAAAGAGCAGTGATATATAACGAGCCTCTAGAAACGGCAGAGACGAACGTTGAATGGAAATCTGAAGCATTTGGGGGAGAGGGGTATGAAAGATCAAAAAGGCCTTGCCAAACCTGCCAGTCAAAGTTCCGGAACTTACAGTGCTTCGGTGAAAGCGACCCGCGTGAGTTCAGTTCGGCTCAACGTGCCGAGTATTAATTGTCCTATCAACCAACTTCTCCCCCAGATACCACGCCAGAAGATGAGATTACACGGCAAGAGCTTGACACTGCCCTGGGACAGTTCCGTCAAAGATGTTGGTTTCTTTATGGAGACTTTGGAAATATTGCACAGATTTGCATGGAAGCGTCAAATTTTGGAGACATTGAACACCTCTGCAATGCATACGAAGAGCATGTAAGAGACAGTGTAATCATTTTTGGTATAAGACCAGAATTAAATGGTAGTTTGAGACCAGCGTTAAGTTTTTTACTCTCTTCAGGGTAATAAATAATCCAGGTCTGAAGAGAAGCCAACTGCCAGAACGCTGGGCCCCGCTGCCCCTGAATAGCGACAGCGGAATTAGCGACCCACCATGACGAAACATGTGAGTCACTTTTTCACACAACTATAAATGACAACAATCACCGCCTTTATAAGTTATTACCTGCACCGCACGAATCTACTTATTCATTACTTAAGGTCTCGGTAAAGGAAAACGAGGTGCCCACAGAAAAAAATTCTAGTCGCGCGAGTATTTTCGCTACAGAGGCAAGTTATATATCAAATTAAAGCTAAAAGACTAAATTACCTTATAAAAGATTTTATTTCATCGAATTTCAAAAGGCGCTTAAGTTTTTTGCGCTCGAACTCAGAGGTATCGAGTTTACTGCTGAAGCTCCAGCCCTTTCGCGTTGTTAAATATTCACTTCCTTTTTATTGCATCTGATTGACAGATAGAAGACCTAAAAAAAGGTGTGAGGAAATTTGCATATGTCTCGTATTAGCGGAATTATTGCATTTCAAACTAAAAAGTCGAATCTCGAGCGCGATTTACGCAAAGAAACTGGCATAAAATCTTTTACAAAGGGAAATCGGAAAATTCCTCACACACTTTTTGAGTCTATATCATTATCCACCATATCTGAAAGTTTCAAAGCGATAGCTTAAAAATTGTCCCGACTGGAGGTCGGAGAATTTTGATTTTTGCGTCTAAAATAGAGTGAGAGAAAATCAGCTCCAAAGATTTAGCGCGGGGTCCACGCTTGGCTGGTTAGCTCAGAAAAGGCTCATTTTAGAAGGGTTAAAAAGCACTTTCTGATTTTCTTTTTCTGGCAAAACAAAATTTAGGACCCACTCATGCCAAAAATCCAAAAAAACCAAAATCGAGCAATGTACTAAAATTTTCATTTACCGGCGGACCTTAAGGCGCGCACGACCTCTTAACATGCCAGGTTTTAAAACCGACCATTTTAAGAATAGCTTTATTATCTTTTCATGTCTTAAAGCAACTAACTTTTAGGTCAGAGTTTTCCATTTCGCAGCTTGTATTTCTATAACTTTTTTTAGCATCTCATTTCTTGTTAGCTTTTTTATTCCTTTTCATTAAGATAGACTAGTTAATGTTTAGAACTATAATTTGATTTTTGTAACCTAAATACGCAATTCAGTTTTCGCCGAACTGCTATGTATTTATGCCGGAATTAATAAACTTCAAACTTCAAACTTCAAACGCTACTACTTAGTAATTAATTATTTGTACCTGTACTTGTAATTGTGACCTATTTTATCCTTTATTTAATTTCCTCTTGTAAATTATCTAGCTCATTACAAGGACTTGACCATAGGTTAGAACAAGAGAGGATATCCTCTCTTCAGTTAGAACTAATAATAATAATCAGCAATCTAATGTCAATATCAAAACAAGTAGCCCTACATGGTAGAGAAGACTAATGCCGGCTTATGCTTGATTAAAATTTCTTGCAATTTTTTGTCTTGTTTTGTTTGTTTGTTTGTTATTATTTTGCAAAAATACTTTTCCTTTGGTTAGAGGAACTTGTCCAAAACTGACCTTTCTCGATCTCCTAAAAATAACTACAGGTAAACTAAATATCGTTAAGCTGGCTGAAACTCTAAATTACACAATTGACTGATTTGATGCACCTCATATCCACGAAGGATATAAAGAATACAGATCCCAATTAAATTCAGACGAAAATACTACATCCATACGGTTTCTATAGATAGTTGCAGTGTAATTACACAGGTCAGTTAAGTATAGTAAAAACGATTGATAAGTCTGCAGATCTAACAAGCAGTTTCATTCATCTGAGGCAGACGTTCGGCTGTTGTTGCGGCAACAGTGTGTACACTTTTGGCTTGCGGATTCGAATAGCAAAAAGCTTCAGGATCTCGAACGCCTGCAATGAAAGATAAAAATCCATTCTTTATTCTCTTACATATTCGCTGGGTCACGAAATCAATTCCAGATCCCAAAGAGATCTGACACAGAGGGAAAGCGTCCTGCGCCGCGGAGTGCTCGTCACGGTTTTTTTTCTCTCTGCCCATACGCGACTGACAAACGACGCAAACGACTTCGTTAGCGTAAAAAGTCATAAAAGAGAAAAACTTCTGCTCGTTAGGCATCTCTCTCGGCGTTTCTCTCTATCTCGAAAAAGAGCAGTTTTCAGAGGAACGAAAGTATCAGATGAGAAATAAGTACTTCAGAAAAGACAGTCAAGTTCTGGGACGCGTGAGCAAAACTTGCAGCAAACGAGGCAGTGCGGGAAGGTTGTAGAAGCAGGTTTGATTACAGCAAATACAGAGCCAGACTCACCACAAACCATGCAAAAATGGCTCCAAGTACAAATCCAGCCAGAACATCGGTTAAAAAATGCTTGTTATCAGCAATTTGGCTCCAGCCAACGAACAGAGACAACGAGACAACATGCAACGACCTGCAGCAACGGCTTGAGTAATTTGGTTTCTGTCCTCACAGCAGCTTGAAGATATAACTAGGGAGATAAAGATCGACGGTTCATTTTAGGAACATACAAAAAAATAATAATAGTAATAATAATAATAAATAAAAAAGGTGGAAAGGAAACAATTCGTTGATCCTGTGGGTATTCCATAGGATTTCATAAGCCCATATTGTAACTATATTATCAAGACTAGTTTATCCTAAGTTGAGGAGACCTGACTCATTATAAGCCTCGTGGTTTCTTTCAGGTCTCCTCGCCATTTACTTTTTTTATCTCATTATTCCAACCTTAAATTGTAAAATGTTTGTATATATATGGCAAATAAAAATGAATGAATGAATTCCGAGCCGATTTGAAGGATTATGCTTTTTTCTTTAGCCTTTCAGTTGACAGGCGCAAAAAAAAGGGGAGGGGGGGGGGGTGGGGTGGAGAGAAAAAAAGAAGAAAAGCGCTCAATGGTGAAAGAGATGGTAAATTCCTCTCTCCTAGTTTTCCCTTATTGTCCATCCCCTTTTGACGTCTGCAACTCAGACAAGTTTTGTTCCATTGAAATTCCTACGGTTTTCTGCCTTTTCTAAAAAACGTGAATCTAGAGACCACAGATTTCCATGTGTTGAAATGATCTGGATAAAGGAATAGTTTTGATGGCTCTTTGGAAATTATTTTTATGTCTTGGAGATGTCCGCAGAAGCTTTCAGTCAGTTTTCTCCCCTCCTGTTCACTATGGTTCCAACATAGTTGGCTCGGCAATAAACTGGCAATAGCGTGTAGTCGAGGCTTGTTTATAACCCTACTCGGTTGCCTTGTCTTCAAACTAGTTCCAGTTCACTGTCGAAAATATGAAACTGGTAAGCGTACGTTGCTATAATTAACTTACCGCCAAGAACAGCATGCCATACATGGAAATAGAAGAGTGTCCAGACGGAAAAGACATACTGCGGTGAAATAATTAAGGTTATTACACATTGTACTCATTATCTGTCCTCTCACTGGATAAGAGCCTACAGCTAATTTTGGAAATCAATGCAACCTACAGATTAGTTAGTTATCTGCTAGCAGATAACTGAGTAATCTGTAGGTTGAGCGTGCAATGCATGATTTCCTATATCAATACCATCAATTCAGTTTCCTTGCGACGGTGTGTTTGTCGTTATTTTCTTCAAAACGATGTAAAATAAAACAATTATCTGATTAGATTCGGTTTTTGGGATATCCTAAATAATCTAGGGCTCGGTAAGTGTTATCAGCCTCGGCCTTTGGCTCAGCTGATAACACTTACCTCTACCCTGATACCAGGGAAAAGAGGCCTCTGATAACAGGGTCCTTGGCAAGGAATTTCACGAGTTTTACTCCAAAGTAATCACATTGTTTCATACCTGGCAAGTTTTATTTAAAAAAGATCCCCGGTGCACACATCCCTTGTAACGTAACCTTGACAACCAGGTCCAGTTAGATTAGCCTTGCATGCAGCCATAAAACTGGGTCTCAGACGGCCTACCGTCAGCTTGGAAGGGTCGGTCACAATTTGGGAAAGAAATCCGCCAAAAACAAACACGAAGATCAATGAAAACATGCTGCAGTAGAAAAGGGAATATAAAGGGAATGAAAACGATATTCACGTCAACGTGGATCGCTTAAAAAATGAGTTCACTTTAAGCGAAAGTCTTCCTTCTTTCTGTTTTCAAATCATTTCGTATACGTTAATGAAAAAGTACTGTGGTTTCATTTGTTTTCCCATATCGATTTTGTTTTCTCGCTTGGTATCGATTGCTTGTGCTAACGAACGTGTCTGGCCTATTTTGTTAGTTCTTTTTTTCCTTTTGTGTAAGGTAAATATAATTTTTGGCACTAGAAACTGTTATATTTTTATTTCAAAGACGGCCTTAAACCTGTCAAATTAAGGACTTTAACGTCCAAAACGCGACGGCAACAAGAACGTCGCTTAAAAAGTGAATTTGCGTTCCCCGTTTCCTACCCACCTGCTTTGTCAATTGTAGGCGAACCCTCCTGAAGCAGAATTTCAAGGGACCATATTTAAGCTCGGAAACAGAGATAAAATTTCGTCGTTCCTCGTTTACTTTCTCCATAAAACGCGAAATTAGCCATTTTCACATCGTAGTCGTGCAAAAACGGGAAATAAATGTGCAAAAAAGGGTGATGCATGTGCAAAGTTGTTGTTTTGCTTATTAAACCTATTGTTTTTATGACGTTCTCGTTGCCGTCCTCGTCGTCACATTACACCCGATCCTGAAACGAAGTCGGTTATTTTCATCACAAGCATATGCATCGAACTAGTAATGAGAGGTAAGTAAAAACACTTGAACATCTTACTTGGTAACCCAGGGTTTCAAAGAAAAAAACCAAATGATTC
>OZ037777.1:29049850-29057350 GCA_964035525.1 Porites cylindrica | reverse complement strand
TTGTTCTGTAATTTGAAAATTTCATCTTAAGACTTGCACTTTTTGTTACTAGAAACAATACATGTAAGCGATGGAACCAAAATTCGAAGGTTACTGCAATAATTCACTTCAGTAGAATGGTTTTTCTGTTTCCTAATAACAATGTTTTTACTCTGTAACTTTTTAATAAGGTTGACAGTTGAATGGCATGCCTGAGGGGGAGGGGTATGTACCTGTAGCTGGTGGGGCAAAAGGGAGTATCCAACAGAGAGTTCAAACCTTTTTAGGACAAACGGTCACCCAGTGCAGCTTTGAGTGAGCCAGTGATCATTTTTTTTCTTTTGGCCATACATGGACAGTATTTTTATTTTTTGCTTTATACTTCAATTTAAATTTTTTCCTGTGTTTTTGAGTATGAAAATGTATGATAATGAGTGTGACACAAGGGAAACTAAAATTATCCAGGGATAAAATTGAACTATAATAATAATGATATACAGCTGTGTATAATTAGTATGTATACAACAGTTTTTCTTCTAGTGTTAAAGGAAATACTGAAATTTTATTCACCTACTTTATTTGATTGATCAATGATATTATTATTGTTCTAAAAAAAAGAAACACCAAAATATTTTCAATAAATTACATGTATGAACTTTAGAAACGTGCAAACCAGCCCTGAGACATTCAAGCTGTATTTATTTCCTTTTTCCAAAAAAATATCCACATTCCTTGTTATTGACTAACGTCCTTTGATCCTGTATTTGGCTCAAAATCTTAGTGCTTAGATTCACAATGCATTTTTGATTCTTTTCCAGTATCTACTGAAAAATACAGTCAAATATATACCATCTCTTCTTAGTTGTATCCTTGACAACAGGCTTTCAATGCAATGTCCCAAGTTGTTTTAACAAACAATCCCCCAACAAGTGAAGGTCTAGGAAATATTGGGTAAATGTAGATAATTATAAACATCTTCTTTGTGTCAAAAAGTGTTTACACTCCTATTTCAATCTTCAAACGGCTTGATTTGCATAAAAAGAGTGTTTTTTTTATTGTTCAGTAACTCTCGGCTCAAGTTCATATCTTGATCCCATCAATGTATCTTCAGTTTTTACCAGAGGTTTCAGTGGTTTCAAAACAAGCCAGTGACCACTGGAGTGCCATCGGCTACTCGATTGTATGTTGCCAGCAATTCCAGTGCCCCCAGCCTCCTGATTCAGCTGCCTACTTTAAAACATTTTAAAACTCCTGAAGGTTATCTACTGACAGTGAGCTAGTATAATTTTACAAAGGAACCGTACCAAAGGATCAGAAAGCCAAGCCAAGTAGTGTAGGATAAAGACTGATCATCTCAAAACCCACTTCCTATTCCATGGCACATACCTGTATAGAAGTACCATAACCTTCTCTCTGGGTGTTAAAGTAACAGTAAAGAGGGGTTTCAGGTGTAGCCTCTTGTCTTTGTTTTATTTTTCTGATTTGCTACAACCTTTGCTCCTCTGTAGGGAAAGATGGTTTGGCAAGAGAAAAGCAGAAGACAGTTTGATCAAAGGATTTATTAATTCACATTTTGCTATTCCATCTGTTAAGAGGATTTTCTAACCAGGCCCGGGTTGCTCGAAGCATGGTTAGTGCTAACCAGCGTTAAATACCATGGAAACCTATACATTTTGATACCTCTTAACCAACGGTTAGCGCTAACCAGGCTTTGAGCAACCGGCCCCAGATCATTAAAATAGTCTGTAATTTATTAAAGCTGAAAATAAAAGACAGCCTTAAATAAATTGCAGGTCTGAAAAATAGAGTTGTAAATAAGCTCATCTGGCTATGTTAATTTTTGATAATCTTTTTTTCCATCAAATTTAATTACTAGTAAAAACCTGCAACCAAGAACCTGTATTTTCCCAAGTTAGCCTAAACAAGTCAGGTTCTTAAAGAAAAACTAATTAGCACAGATTTAGGCTATTTAGGTTCAGTCTCAAATAGGTCCTTATTTTCTGAAAAAAAAAAAAAACTTTTTGTAGCTTTGAGCTAAAAGTATTTAGTGGCATTCAGCTCTTTCCTTAGTATATGTAAAACCTGTACGCCATCAGATTGCAGTCAGAGTAATAATAAATATTATTAGACACCTATGTCTCAAAAGAGGACCCTGAATGTTGACTCATCTTACTTTCCCAAGTGTACACTGTGCAGAAGCTTTTTCTAAGAGATTTTATAAATAATGGTAATTATAAGGACTGAGGGGAGTCCAATTCAGTCTGTAATCATACAAGTGTCACAGATTGAATTACAGATTGAATTGGAAGACACATAGTCCTCAGTTACCAATTAATAATTGTAACCGTTACAATTTCCAACAAAATAGATGCATTCCTTTATGGTAAAAGAGTGTTTGTTCATACCAAATGTCCAAAGTAAGGGAAAATATCACTGGTGGAGACACTGCCTAAATGTTGCATATTCATCCATTTTGGATTAATCCCCAGTTTGTTTGGGTAAGTGATTGTTGCTATGGTTATCATGATGACTTCTGTGATCGGTGGATTTAGCTGAATGCATTTAATATAATTGGCTAACATAACTGTCTGATTACAGGCAACTATACACAATGATTAAAGAAAAATAAAGCAGTTAATGCACCAATCAAATTTGAGGAAATTGTAATGGTTATGATTAATAACCTGTTTCAAATTTGAGTGCTCTTTTAAATGAAAACCTAACTGGAAAAGTTTCTCAGTTGTGGATTTTTCCTGTATCCTTGTTGAGCTTAATACTGCACATCACTATGCTGGGTGTCAGCCAATCCCTTTTTTGTTTCTCCATGTCAATGAGGTCAGATAGGGATTTACATTTGGTCTTCTAGACCATAGTGCCTTTAATAGAAAGCCTTCTTCTCCTAATCAGGATCATATTAACCATCCTTTACTCTGACTGATTAATTGAGGGATGAAGAACATTAAGGGATGAAGTTGTCATAACACAACCACCAACTCCTTTCCACTGGAGGAACAGAATGCTTAGGGATGGAAAATAAACATGAGAAACTGACTGAAGTATATAGAGTATTCACATGATATCACGGTGGCCATATTGGTGTCCCAAAACAATGAAACAGAGACCATGTTGGTGTCCCAAACTAATAAGCCAAGTGAGTGAATACTCTCTATTAAATTCAAGGTTAGTTTGGTTTCCTATAGTTGCATCTAGGGCGTTTGCCTTCTTATCTCCAAGGGAAATATGTGCAGCACAGCCCACCCACCAGAAACCTTGATTTCTTCAAAGCTGCTTAGCGCAAGATCATTAGTTTCAGTCTTTCCTGTGAAGTTTTTTAAGTCTTACAAAAAAAACTACAGTTAACACAGTCGTCTAGTTAAAATTTGCTGATCCCTGACAAGAAAGTGAATGTCAGGGAAACAGACACTTAGCCTTGAGGTCCTTGAAAGAGAGTTGGCATGTAAAGTCAAGAAATGTCTTACCAAGGACCAGCTTCGAAGCACACTACTGTACACTGGCTTAGACACTGTCAGAGGATTCCATCTAAACAGAATTGACATCCTGAACCAGCTCAACATGACTTCAGTGTCTTCTGTTGCTGCAGATTTTCCATAAACCAGAAAAGTGTATTCCTCGAAATGTCAGCATTCTTCCTTCCTTTTAACTTATTTGACAGTGAGTTGTACTTAACATTAATGTTTTATGCCTCTGTAACAACATTTCTGTCCTCATGGACTTTCACCTCTCTTTACGAGTTGTGGGGTAGATATACTTTTTAATACTTCTTGATATTCTCTTGTTTGTGCTCTTCTGTCATCTATTTTTGTCTTCCCAGCTAAGCAACATAAAATACATAATTTAAACATTAATTCCCACAGGACTAGCCTGTGCCACAGATAGAACTAAACTTCTGGTTAAGTTCCCCTGTGAGACAGCACAGAAATCCTGCTTCTGGGCACCCCGTGGCCCACTTGTGAACTAGCACTTGCATATGTGCTATGATTGGCCTCTTAAAAATACCATTATCAGTGTGCCAATCAGGTTGAAGGGAATATCGAAACACATTGTTATTGGCAGCCCAGAATATTGGCACGGCTTTGCAGATGTTACTAACCGGCAATAGATTATGTCTGCGACGCAGGCTACACTGACAACCAGACTTACAGTGTAGGATTTAAATATATATTGTTTATAAATTCAAAAGTAAGCATATATTGAAGTTTTTAAAAAATACACAAAATTCATTTTTTATACCTTAGATAATCGTCAGATAAAATAAGGTGCAGTACAGCATTATGTATGACCCTAACTGACACTTAATTCATAGCATGCAATTTACATCAAGAAATACAAGTAATTACCAAGCCAAAATATGTGTTTTGCTGCAGGAAACTTCTAACGTGTTCTAAAGTAACTAGACCTCTTATTGAGTTTCTTATTACAGCTCTAGTGATCCCTTCAGACCTTCAAACCTCTAAAACAGTTAAAACAGCTGTTTTGTTTTTTCACTTTAATTTCATTCTTTTTTTATCTACTAATTAATTACATAACTATAATCACTGTAAATCGTAGTTTTTTTTTTCAACTGTAAAGGTCAAGAACCAATCAGCACATGTTCGTGAGCGATACATTTTTAAATAACTGTTGTAGTTATCAGTTAAGATAAGGAGTAATTTCGAACTAGTCATTTTGACAATATGACTTGTAGTGCACAAGGGTTTCTTTTCAGGTGCGTTACACTTTCACAAACTTTCTTGATTTCTCTCAGATAATGACAAATTGGATTACTTTTGGGCTTAAGGCTTGTTCTAAACATAAATCTTCAAAGGCAAATTAAATGCTAAAAATCCAACACTAACCTTCCAGAAGCACGCAACATGAGACTATTTCGAAATTAGTTGAGTAGAGCTTTCAGCAACTTTACGTCAAGTGGCAAAGCCTTCCAGCTGTTAACACCTTAAACTGTGACCATAGGCTTTTTCTTCACGGTATTTCGCTCAGGATAGGGTATTTTGATTGATGACTTCGGTGAATCAGAAGATGCAAAACCAAAGTCTTGAGTGACGGTCGATTAGACAGAGAAAGACTCACCATTACATTGCTCAAACCGTACAGTCGAGAAGAGCTTTCAGCAAGTTACGTCGAGTGCCAAGCCTTCCAGCTGTTAACACTTTAAACTGTGACCAGAAGCTTTTTCTCCACGGTATTTCGCTCAGGATAGGCAATTTTGATTGGTGACTTCGATGAATCAGAAGCCGCGAAAGCCAAAATCTTGAGTGACGCTCGATTACAAACAGCGAAAGACTCGCCATGACATTCCTCAAAACCATGCAGTTGCGTGCAAGTTTCTGCAACTTTACGGGGCGTGATCCAGCCTTCCAGCGGTGAACACTTTAAACTGTGGCCATCGGCGTTTTGCCCATTCTATTCCCCTCAGGAAATTATATTTTGATTGATGACTTCTCTAAATCATAGGCCGTAACAGCCGAAAAACGTTAACGACACTCGTTTTGAAACATCGCAAGACTCGCCATGACATTCCACGCAGCTGCATGATATTCATCATTAAAATGACACTAAATCTTCTTTGTTTGGTCATGACAATTGCTTGAAAGGCCGGCTAGATACCTTCTCAACATTCTCGGCGTTCAAGATACATAATTCCGTTAATAAAGGATTAAATAAACTGCAAAAACCGTGGACAAGGATCCTGCCAGTCGTAAACGTTGGATCTCTAGAGAAGAGATCAAATCAGCCAAAATATAAAGAAACAAGAACGAGAAGTCCGAAGACTACAGCAAAGCTGATTTAAAACAACGTGTATTGTTTTTTGTAACAATATTTCGGCTGGCCATACCAGCCTTCTTCAGGTTTACAGATGTTACTGAACTTATGTAGCAATCACAATATTATATAAATGGAGAATGTCGCAATAAAAGGGAGAGGCGGAAATGACGTACAACATAAAAACTGGAAAGGAAAAATACTAAGGATATGGATTACAATAATTCGTCACGGCGGTTTAGGCCATGAGGTTCAAGAGTCATGGCCTTTAATTATCTATCAGATGCGACTCCCTGGCCTTACGAACTGAGTCTCGTGAAGAATGAATTTTCTCTAGTGGGATTAACTGCATGTCAGTATGAGAATGGTTAGAGTGAGAGAGAAAGTGTTCAGAAACGGTAGTGGGTTTAGATTTAATGTTAGTTTTGTCGACTGCTCGTCTGTGTTCGTTAAATCTGTCCTTGAGACGTCGCTTAGTTTCACCTATATATTGTAAATTACAACGGTTACATTGAACCATGTAGATAACATTTTTAGTGTTACAAGTAATGTGTGAAGTGATGGAGCGTGTTTCACCTGTAGCGTAAAAGGTGTAACTTGTTAGGCCGTTAGTAATGTATGGGCAAGTGGCACAATTCTGTCCACAGCGGAAGGAGCCCGGCGGAAAATGATTGGTGGAGATAACGGGTAGTTGTGCTTTAACTAAAAGGTCACGAAGATTAGAGCTACGTCTGTAAGCAACAAAAGGCGGTTGCTTAAAGACGTCTTTGCAACGGTTAGAGGAGTGTAAGATGTTAAAATGTTTGCGTAGAATATTAGAAATGCGTGGAAGTGCTGGGTTGTATGTGACAACAAATGGTACAACATCGTTAGAAGCTTTTGGTTTAGTCTGTAACGCGTTAGTACGAGAAATATTAGCAGCGCGTAGGCCGCGTAGGAACTGTTTTTCTAGGAAATTATTATTATAACCACGGGCAAGGAGATATGTTTTAAGTTCATTAATGCGATGTTTAAACTTAGCGTCTGTAGAGCAGATACGGCGGAGGCGTAGGGCTAAGCTGAACGGAATGGCTTTCTTAGTGTGGTTAGGATGGCATGATGAGCTGAGAAGGTGCTGATGTTTATCCGTGGGTTTAGTAAATAGATCAGTTTCATTTATACCGTTATGTAGAGACACCATGACGTCGAGAAAAGGAACGTTATTGTTACAAAAAACAATACACGTTGTTTTAAATCAGCTTTGCTGTAGTCTTCGGACTTCTCGTTCATAATTCCGTTAGCCTGTTGGTTAAAATAACGAAGAAACCAAATAGCATCGGGCGTCCATGTTGGTGCTTCGCGCCAAAACAGAGCAGCAACTCTGCAACCGGATGTGATGTCATAAATCGGTGGATCATAGGTACACGAAACAAGTACTAGGCGCTATTGGAGTGGTGCCCCCCCCCCCCGCCCCCGATGACTTTATTCAATGTATCAGGTTCGGCTCATGAAAAGTTTCGCATCATGAGTCGTTTTGATAACGTCCTGTTCGCCAACGTCTTAGTTATCCTCCGACCCAAATAAGAAATCAGAGGAGTTCCTATGAGTCGGTGCAGGGTCGACACTTGTTTTACGTTTGTACTTCAGTTTTATTATAGGTCCCTTTTTTTGGCTGTTCTAACCTTGTATTAACCAATGGGGTCGGCGTGAGGACGGCTTTTTTTACTCTTTTATCATAAGTGAATGTGTTTTTGGATATTC
>OZ037777.1:29048178-29049650 GCA_964035525.1 Porites cylindrica | reverse complement strand
CACCCTGTCGTCATTTTTTCTAGCTCACTTTTCTCTGCGTTTCCCAACTATCTGAAGGCCTGTTACAGATTAAATACGTGCTTTCCATTTCCAAATGATATTCAACTTGAGCGGCGAACACTTTTGGCGCTTTGTTATTGATCAGTAGGAACGGATTCAGGTAGTACTAACTTTTCAACTGCTTTTAGACTGCGAAACTAACATTTTTTTTCTTTCTTGTCTTCTTTCTTTTATTTTTTCTTTGTCAGTTTCTATGGTATTTTTTAGACGTATTTTTCGCTTCTCTTCCCAGTCTCACTCACTCTACCCCCGGCTCCAGACAAAAGGGAACGACCATTTGTTTTGCTCCATGTCGGGACCATTCGTTCGACAATTCGCGCGTTCTTGGCTTACGCAAAAAGTACGGGCTATTTTGTTGTCTGAAAGACTTTGCACTGATTGACGTTTTAGTGTCACGGAAACTCTAGCTGTAATACTGAACTGCAGATGACAGGTTACAGGACTGAAAGTCCCTTTCAACAGCGTTTGGAAAGAGAACATCGTCTTTTCCGCAAAAACAAACAAACAAACAAACAATTAAAAAAATAACAATAAAAATAGGAAAACAAAATAGTAAGAGTATAATACTAAACCTAAGAAGAATCTTAACGAACGAATGGGAACACTTAAAAAGGAAAGACAGCCTTGAGGACTTTCCCCATCCTTCGTAGCCTTAGTCCATGAAACTTGGACGCCCATGGTACCCTCTAAAATGTCTTTCGCCATGCTATATACACTACGGGTAAGCCCCTTGGAATGCACTTATTAAAAGTTTCGGTAGTGGTTATGCCGCTGAGGCCTTTTTTTTTAAATCAATATTTATCCAGGGGCATCCAATTTAGCACAGCTAGTTTAATTGGAGCCCTGACACAACACAAAAACAAAAAGTGACATTAAAACATTAAAACTAGAAAATTAATTAAGTTACAAAGGCAACATGTACCGCAGGCGTTACTGTTTAGAATGGCGCTTTAGCCCGATTTTAAAATTTGCTGAGCGTCTCTACTTGTCTAATGATTCTCAATAGGGTGTTGTAGGTCCGGGCACCGTTTATTTTGAAGCTACCTTGGTATTTAGTAGTTTCTGCGAAAGGAAGGCGCAGCAAATCACGGCTTCTGTTGTTATAGCCATAGAAAATGTGCACGTGCCTAAACCCTGAAAGTAAGTACGAAGGCGCTATTCCGTGGAGACGGCTGTCCGTGGAGACTTACGGACTAAGACGCATTTGAGATAATTTCTGCGTGCTTGTAGGCTAGGCCAGCCAAGTGTTGGTTTTAACTCCTCAGTCTCGATATCGACGTTCAATAATGCATGAGGCGCGTCTATTTAGTTTATCTAGATAAGCTTTGCTCCCAACCCCACAACTGTCCCAGACAGGCGAACAGTAATCGAACAATGGCAAGACTATAGCATCGTATAGAGCTTTGACAAGT
>OZ037777.1:29008178-29040678 GCA_964035525.1 Porites cylindrica | reverse complement strand
TACCTAGCATAAATCTATTGACTTTGAGGTGTTTTGCTGCTGAGGTGAGGCGGTTGTTGCCAGTGAACCGCGAAAGATACAGAGAATCGTATTAAGATCGTTAACAGACCTCCTTAGCTTGTAAGTTTTGTTTTTCCAATAGAGGTCCCAGGGTAATTAACTTGACCCTTTGTATAGCCTGCGTAGCAAACGTTTCCGTGCGATATTCGGAGCAAAGAACGAAAAACTAGAGTCAAAGACAGCGCGAAAAATGGCCCTTTCGTTTCACTTCTCGGCCGGCCAAAACCGAAAATCCCGTTCCTCAGTCCTCCTTTGCTCTGATACCAAACGGAAACGTTTGCTGTACACAGGCTACCCTTTGTCTTATTCGAGTCTTTTCATAAATTATGCGTACATATGCACGTGAATAAGACGAAATTTGAAAGAAACAGTGTTCTATAGTATTATCACATGACCTGTATGAGGGTCTCAATGGGGTGGTGGCTTTTACGGTTATCGGCTAAAATTTTGGGTCTTTTACGGCTATCGGTTAATTTTTTTCAGTTACGGTTAACAAAAAAGTTAAAAATTAATTTCTTTTGTTTCAAAGAGTTAAATATTACTAAACCTGTTTTTTTTTTTATCTTTAAAGCAAAATAAAGGCCTTAGGATCATCTCGGGATTAAATAAGCCATTATTTTGAAATATTTTATCATTTGATAGATCATACTTTTTATGAAGTATTCCACCTCTAATATTATTTTACGCATAGAAATGTCAATAGTCAATTTAAAAATAATCTTTGTGAAAAAGTAAAAGCAGACACGCGAACGCCCAACTCAAGGCCGGGGTGCGACATTCATTTATAACAGAAATGGCCGTTTTCACACTAGAGACGGATTATTCGTGTGAGACGGGTTATCCGCCTCTTGACTTTATCCGCCAATTTTGACGGACAGTTTGAAGATGGATTATCCGTTTCAGATACCCTGTGTACAGCCGCCCCCTCCCCTAAGAAAAAATCGGATAAGGGGTGTCTGTGTTGGAGGGGGCGACTGTACACAGGCTAGTCTAAGACGGATAATCCATTTCTAGCTCTAGTGTTAAAATTGCCAATAACAAAATTCCCGTGTCCAGTAGCGAAGAATTTTACCGAACGACTCTCTGCCGTTGCCTTGTCCATAGGCCTCATTATTCCGCGCGGCTAATGCGTTTCGGGTCACGTGGTCCGAGCGAGTGTTTTTTTTTTCTCAGATACGCCACCGAAATGCCTTGACCGAGATTGCGCGGGAAGACGCCGTACAGGGAATAAGCATGGCAATGTCTACCGTAGCGTCAGAGAAAAACAGGGAATTGTTGTTTATCGGCAACGTGTTTTACAAACAGTGACATCTCTGCGTGTTTTTTCACTAGTATTTCGAGGGCAAAAGCTCCTGAAAATCACAAATATTAATCCACAGCAAGAAGCCAGATTTTTGCTATAAAAAAAAACTTGATTATTCGAGAGAGCGGCGGAAATGGAGCCTAGGTCTAGTTCAACACCTAAAAGGTGCTTGGCTTAACGTGCGCACGGAGTCAAAAGTAGCCGGGAAGTAAAAAAACCCAACCATAAGCGAGTTTAGCTCTTTCCTTAAAATTAACATATCTAGGGAACAATTGACCACTCCAGAAATACCATAACATACCATAATGTTCTTTGTTTGTCACCCCAAAATTTTGCATAAGCATTGTTTTCAGTTTCTCTTGGGGCCATTTTAGCTCCCAAGAGAAACTGAAGACAATGCTTATGCAAAATTTTGGGGCCACAATCAAAAAGCATTATGGTATGTTATGGTATTTTCTGGAGTGGCTAATTTCTTTTACGGCTAACTCTTTTTTACCCTATTTACGGCTAACGGTTAAAATCTTTCAATTTTTACGGCTATCGACTAAATTTTTGGCCGTTTTACGACTATCGGTTAACCGTTAGCCGTAATTAAGACACTACCCCATTGATACCCTCCAAGAACTGCATGTCACCATTATGTCTAAAGTGACCTCCCTACTGGAGCCGGCCTTGATTATTTGCAAACTGAGTCCGGACGAAGGGCTAAATCATATGAATAAGACACATGGGATAAAATTGCCCTATTCAGGCAAGCGCACGTACGTCCCTAGGTTTTCAGTCCTATGTGGTAGCGCGCTTGCTGTTGTCGAATACCTCGATGGCTAACTTATAACATAACGTTTGGAGTTTAAGATAAACTGGTTTGCTAGGCTCCATGTAAAATGACGACTGTAGATAGTCTACTTAGCTTTCTAAATATCGCTGAACGAGCCATTTGAAACCTTTCGAGTTTAATTAAGCGAAGTTTACAAACCTTTAACAGATGTTTTCTGGAAGAAGTTTAAGATGAACTTGAAATTACTATGCTTTGATGGAACACTTTGACCACTGCAGACAGTCATTCTCTACTGAAGATGTTATTATATTAGATCAGTGATTGAATTATTTGAAACTCACAAACTCATGTTGATGTTTATGATTTTCTGACTAATTTTGGGAGTTAAATTATTTTTATTTGGATCGAGTATACGATTGGAGTGTACTGAAGCTAATCAAGACCGAGAGAATATCAATTCTCTATAATAAGCTTTTTCAGAGTGATCTCATGAGTAGAAAAGTATGTTTTCATTCTTCGTTCTTGTATTAACATGTATGAATTATAAGACACCAGTCTCTTAATCAAAATATTTCTTTACCATTGCCCCTTTTCTGTTCCACTTCAGTGACCTACATGGCCTTCATTTATTGAAAATGTAATATTCTGTTGAAGCAATGGAGACGGTGCTTTAATTTTCATTTACAGTGTACCTATTGAACTTCCTTGACTGAGACCCCACTGTTAATCAGATGCAAGCCATGTAGCGCATGTGCACAAAGATGTAAACTAACTTGAATCATTGGATATGCATAACTATGTTAGTTGGTGCTTGAGAATTAGCATGAGATTGTATTGTGCTATCTTAGGTGTTGGCAAGAGAAGTGTGTGGTGCGCTGGTTTTACTGATCCGCCCAAACCCTCCGGGTGGTATCGCAAATATATAGGGAACAGAACAATAGAGGAGACGTCAGCCAATCAGAAAATACTGACGTCACTAGAACTGATAAAACTGATTGGACAATACCGATTCTAATATCTTTATTGTTCGTTGTTGTGATTTGAAATGGCAAAGGGAAGTACCTTTGAAAAAACATTTGCTGGCCTTCTCGTTTAGTTGAAACTTTTTTTTAAGAAATTGAAGTTCTTAGAAAGATCGTCGATGCAGACATTACCAGATTCATTAAACAGTGACGTTTATACCAATTCTCTTAACTTTGCGACATATATCATTAATAATAATATCTAATTCTTCCTTGTTTTTGTGAGGCGAGTAAACTGCTTTAATTCTTTTAAAAAACTAATCGAATGAACCTTTAGACTGTGAACATCAAATCATAATATAAGAAAGAAAAATCAACGACTGTTTTAGCGGACCAGTTCATTTATAGCTTACTGGACCGTTAGCGCGTAAACAGAACGACCAAAACTGTACTGATAGTTGTTTTTGTTTTCTTTTGGTGTACACAAAGACTGTAGCGTTTGATTTAACCACTGAATCTAAGCTAGGGAAGAGAAAACGACATGTAAACGAGGAAATTAAACAACGACCTAACATAGCAAAACGCATTGGTTGTCGCCAAACCAAAATTGATTCATATTGTGTTTATGTTTTTTGTTCCAGTTTGGTTTTAAAATTCATAAAAACAACACATTAAAGGTGAGTGATAACATCCTTTGTTTTAGATAAAAGCTAGAGATGCAAATTGTTATTGTGGTTGCGGACACCATTGTTGGTTAGTTGTGGTCGGTGGTAAGCTTAAAACAAGACTTACTTACTATTATTTTGTATGTTTTACTCGTTATTTTAAAAACGGCTCACGCGAATAGACGTTCTTTTACTGTCCCTGCTTTAGCATTCGTTTACGGCCGAGGTAAAGTTTCTGACATCCTTTCCAATGGTATTAGCATTGTGATTTGTGACATGGTGCCGACCGTACATTTTTTTTTTCCTTTTTGATTTTGGCTCAACATTGTGCCTTCGTTTCTTCTTTTAATAGGGAGCTCAAGCAAAGACATTCGACGCACGATAATAGGAAGAGAGACCTTTTTCTTTGTTAATATCCCATGAAACCCAAATTTTTACTAGTACAACTAAGTGCCTTTCTTCTTATAGAACACTTTTCCCGAGAATTTGGGCTTGATGCCATTCTATGATACTGCTCGGCAGAATACAATACTGCCCAAGGCTGCAAAAAGTGGCTTTCGGTTGACGTGCGTCCTACTCGAAACGTCTTTGCTCTGCAAGCTTGCTATTAAAATGTTGAAGCCTTTTTACCAGGCTTTCCCAGCTTTGCTGAATAATATCATGAAGACAGTTATACCTCCACTTCTCCTTCTCACTTGATCTCCTAAACCTGCGTCAAGGCGCCTGAATTCGCGGTAATCCCGTTTACGCTCGTCGTCTTCATATCCCCTGGTTTTTCTTCACTTTCAAATACTTGCCATGCAATGTATTCAGTGATCTCCATAATTCATCTACATCTGATCTCCACTGACTTTACCCGAAAAATGTGTAGAGAATATTCAGCTATGCATTTTGCATGTTAAGGGGGGGCGGGGGTGGGGGGGGGGGGGGCTGGTTGGTAATACAGTAAAACCCAGGTAACTCGAACTCTGAAGGGAAAAGAAACGTAGTTCGAGTTAGCGAGGAATTTGAGTTATTAGGGTAAATTTCAGTAAAGTTTTGATCAAGGGAAAGGAAATTTACTTCGGGTTAGCGAAGAATTCTAGTTGTTCGAGTCAATTATCGAGGTTCTACTGACCGTATAAACTGGCCGTAAACTGGCCGCCTCTAGCTTACGGAAGAAGTAGCGAGCAGAGCTTCGACTACATATAAAACGATAAAAAGAGTTATTGAACCCTATCATCACGGCAAGATATCGTCATTTGTTGGAGTTTCTCAGAGGTCAGTTCTTTTCTTCAGCCTTCGGCTTTGGCAAGTGGTATTTCGTTTAGCAGCGCCCGAGAATTAACAATTTGTTAGGTCACTTCAGATGGTAGTATCTCCAAGAACAATTATCTGCTACAAAACAAATCTACTCTTAATTTATATTATTATTCATTCAAAATATTTCCCCGATTCTGATTGGCTAAAAGCACACGTTTAATTCACCATAACCAGTTACTGATGACCAAATTTGGAAGAATTTTGACTTTAACGAGGAAATGACGTCAAAAATGCAGCGTTTTCGCAGGTTAAGGCACCGTTAACCGAGAAGACCTGGGAACGAGGTTGAGTTGTTTTGGTTGTGAACTTGAAAAAATGGCGGACATTTCACTCGTTTCAAGAGTAAGAACTAGGCGAAAAAATAGCGGACATTTCACTCGTTTCAAGAGTAAGAACTAGGCGAAAAAATAGCTAAAAACATGGCCAGAACAGCAAGAAAACAACTCGAAGGGCGACATCTGCTATTTGGAGAATATTTGCGGAGCTGGACAAACCTAAACGTACACTCTCGAAGATGAACTGAACGTCGATGGATCGATGGAGGTAGGCATGTTTTAGCTATGTTTTTAAACTAGGAATTATTTTGAATGAATAATAAAACAGTTATTGAATTCGGCTTTCGCATCATATGAAGAATTATGGAGATCTCGGAGGATGTTATCCGCCTCGGCCTACGGCCTCGACGGATAACACCCTCCTCGATCTCCATAATTCTTCATAAGATACTCAGCCTCATTCATTAACTGTTAATTATAACATAACAAAACTAAATCGCGCGCTCTGATTGGTCAGTTAGCCACTACCATTTGCCCGTGGGTGCACGCCAAGAAACTGAGCTAGCGCGGTAAAATTTAGGCAAATTCAACAAATCTCTTCTCCTGACGGTAAAATACACCGATGAAATGCACAGATGAAAAGTGGAAGTTGAAGGAAATACTAAGCTGTTGTTTTGAAGGAAAAAAGACAAAAGATCAAGCGACAAATTTGCCCTGGATGAATTAATCACTGTTTTCCTCGCGGCTAGAATCGGCTGAAGGAAAATCGAGCGAGCGAAGATTTAAGGTACATTTTGTGTGTTTTTTATAGAAGAGAAAGTCTGTTTGAAATGTAAATTTATCAATTAGCATTGTGTTATTGACTTTTTGGTCAAGCTGATACTAAATTCAAGCAAATATTTTAGGAAACACACTCAAATTCGAGACAGCTTTGTTGTGAAGTTTTCATCGCATCGATTAAAAATTTTAGTTGAGTTTAAACGGGCACATTACGCTGGAATAAGCGAATTTCCTTTGAGTACAGAAACATTTAGGTTTTCAAATAAATTTTTCAAAACTAACTTCTGTGTGTATTATTTTGTTCCTCAGTGTTCATTCATAACAGTCGTTCAGAGAACGGTCGAAAAAAAAAACAGCTTCAGCGCCGGCTGTGTGTCGGCGAATTTCAGTTACAACTTTGACTTCTGGATTTCCCCAGACAGATGTCGATACAAAGCTAGTTAATTTCTTTTTAAAATTAGTGTTACCTGTTATTCTAAAGGAATTACAGTCAAATTTTCTCATTTCTACTTTATGTTTATTTCAAAAATTGTCACATAAATAAGCTTGATAATTATTTCATTTATTTAGTTTTAGCTTATTTTAGTTTTAGCTTATTTTAGTTGGTGTTTATAGCGTGCAGCTATAGTTTTCCCTCAAAGTTTTTACCCTTATAATATTAAGAGCAAGTAGACAGATGCCATTCAGAATAACAACAAAAATCGTTTTGTAATTTACCTGAAGACGGAGAACGGTTGATTCAGCGAAAGAAAAACTCAAAGGCAAGTTTTTGAAAAACATACAATATACACTTAATGTCAGATCCCAAGGGAAACAGTTAGTTTTGTTTTCCCGAGAGTCCTGATGTTTCCCGAGACGAAGTCGAGGGAAACATCAGGACTCGAGGGAAAACAAAACTAACTGGTTTCCCGAGGGATCTGACATTAAGTGTTTTGTTATATTTCTAGAACTTTCACTTCAACAGCAACAAAAGAATAACCGGAGCGAACGAAAACGAACCAAAACAGTCGACTCGGTACTTATAACAACACAAATTTAATTCTCAAAACCACTGAATGAATGATTTACAAACCAAGGTACTTTCCTTATATCATCTGCATCTTTTTCCTCCACTAGCTGCTGTTTTTCTTCTGGGATAACTTTAAAAATCGTTGCCTTTTAGCTTGAGGCTTCGTGATTGTGTTGTTGTGTTCATTCACGAAAAAGAAAACCGGCAGAAATGGCAGTGTTTTTCCCGCCTTCTGTCACGCCACTTTCCACCATGCTTTGATCACGTGCTGCAATGTATCCCGAGCGGGATACATTGTTTAATGTATCACGATCGGGATACATTTGATTTTAGTCAAGGCCACGTGACCAAGAATCAACCAATGGCAGTCCCTGTTTAGTTGAGTGAAATTCTAGGAATATAACAACATGATTTGTTTACGCGCGGGCAGATGGCAGCATACATGAACTCGGACCGATGACTCAACCGAAGGCAAATGGAAAATAATGTTTTCCTCTTTTGATTATGTTATAAAAGAAATGGTAAACGTTGCAGCTGTGCAACCATGGAGTTATGGATGCACTTGGGAGGTTTGCTAAGCACTCAAGAAGCTAGAGGCGCACTCGGCTATCGCCTCGTGCGACTCTTACGCTTCTTTCGTGCTTAGCAACCTCCCGCATGCATCCATAACTCCATGGTTACACGCTGCACGTTTACCATTTCTTAAATTAAAGGCACCAGACGAGAAAGATTACAACGAAAGCTTAGGGCAGAAAAAAATGCCATATAATATTATTAAGTAATGGTGTCGGCAAACTAGAGGATGTTTGTTTATAATCAGAATCTAAAAGCTTTTTTGTCTTCAAATCTTTTTGTCAGCAGATCTCATTTTTGCTACAAAATCAAGCGTTCTAAGATGATCGCCGCGTGCCAACCTGTGCCCGCGAGCAAAAGCAAAAATCAGAAACAAACAAAAGTAAATAACACCTGTTTTACAGGCGAGAACAAGAAGCATACAAAAACTACACCCGTTTTAATAAATAACGAAGTATCATCCCTTTCGCAAAATGGCCAATTCAATTTTAATTGAAGAACCGGGGGATTCCCTTACTTCTTTAGCCTAAAAGGTTACGTGCCACTGAACAACAGGAAGTTGGTTCTAAGGCTTCACTATAGCGAGTCTCAAACATGGTCAACTAATTCACCATTTAGCCTCTTTAACGAGGTGATTCTTGGACGGGATGCCTTTTCAAGAGTGTGAAAGTTGGGCCTACTTTTGCGCTATGACTAATCCTTTTGTAGAATTACCTGATATTCGTTTAAATAATGCTTAATTCTGTTTGCGAAATGAAATGAGTTAGGGCCATAAAATAATGTCTCTTTGTCTTAAACAGGGTAGGGTCAGGTTGCTGTAAATATCAAGTCTAATTACCACGAAACAAAACAAACAACTTTCGTCTCTTTCTTAGTATCTGTTGGTTGTCGCTAAAGGACACGCAATTTTGACGCCCGTCCTAAAACAGCCGGTGCATAGCTAAGGACTGTTCCGAGTCACGGAAGCCAATCAAAGCATGCGAAAATTGCTAGCCAATGAAAATCGCTAAACATCTACCCCTCCTCAGGGTCGATGTATAGCGCTAAAAAGACTCGAGCGACGCTCATTGCGTCGCGGTTATCTCCACCACTATTTACCGCCTCTTGGGAGTATAGTTGTGCACCAGTTGACTACGAAATAAAATAAAATGGCGTAAGTAGGTAAGTAAGTAACAGCTTCATTAAAGTGTCAATGTATTTAGTTTTCACAATTAATTGGGGACACAACAAAAAAGTTAAAATTATTTACAAATAAGAAAGAATGTAATACAATCAAAATATCATGATATCAAACTTCGCAGTCTCAACGGTACACCAACTTTTTTACTTGCTTTTATGGTAAAGTTACTGATATTGGTGAATTTAAGCGTATAAATTATAGTTTTTCTTTTCTGTAAACTGTATAGCGACATCAAACGTCTTCAGTAATGCAAGAGGAAAATTAATTTTGCTAACGATTCCGTTTTGTTTTCGGCTTGACCTATTTCTAGGGCTGAAAGGTAACGACTTCGTCAAGCACTAAGGCAAACTGCTATTTTTTTTTTTTCAATTTACTTCTTATAGATATTTAAACTATAGTTTAGGGTTAGGTGACCAACGAAATTCGGTGATTCTTACGCCTTCTCGTTAGTTGTGAAAGGTGGTTTGTATGCAGTTATCACTATAATTATACTGCAAGAAGCCTTGGGTTTATAAGCCATGTTGTTTGATACCGAGGCTTAGTTCCTTTGTTTATTTTACGCGTATTCTTACTGGGCAAAGGCGGCTATTTACTATAGCTCAAGCGTTTTTGAATCATCTTCATTGGGTTTCCTTCGACCCAGATTTAAAATCAGAGGAGCTCTTATGAATCGACGCGCGTAGCGCCGAGTTGGCAATACTGATCATCTTATATCCAACCGTTAAAAAAAAAAAAATAGATAAAAGCGCGAGTGGAATAATTGTTTTATTAAAAACGTCAACAAAATATCGAGAATTCTTCCCAACTTTATTAACATCCGATTTTCAGCTTGTTTTTAATTTTGAGCAGACAGCAAAGTTACCATGTTCAGAGAGAATGGTACAATGGCTCATATACTGATGGCTAAGCCAATCAGAGCTCTAGAATTGCATTATCCAATGATCCAGTTTGTTAAACGGGAGGGCATTTTGCATGCGCATGGTGCATCCGCTGAACGACAATAGCGTGGGCGCATCAAATCTGATGGCGGGAAATCGAAAACTCGCGTAAAGGTACGGTCCTTTTAAAAGCCATTTCGTTGGTGCTTTGAACACCGTACTTATGGCGCGTTTTCAGGGTCAAAAATAAGTGTATAGTTACCACACAAACTGAGTTGCCAAATAAATGATTGTCTGGATGATTGTTGGTTTGTGACCTGTTTTGACGTGCTGTCTTGCGATGGAATCCTTTCGTCCTGTCATGACTTTCAAATCCACACTTCTTACTCGAGTTGATTTGAGAATGGTTTACGTGCATGCATAATGAATGATTTTCCAGTAATCGGAGACTTAGTTATGCGCACAGGATTATGGGATCGCCAGGGGGCAAACATTGGAAATCGCTACAAAGAAATGTATGGCGTGGAGCTGTTTCTCCGTTTAAGACCAGTGTCTTTGGACAGAGAATGCAGCATTTTGCCGTGATTTTTTGAGAAGCGGAGGTGACTAATGTTGGTGCGTTGATTGTAAGTTTTTGTGGGATCAATGCGATGAAATCTATCGATAAACACTCCTTCTTGCGAAAGGTCGACTGTGAAATTTACTGAATGGTCTCGAAATATATAGTACCTAACTTACCAGGTATAAATGAGGGGGGAATGTGGACTCATTTATTAAACCTTTCCAGTTGTAAGTACATGTGCTAATATTTACAACGAGTGTAAAAATTTTACGTTCGGCTCGGCGACGATCACAACGCTGAGCCAGTTTGTGACAACGATCGAAGGTAAGCTTATGTATTGTCGAATTTGATATGTATTAACTTTAAAAGCAAAACATCTTCCCCACATTAATATATTGATTCCTTCTAGCCAAAAAAACACAAGCGAAATGTTTTGTCATGATCCAGAGCACCAATTAGTTCTAATGCCTTTTCTGATCATTTTGAGGGAAGATGTAGAATCTCTGAATTTCGCACATCAACTTGGTATTTATTTACACGGCTCACTGCTTTTGTATCGGAAATCTTACTAGTTCGTACGATTTCTGCGTCATGTACTAATGGTTAAATACCATGTACTTTCCATGAAATATTTCGTAGATGTTACTTTGTTTATACCAAAGTAAACGAGGATTTTTTATTTTTATGGCCACGTCCTACGATTGTTTAGCGTCATAACCCGCACAGAGCTGATCGCGGCCGAGCATAGTTACACTCGTTGTAAATATCACCACACGTAATTAAAACTAAAAAGTTTAAATGAGACAATCCCCCCACATGTATACCTAAGTTTGCACTATATATTTCGAGACCTTTTCTTCATGTAGATCACTGTGTAAATTCAGTAAACATAAATTTCACACTCAACCTCACGCAAGGAGTGTTTATCGATAGAATTTATCGCATTAATCACACAGAAACTTGAAATTTCAACGCACCAACATTAGTCACCTCCGTTTCTCATAAAATCATGGCAAAGTGCGGCATTCTATGTCCAGAGACACTGCTTTTAACGGAGAAACAACTCCACGCCATACAATTCTTTATAGCGACTCGCAATGTTTGCCCCCTGGCGATCCCAAAATCCTGTGCGCAAAACATGAGTATCCGGTTACTGGAAAATCATTCATTACTTTAATTTGAAATCTTTTTGTATGCTTTCTATGGAACCAAATAACGCAATTTCTTAAATACAATTTTTTAAACTCACCCGCATTACTTTTGAAATCACCTTTTTTGCATGCTTACTTGCGAAGGATTATTCGATGATCAATTTCGTAAATACGTGTTTTTTTTTAAACCATCATTACTTTTGAAATCTGTTTGCATTCTTACTTAAGAATTACGTAGCAGTAGGATTATTTTATGATGAAAACATATGAAGCAATTTCTTAAATACAATTTTTTTCAAATCGTCATTACTTTTGAAATCCGTTTGCATGCTTACTTGCAAAATAGGTGACAGGAGGATTTTTTGATAAAAGAAACGAAGGATCCTTTTTTACGTGGGGATTTCGACTCCATGGATATGTTTACCCGCGTCACTGTCGAAAACGCGCTATTGTGCTTCACTGCACCCAACACGAAACGCGACTCAGTGACTCCCAAAATGACTTTTGAATTCGCTTTCGCTGCACAACAGAATGACTTGCGAACTTTCAACCAGGCGTTTCTACCAGAAAGGCCCGAAAAGAGTCTGGAAACTCCTCCCCAGTGTCTCCGGGTCATCGATCAAAAATGGCCGCTCATCGTTGAGTTGATCGACTTTGATCGTTTTTCTAAGAAATGAGCTTGACACCTGAGCATTCGCATTTCTTGCAAAACCTTCGTCTACACCTAATAGATCTTTCGAGAAGATTGGAACAGGATGTTAATGAAAATGTTGCTGAATATGAGTTGTTTCGGTTGCAACAAACGTCGAATCAGGCGTTATACATGTAGTCGTACATGAATTATTTAACGAGAACCACGTGCTTTCGGGGGGTGCATGGTCTTATCATTGTGCCATTTTATGATATTCTGACTGTACAAACTTGCGAGTGCGTAGCTCAGTTTTGCGAATGGATCCCAATTTATTGAGGGAATGTGCCCAGCGTCTACAGGGGCGGATCTAGGGGGAGGGTGCCGAGGGTGCGCACCCCCCCCCCCCTTCCTGAGATGACCTGCGGTTTTCTATATAATACAACCGGTATTCTGCAAAAAAACAAAAAAAAAACTATGTGGTTTATTGGTGTTGAAGTAGAGCAAGACACGAGTGCATCCCCTCCTAAAAAAAATCGTGGATCCGCCCCTGGTCTAATTGAAACAGCCGATTTTATCCAGGGTTCAGGAGTTAATGGCGGATCCGTTGCATCATCAAGCGCACCATCGAGCACATCCAACACACTTCCGCGAACTGAAGACAACAACTCCATATCGAGCGGGTCTTGTGGCTCACATTGTGCCGTTCCTAATACCGCTACCTCTGTTTGAAAACTGGGCCTTAACAGGTAAAAAATGACCCAGAATTAAATGACAAGTATATGTTGCGATTCAGTTTTATCCTTCATTTAAATTTTATTTCCCACTGTTTTCAAAGTTATTACAATACATTATGATACTCAAGTACTAATTATCAGGAGAAAATGTTTCAATCACAACATATTCATGTATTTCAAGAAAATTGCAGGAAATTGATATATAAGAAAAAACCTTGTTTCTGTTAAAAGTTAGGATTCAATACTAAAAAAGTTAGCATGTGTTTTTTGCAGCATGCTGATGGTGAGAAGTCGATGTGAAGTGCAAGGCCTTCATGTGAACCACAACCTCAGTAGCACGTGTTAAGCAGGCTAACTAAAGGAAGCGATCATTGTTTTTATAACTTCCTTTTTAACAAGGAGATTATGTGCCCGGATTATGTGTTTTGTGGGAGTAGAGATACGAAGGCAATAGTATCTTTCTGTTAAAGGTGCCTTTTATCATTTTGTTATATGATTCCAGTGGGAACTGAAGTTTGCAGCCAGTACGTACAGTAACATTTTATTAGTCCCATCATCAGCCTGTAAAGCAATAAAGAACGAACCAATCCTACCAAGGACTTTTGAGTTTGGACCTCTTGCTTGTTACTTAATAAAAGCCTCGCTGGTTCTAATTTGACTCAGAGTTAAGCTGGTGACACATGGTTCAATAAGAAACAGTGAGTTTTGTTTCCCTGAGACCTTCAACACCGAGGGGAAACTAAACTCACTGTTTCCCATGGGGCCAATCATTAAGTGTTTCACGCCGGGCCAGAACACATGCAAAAAGCTGCAAGGTAGTAACTACTTTTGCATTTTTTATTCGTTTGAGCTCAAACTTGGCAGGATGGTAGAAATCTGTATTCCGAAAAATCCTATGTTTTTTGTTTTTCGATTTTAACGGTTTTTGGCGGGAAAATGACGTCATAAGATTGACAGCAAAATTAAAATTTCAAGATATGGCAACAAAAATAAACAATTTTGAAAGAACGTGACGTGATAGAAACAAATGTGAAAAAACTTTTGGAAAAGCTCAATTGGTTTAGGAGATATAGCATCTTGAAATGTCCTTATGTTTCTAAAAATAGTAACAAAATGGCGGGAAATTCAAAAATCAAAGCTTAATAACTCTCCAACCGATTGAGTTTTTGAAAACATTTTTTCACATTTGTTTCTATCACGTCACGTTCTTTCAAAATTATTTATTTGTTTTGCCATACCTTGAAATTTTAATTTTGCTGTCAATCTTGTGACGTCATTTTCCCGCCAAAAACCGTTAAAATCGAAAAACAAAAAACATAGGATTTTTTGGAATACAGAGTTCTACCATGCTGCCAAGTTTGAGCTCAAACGAATACAAAATGCAAAAGTAGTTACTACCTTGCAGCTTTTTGCATATGTCCTGGCCCAGCGTGTTTTGTCATAACCCCCAACTGAAAATATAATAATCTACAAATGGGTATGATGTGTATGAGATCAAAAATCGATAATACAGAGCTGCAACAATAATTCATCAAAGTGTATGAAGTGGGAGAAAATGCAAAAATTGATTGAACAGCCCTGGTACATTTCTAGAAACTTCACAATTTAAAAAAGTAACTGACACAATAGTAAACTTAAGTTGAGAGTTCACAAAAGGTAGAGTCCAATGCGCTTACAAATTTTGCACCGTTAAGATGCACGTCCTGATCAAGTGCAAGTCCAAGGTTCAAGCTGTCGTCACCCTAGGCCTAGGGAATTATTGAGTTTTGTTCACCCTAGGGAGTTAATACAGGTTTGATGCGCATCACGTGATATGCTCTTGTCCAATAGAAAACTGTATTTCAGTTGGGGAGTATAACAACATTTGGTGAGCAACAAATGTTGCAGCCGTTGCTCAACAGGTGTAGAACAGTGTATCATGCAGTGTTGGATGTTGATCGAACGTTGTTGTAGGAGAATAGAAAAGCTTTATTTAATTCCATTCATTTGAACACAACATTTGTTGAGCAACAAATGTTGAACCATGTATCACTGCCTTTATGAGACCACCAGTTACATAATTACATGAATTTGTAATGGTAACATTGTTATTAATACTAAATAATATTCAAATGTTTCAACACTAGTTCATTTCATAGTGTAAATCATCTCAGTTAACAGAACCACTGTACGCCAGTAATGACAAGAGCAAAGTACAAGTACTCTTTTGCCTCATGTTTCACTTCTCAGTGGCAGCCATTAAAAAACTCATGATTGAACACTGTGTGTTGGCGTACATGATTCCAATCATATGAATGGAACCAGTCAGTACAAACATTAACCACAAAGGACTGCAAAGGACCGCAAACGAATATGCCGAAGATCGTAGGATCTATAAAGAACTGCATGATCAGCAAAAATGAAAAGTAGACATATTAAATTCTGCAAGGAGAATACTACAATGCTGATCGTACTACGTAAAAATTAACTCTGCAAGACATCAACACGACACCGAAAGAACTCAAAACAGAGCGGGATTGTGGCCATAGACAGCTGTTTCGCCCTCTTTGGGGTTCGTCAGTATGGCGTAACAACCAGAGAAAACTCTGGTGAAAAATATCCGCGCACTCTGATTTGAGCCCTGACCTCGGACTCTCATCTGGAGGTGGCCCCTCTAATATCAATACCATATACCTCTATCTCGCCCTACACTCAACAAAAATACTTAAAGAACTTCTTGGGAATCTTGTCTGTGCTGCCCAATATACAGGCCAGCCTCAGAAAGATTCCATGTTTCACCTAAAAAATACAGTGCACAGGATATTTACAGTGCATGAGGTGCCGTTTTTAAGGACTGTACGGGACCATGAGTTTGTGAAATGAGTTATATTTTGCAGTTTATACTATCTCAAACTGTTCCAGACAGAAAAACTAACTCAAGGTAAAACAATATTTTATTATGGACGGAACATTAGAAAAGTGATGGGGGGGGGGGGGGGGGGGTGGGGGGGGAGGGTTAAAAACAAGAAAATTGTGCAAGAGAAATTGTCCAAACAAAATTCCTGAAAAGAAAAACCTAAAGAAAAAATAAATTTTCCACATGATGGGTCACATTTTGATATTAAATCAGTGCTCAATATCATTAGTACCTCTGGTGTTAAGAAAAAATTAATGAACACATTTTACATGTTGCAAGAGAAGTGTTAGTTCAGTGTGTATATTTTTTCATAGATCAACTTCAGTCACAATTAGTCACAATGAATTGCCATTGCCAGCTGATTATCTTTCAAAGACTTTCCTTCTGCATTAAATTCATCAAAAATATAACACAAAATTTAAACATAAAAAACTGTTGTGTTACAGTTTGCATTTCTTCAAATCGTAATATATTACATTTTATTTAAAAAATTTAATATTTAAAGTAACATTATGTAGCATTTTTATTAATTACTTTAATTACTTTAATTAATTACGAACACGGGGTTGCAGTTAGGAAAAAATTCACGCACAGCCAAAAGTCCGAAAAAATTATTGCTGGCCAAGAATTTTCCACCCACACCCCATCACTTTTCCAATAGTCTGTCCCTTAGTTGTCAAATACAAATGGTGGAAAGGGCGGATTTAGGGGTGGGCCCAAAATAAGGCTAATGACACCATGTGGACAGGTCTATACTGGCTGGTGCATATTGCATGCAATATAAACATTATTATCATATAAAAGTCATCGCAGTTACTTACGCAACTGAAGCAAATGCGAAAAAAGCCTAAAATATTGTTATATAATCTCCTTTTATAAAATCGATCATTACCTGATTAACTTGTGATTACCGTCTATGTGCCATGATAAAGGATTAAATTAACTGCAAAAACCGTGGACGAAGATCCTGCTAGTTTTAAACGTTGGATCTCTAGAAAAGAGATCTAATCAGCCAAAATATAAACAACCAAGAACGAGAAGTCCAAAGACTACTGCAAAGTTGATTTAAAACAATGTGTATTGTTTTTTATAACAATATTTCGGCATGCCATACCAGTCGTCTTACAGATGTTAACATCCTGTTCCAATCTGTTAGATTAGACCCCAAGAAAACCAAAATAATGGTTTTCCAAAAAGGCACAAAGAAATGTGATTATGTTTTCACATAGGCAATGAAATGATAGACATTGTAAAAGACTATACTTACTTAGGGACTCGCATCTCGTCTCCCGGAAACTTTACACTCTCACTTGAACATCTTCGACAAAAAGCCCTTCATGCTCTATTTAGTCTAAGACGCCACACTGATTTTAGTAAACTGAAACCCTCCCTTGCAAATAAAATTTTTGACACAATGATCTCACCGATTTTAGCTTACAATAGTGAAATTGTGAAATCAGATTTTAATTATGGGATAACTCCGGAATCGAAAAAACTCATTTACACTTCTGTAAACGATATTTAGAAGTCCATAACAAGTCATCCAATGTTGCATGCAGATCTGAACTTGGCAGATTCCCTCTGATCATTGATATGAATAACAAGATACTTAATTACTTAAACTATCTCCAAGAAAAAGATGAAAATTCTATAGTTAAACAATCTTTAAAAATATCTGTTGACCTTTATCATAGTGGTCAAAATAGTTTTTACTCCAGTCTTAAGAAGATGACTGACTACTATGATTTCCCAGGCTTTAATTGTAATTTACTGAATAAATGTAAAATTAAGCAATATGTAGATCTTATGCAAAAGAAATATATCACTTACTGGAATCATACCCTTCAACATTCACAAAAACTTAACTTTTATTATAAAATCAAAACGAATTATAGCCCTTCTGTCTACCTAGATTTAACAAGAAAGAATCCTTCTAGGAAAACATTAGTGAAACTGAGAATAAGCAGTCACAAACTTAAGATTGAGACAGGTAGATACGACAATCTACCACGTGGCGAAAGGTTATGCAATCTCTGCAATTGTAACAGAATTGAAGATGAAACTCACTTTTTATTAGATTGTCCAAGTTTTTCTTCGATAAGAGATATGTTCTTCTCTAAACTAGAACCTAAAATACCGTTTCTACGACTACAATCACAAGAGTCCTTATTATCACATCTGATGAATTCTACTGACTATTTTATTAACATCCAATTAATTTCATTTATATCAACTTGCTTTGAATTGAGAGACAAACGTTATCTCCGGAATAATTAATCCTACTGATGGTTAGAAATAAACAATGATTAATAAGTTTCAAATTATTTTAAATACTTAATTTAAAAGGAATCAATGAGTAATGCACCTATCAATGTAAAGCCGGAGGGGGGGGGGGGGGGGGCAGGGCATGGGGTGGGGATTTGATTGTCTTTGTTGTCCCTGGGGTAGGGCATTTGACTGATCTTGTTCTCCCGGGGGAGGGGATATTTGAATCTTTCTTCGCCCGATGTGGAGATATTTGACTGCCGACTCGGACGAAAAAGACTGAGACCTAACATATGTTTCCCGCTTCCACGCTTCACGTATGCGCCATACGGTTTGAAAAGATCAGGAAGTCATGGAGGCCAATGAGAACAAGTGAAGGCTGAGTGGATTTCACTGTTTTGTCTTCAAATTTCGTTTGTTTTAGCGTGTTTTTGATCAATTGAACCTCTTAAAATACTGTGGTATCAAAGTAAACGGAAGTAAAGAGAAACCAGGTCGATTTTTGCAAGTACAATTGATTAGTGTATGGCTCATTCGCTACAATCACCGTAAACTTATAAAACTGACTTTCTTTGTACCCTTTACTAAGAACGGTATATTTAGACTTACAAAATGTGGACTTTCTCCTAAAGGTTTATGTATTCTACGCAGTGTAACACGGATTATGGTTAAAACGTATAATTGCAGCTGTAACAGGAACATTTCTTTGGTGATGCAGCAACGTTTATAAAAGATTGCAGAGTTTTATTTGGAGATATTTTTATTGTGCCTTTCTTAGGTTCTGCCTTGGGATTGACAGCAATGTGCAGCCTGGGTGGGGAAATTTGGTTGCATTTGACTGGAATGATTTGCCCGTGGGCAGGGAATTTGATTGCAAATTTTTGAAAAAAGTCAAATCCCCACCCTATGCCCTGCCTCCCCCTCCCCCCCCCCCCCCCCTCCGCCGGCATTACATTGATAGGTGCATAATTTCAAGTAGCTTTTGCAATACTGTAATACTTTGTTATAGTCATGCAAATAAAGCTTATTGTTGTTGTTGTTGTAGATCTATTTGGTGTAGACGAAGGTTTTGCAAGAAATGCGATTGCTCAGGTGTCAAGTTCATTTCTCAGAAAAACGATCTAGGACGACGAGCGGCCATTTTTGATCGATGACCCGGAGACACTGGGGAGGAGTTTCCAGACTCTTTTCGGGCCTTTCTGGTAGAAACGCCTGGTTGAAAGTTCGCAAGTCATTCTGTTGTGCAGCGAAAGCGAATTCAAAAGTCATTTTGGGAGTCACTGAGTCGCGTTTCGTGTTGGGTGCAACCTATTTTGCAAGTAAGCATGCAAACGGATTTCAAAAGTAATGACGATTTGAAAAAAATTGTATTTAAGAAATTGCTTCATATGTTTTCATCATAAAATAATCCTACTGCTACGTAATTCTTAAGTAAGAATGCAAACAGATTTCAAAAGTAATGATGGTTTAAAAAAAAAACACGTATTTACGAAATTGATCATCGAATAATCCTTCGCAAGTAAGCATGCAAAAAAGGTGATTTCAAAAGTAATGCGGGTGAGTTTAAAAAATTGTATTTAAGAAATTGCTTTATTTGGTTCCATAGAAAGCATGCAAAAAGATTTCAAATTAAAGTAATTATGCATGCACGTAAACCATTCTCAAATCAACTCGAGTAAGAAGTGTGGATTTGAAAGTCATGACAGGACGAAAGGATTCCATCGCAAGACAGCACGTCAAAACAGGTCACAAACCGACAATCATCATCTAAGACAATCATTTATTTGGCAACTCAGTTTGTGTGGTAACTACACACTTATTTTTGACCCTGAAAACGCGCCATAGAATTTTCACTGGCAAAGCAATGCATTTCTATGGTTTGATTTCCAAACTCGTGGTTTTACTTATCAAGGGGGAAATGCATCGTAGCAATGTTCAGCTGTTTTACATGTAAGGCTAAAAGCGAAAAAAAAAAATTACCACGCGAGGTTTATTTATTAGCGCGATGTCTCATGTTAAACTGATCACGGAGACACGCGTTCATGCATGCCACAAAAACATGAAATCTATGGGATTTTTTTACAGTTTTTCGAAAGTTTTTGCGGAAAATTTTATAAAAAGTATTCTACAAGGAATGAACTTAGAATGGATTTAGTTTGAGACAGCAACAATTACGAGTGATTATGTACTACATAAGCACTTGAGCATTTCATAAGCTCAGTTGCAGACAAAACGAATGCACATACCCCACAAAAACGAACAATACTTTTATTTTTCTTTAACTCTAAAAGATACAGAGATTGTTCCCAAGCTACAGTATTTTGAAGCGACTCTTGAGTAATAGCTCCTGTGTTCCACAATCGATTTCTTGTTATTTATCTATATTTGATGACAGTAGTGATCCATTCAAAACAGAGAATGGCCATCACTCCATAAATCTAATTGACGATGTTGTTCACCTTCAAAGACTGTTTAAACATAAGACAGGAAGTTTGTTAAAGGGGTGCATATAATGCTGTTTCCTCAAAAAATAAATGCTACTTCTAGAGGACCCAAATGAGCTGGTATGCGACAACAAACATTGCACAAATGGATGGAGTGAATTTGTCTGTTAGTAATAATTCTGTTGGGAGCTTTTTACTGTATCCAGATGAACCCCTTATGTAAGTTGTACATCATGGAAGAATTATATAGCAGAAACTGATGCATTAAACAAGAATGTGGTTCAATACAGAGGAGAAGCTGTTCTCATTCAACATCATTTGTGAGTTAAATGTCTCACAAATTAGCATATCAACATATGTAGTATCCACAAATGGCATCATTTACGAATAAATGCAATTTTTTTGCAACAGAGGCCAGGATTTATTTAAAAGGTGTATTAATAACGTTTCATTTCGTGCTATTTTGGGGTTGGGGAGTTAGGCTAGATTTTCTTTAAAACGCCAAAGTTATTTGCATAATGAAATGTAAACAAACAGTGTACCATCAAAATAAGGTGGAAAAATCAAAATTCAAACCGATTGCTGTAATTTTTTTCCTTTGTATAACTAAATGATAGAATATTCTTATTTTCAAAACACAATCTTACTGGCATCATTATATTGATTTAAATTTATAGTTGAAGTGCGTGTATTTTATTTCTCAACGAAGACGTACCGGTGAAAAAAGCTAAAATTACTACAGAAGGCGATTTTTCACAGCCTTCATCAAAGCGCCATTTATTCGCGGAAGTATTCTTAGTTTCATTAATCATTAACTTAATTTGGGGAGAAAGGCAAGATTTCGAGATAAACAAGCCAGCGAAAGGGTGAAAAACAGTTTCACGGCAGAATGGACACTTAATGAACCACTGTATTCCTGAAACGATTAAGTTCGATTTTAGAGTTACACTATTGAGAAGAATTAAGTGTCTGTAGGATAATTGTTTCACGAAAAATTAGCATACTGACCTTTTCCTCCTGCTCAAAAAATGTGCACG
Source organism: Porites cylindrica (assembly GCA_964035525.1). Lineage (NCBI taxonomy): Eukaryota > Metazoa > Cnidaria > Anthozoa > Scleractinia > Poritidae > Porites > Porites cylindrica. The sequence continues at coordinate 29,019,193 of OZ037777.1, read as the reverse complement.
AAATGTTAGGTCGTAAGAACATTCAGCCGCCATCTTGTCTTCGAGGCACTGTTTTACGAAAGGAAAGACTGTCCTCTCAAGGGCGACAGCGAGGCTACAATAAAGTCACTTTCATCCTAGAAATACCACGATACCATAAAGAACATGTCTGTGCAACGTAGCACCCAATACACGTCATTCAGCTCCAGAAAACAGCCTGCAAATGCTGGTACTGAACGTAAACAATTCACATAAAATGCCTCTGTGGCAGCTCAACAGCCCATATTGACGCATGCGCATACAAAATGCCCTCCTGTTAGTTTGTTATACCTTGCTACTCTTTTATCATATGTGCAATGTTTTTTGGTTATTCTAACCTTTTATTAGTTCACCTCCGGCTGGAACATCGAAGAAACGTTTTTACGGTTAGAATGATAGAACCGACTGCTCTCCAAGGATGATGTTGCTATCAGGCTAAGATAAAGGGTCAGTGTTTTCAAGGAAACCATCAAAAAACAGAGAAAAAAATAAAGTCGTAACACTGATGGTATTTAAAAACGTACTCAGAAATAAAAGCCTAGCTGAAATAAAAGAAAACTGTACTCTCGACGGACGTTCGTACTGTGACGTCTTAACTTGCTATAACTTGCTGTATGGCCTATCGAGTAATTTACAGCACCCCCTCTCCCCCTCCCCCCTCCCTTCCATTTGCTAAGGAAAGAAACCCTGGGAACTAAGTACCTCTATATTCATCTGATCAAAAACATTTTGATATTTAACTTTTCTTAAAATATAAATAGTTCACATCATTGTCAGGGGCTTTTTATTTGTGCTTAAACGAACAGGCAAGTACGTGTGCAAAAAGCTGTTTTGGATACATCGATATTGTGAGACAATACGGGAAATTCTCTGTTAGGAGATGACATAATGAGTTCAATCTCTCTGATCTTATTTGTTAGGAAAAAATAATGAACAAGATTTTTACATACTGTAAGACGTTTTCTTTTATTGAAATATTTAATGCCACATTGAAGCAAACTGCACTGACATGAAAGAAATATAACAAAGACGCTATAAAAATGTAATGACGGGAAGGTTTGACAAGAGTCTCAATGTTACGAGTAAAAACATTTCATTTTTTCCCGCTGTTTGAGAGAATAATCTACAGTCTCGGACAAAAATAGTTGGAACACTTAGACCAAACGCTGTTTTTTTTCTTTCTCGTGCTCCCCTTGTCCCTCTCAAAAGTTGTTTATCGCGGTTCAGTCACCAAACCTTGTACACCAACATTGAGGGGACAAGGAGACACAAAAGTGTCCCAACAATTTCGACTGAGACTGTAGTATGCCAGAAGGGCAAGGAAAGAGGATATGGACGCGGGGGAAGCACGAATGACGCGCGAGGAAGGAGGAAGGGAGATGCGCCTCTCCTCCCTTCTCCCTCGCGCGCAGTCTCGTGCCTAAATTCACTTCCCTTCCCTTTCGAACCCTGGCACGCAGGCTATAGATAATCAAGTTATCCTAAAATCATATTCATTTTCCTTCCGATTTTAATAATGGTTTTGCCTCGAAGCGAGTTAGCTACAAAAAGAATCGTGCTTTGATTAAAGATTTAATTAAATCATTTCCGCCTTGAGATTTAATTAAAGATTTTCTAAAATATTTTGAAGGCAAAGATCACCTCTTCAGTAGATTTTTTTTTCTTTGCGGTGAAAGATTATAATACGACCTTTAATTTGACATATCTATAGACAATCTGATTGTATACATGGTAAGCCAAAAGTGAGACTGGGTTCTCCTGAAGTTGTAGTGATATATTTTAAATCCATCAAATATCACCTAAAAAAGCATAACCAGTCAATCGCTATTCCTTAACAACCATTTTGTCTCGTTACGCAATGAGAAAGAGCGTCGCGTGACAAGACAAAACGGCTGCGTGGGGAACCAATTCCCGACGGGCTCAGCCGATTACTGTGTCGTCACGAAAGGTGCCTCCACACAAATTTAGGAGCTAAAAAACGTGTGTGACATAACAAAGAGCTGCTGCACAAAAGTCATGAATAGGACTAACATGCCGACATAATAATGCAAAATTTTGATACTGTTATCAGAGTTTACTATTGACAACCTAATACGACGAAAGTAGCCACACAGGGCTAAAAAGAAAATAACCAAATTAACAAACAATACTTTCGCACCTTGCTGTTTACAGTCTATATTTGTAGAATACTATTTTAAGGAAATTAAAACAGCTCCAAAGTTAAAAAGACTCCCCTTATTAGGACTGGGGCCTAGATACTTCTTCAATCATTATCCGGGACACTGAACTCCACCCAGTGTATGCATCACCCAAGGTGTGGCCACTACTACACTGTCCTACCCATAATCCCACTCTTACAGCGCCTTGTGGGATGTTTTCACAGTACCCCTCAAATGACCGATGATGCAGCAGATTAGGGTTCCCAGATGGCCAGTAGTTGTAAACAACAGCCTCAATCGTCATTGGTCCACTACATTCATTTCCATTGAACTTGAAATACCAGCGATTACACTTAAAACTAGTACCTTCGACCGTCATGTTTCCCTGGAATGAGACTCTGAGCGCGGAATTAGACTGCAGTTTGTTAAAAGCACAGTCTTGGAATAAAATCATACAAATCAAACATATTGTAGTGAGGCGAGTAAATATGTATAATGATTGATACTAACTACTCCAGTCAAGAATACTTCCTAATTTTTAAAAACTCTGTAAAAGCTTCAATTTGCGTTATTCCATATGGCCAGGAATCATTTTATCACCCACAATGGTTTTCCTTTTTTTGTTCAAAGAGAATCAAATTATAGGGAAATATAACTTTTTAGTTATTTATGTAATGTGTTGGCAAACGGTGAGTGAGAGGAGAGACTTTCTTCTTTGAAAGATTTTAATTTAAAAAGGAATGAATTTTCTTAGGAGTGTGTTATGATTCTTATTCTATTTACCTTAACCTTTCCGTTATCAGTATCGCTGCCTGATTCCCAAACACATTGTTTCCAGTTGGTTTGTGGTACTACTCTTGCTTGACTTGCATTGACGCTTTCTCCTTTCTCTCCTTTGTTTCCTTTTCTTCCTGGATTTCCCACAGTGTCTCGCTCTCCTTTTATTCCCACAGCTCCGCTCTCTCCTTTCATTCCCAGAAGTCCCTGTTGACCTTTCATTCCCTTTATTCCTTGGGGTCCACTCTTCCCAGGGGGTCCTTTGCGGCCTCTGTCTCCTCTTAGACCCGTCATTCCTTGTGATCCTTTATCACCAATTTGTCCTTTTACACCTTCCCTTCCCTGGGGTCCGAGTGGCCCTGGGACGCCCGGCACTCCTGGTATACCATTTGATCCTGGAATACCAGGGAAACCCAGCATAGATCGCTGAAATTAAAGTCAAGATGACTTGTAATTAGCACGAAGACGACACGGGATCTCAAATGACTTGGTGGGGGAGGGAATGTACTCCTGGGAATTCTTGGTGGGGATGTGCCGCTCGGTTCCCCAAATCCTGACTCAATTTCAGACAAAAACACGTCATTTTTTACACCCCGTTTTCAGACTCTAAAATCCATACTAGTTTTCAGGCCTTGTCTCTAAGAAATTATGCATGTCACCATTTCTTAGTTTAAGAACAGCAACGAAAAAGAATTCTCTTTCCTTCTCATTTGGAATTGAAACGATAAATACGTTCATACACGCTCGTAGCTCCCTCGAAAACAATGATTCGAGACCAAAATGAGCAAAGTTTATACCCGCTAGCCGTCTCTCCTTGTTTTCAAGGCACGGAATGGACCTTGGAGATCATAATCCTCTTTAAAGCCTGCTCGCCTGGGATGGACTTGGATGGAATCAGAGAAAATAAACAATTAAAAATGGACAGGCTCTAGACTTTCAACGAAAGATCATGCTGTAGCGAGGACTTTTAAATACTCTCTGCCATACACTTTTAACGGGTATACTATTTAGTAAATGATCATAACGACGTGGAAGTAATAAAACGGTTTCTGGGTGTACCTAATCTAAGGCGTAGTACTCCTTCAATGTTTATGGATTTCTTACCTGGCATAAGTCTTGTAACTTTGAGGCGTCAGTTTGTTGCTGAGGTGAGGTGGTTGTTACCAGTGAGCCGCCAAAAAAAGAGAGAATCAGGAAAACAGCGAAATACTGAACCATGGCGGTGAGAATTGAACGAGAACACAGCGTTTACTGAAATCACTGCTACGTGTTCACCAATTAATATAGCAAATATTTTAAGTAAATCCTCTGTTCCTGTGTATTGTTTGTTTGTGTTTGCTTGGTTGTTTTTCCTTATATGGCAAGTTTTTTTGCACCTTTTTATTCTCTGTTCATAAGCCCGTTTCATAGTACTGAAACAGGGTCAAAACATGAACATTCCAAAAATAAATGGCTGAATATGAATTGTTACAAAAGTAGCAAAATTGTGTGCATGCTATCACGATTTTGTGTTTCTAACGGTACCCGATCCCTTTCCAAAAATATAACTTTGCCTTCAGTCCAAGTTGGCTATGTTATGTCAGAAAAAGTAGCGGCTCCATTAAGCTCCAGCTAAGCAAGCTTTAACGTTTCTAGTGTTAGTGTGTTTATTTTTAAACTCCCATATCTTATACCTTGATGGCTGAGTGGGGGGTGGGGGAGGGGGGTTAGGGGGGGTCCCTATAATAATCTGTACGGGGAGGCGCTGCCCAAAAGGGTACCTTGTTTCAACTTTTGACAAGGACAAGCTAAAGCAACCAATGGAAAGAATGCATTTAAATTAGAAAAATTGCAAAGTCTAAAAGTCGGATTTGTTGAAAACTAACCAAGATATAGCTCCTCAATGTCGCCAAATTTTACAGACGTTTGTATGGTGGGGGCCGGCCACAAACTTGCTCCCCCCCTCCCCACCCTCCACGCACGAACGTCTGTCTATATATTTTTGAGCTATATCTTTTCACGCTTAAGAAGTATTACTTTCTCATTTGGCAATGTTACAGCCACTGAAATTAAAATTAAACTTCTGTTAGTACTAGATATGTGTCAGATCAGAGGCCGTGACAGAAAAAAGGATCTCCTTCCTCTACTGCTTTGACGTTAGTGAGATGATTGTTTGCGCAAAAAAAAAAAATAACATAACATAAACCAAGAACGAACAAAAGCCTAGCTCAATTTTTTCACGGCCATGAAGCCACAGATTCGAGTCATTTCCAGTCCTGTTAAACCTTGCTCACTCTTAGCTGTCGCTTATAAGCCGTGGGATTGTACACCTTCTTAACGGGTTTTAATTCAGCGGGAATGCGTACAAACCGGAGGGGCTTTAGTAACTGAGGGGGGGGAGGGGGCGTATAGATGGCATAGAAATAAGCTGTAGCAGTGCTGATCAAAATACATTTTTGCAATTACTGCTCGTTAATTAAGGCTTCAAAACGTCATTAGAAATCGACTTCAATTTATTTCCATCAAGGGGGCAGCGTGTTATTTTCGGTGGGGCATATATTCGGACATTTTTTTTTTTCTTTGTTTACAGCCATGATATCGGCCCATAACTGAAGAGGAGGGCTAATAAGTGAAGGCGCTTATTCGCCACTTTGACTGGGCCAAGAAGTCTGTCAAGTGCGTTGTGGGACTTTTGGGGGAACGCGTTTTCAACAATGGCGAATAAGCGGCAGTTTACGCTGTTTCACGGCATTGGTTTAGATTTTCAGATCCAGAGGAACAAGAGCAAACTGTTCTTCACTGACGCGCTAAATGCATGTAACAAGTGCATTAGTGTACAACGTGACATACATAGAGCTGTTACAGAGCTACAGGTTATTTTAATAGAAGGATGTATCTCTAAATTTCTACATGTATAGTAAACAATATTATTTTCAGGGTTTCTGGTAACTCGTCTTGGCAGAGACTCTCATTCCTTTCATCCCGCGCTGAATCGATTGTCCCCGTCTTTTTACTTCCTAAACTCTTGGCTACTACAGCTAAAAGAACAGTAACTTTCATAAAAAAAAGCGTACATTCAGACGCAGACAGGGCTTACAGATGTTAAAAACTCGAGAAAACGTTCTGGTTTCGTGATTTTCCTGTTTCATATTTAAAAGAGTTCATTTATAGCATTAAAAAAATGGGATGCAAAGTTCTAAACGAGGTATGTGGAAAGACGCACCATTTGCCAATGGAAAGTATAGGAAAGGGTATCTTGTCTGTCAAAAATGGTAAGTGCAGGGTTAAGGGGTTAGTCCTCGGGGCGGAGCCTGATCCCCATACAAAACTTAGTTGAGAGCCCCCCCCCCCCCCCCCCTTGCCATTATGATCTATGGAGTCAGTCAATAAGACAGCGCAACGTCTGTGTTCTTATTTTTGCTGTAGCAGACGTCGTTACATAATTTGGAAATTTGGAACGTGACCTTCCTTTCTGCAACCGATACTTGCTGCAAAACAATTGCGAGACATTTATGTTAGAGGCAGCTTCCTTCCCGAGCGATAACAAATTGTGAGTCATGAGTACGTAACACTGACGTAACATAATGGGGCTTACGCAGAAACCGCGGAGGACGTTTTCCTTATTGAAGAAAACTTGCTCTTGTAACTGAAGGGCTTTAAGCCGGTAGTCACGCTATGATTTTTCCAAAGAAAAACGAAAAGGTTAAAACTGGCTGAAAACCGGATAGATTAAAATAATCTGTTGCATCACCATATATTTTCTTTGGAGATAAATCGGGCATACAATCGCTGTGTGTAAACCAGCTTTCAAATAGCAAAACAAACAATGAAAATGGATAGGAACATTTTTATACATTTTATTACTATTTTCTACTCAACTAAGTCGTGCAATGCGAACGCCCAAAGACGAGTTTTAGTTTCTCTTTTTATAAAACTCAGACCTATTTCGTACGGTCTGGCATGTTTTCCACTCGCTAATCTCATAACCACAAACGTACATGAATTATTTTAGGGTACAAGCTCGCCTGATAATTAATTTTAGTAGCAACATAGTGGAGCCCCGCCATACGACCACCTCGTTATTACGACCATATTCTCTCGATTCAAACGTAGAAATCAGACTTATTTTAATTTCTATTTTTTCGAAAGTCACCCGTTAATGCGACCATCTCATTTTTACGACTAGGATTTTATGGCCCAACGGTAGTCACATTAACGGGGTTCCATTGTAGTTAACTTACTTTATGACTCCCGTTTTGAGGATCAAGACTGACCCTCACTGAACTGAAACAAGAGGGTGTGAATGGGGTTAACCGACTAGCGACAAAGAGCGAAAAATATTACCGACTACCGACAAAACGAATAAAAAATTACCGAATACCGACAGGAAAAATATTAACCAACTACCGACATGGGCTGACATTATCAATATTTGTTTTCAGAATAAAGAGCATTTTGCATTTTTTTTTTCTGGCCGTTAGGAAGTAACCTCTTTAAATTTATGACTCATTAGATGGTCTAACAGAAAGAACTTCCTCTTTTGTTGATACAGGTACATTACTACAACCAATACCTTAATTACAGAAGCCACACCTTAAAGATGCTACCAACTTTATAAATTTTATTGAAAAGACAAAGGTGAAAAACCTGAACGTTTCTTGTTTCGTTCCGAGAAATGCTTAGATCAATCCTCAAAGAAAATTATTTCCAGTTTAATGGAAAGCACTATCGCTTAAAACCCACGATACCGCGGTGAGCACACACAGCAGTTTCCTTTCCAAAATTTTCATGGCCGCATACATTGAAACAAACCGTCTTCAAACCAACTGTTTGAAAACGCTACATAAATGACATTTTTTTCCCTGTGGGACAAAAGTAAACCAGACATCGTAGATTTCTTCAAATTCACGGAACGAGTAAACTTACACATCACCCTACTATGAAATTCACGGCCGAAATATCTGACACTGAGACAATCTTTTTAGACACGGTTGTTACCAAGGCACAACATTCAACGAAAAACTAGAACCACTACGTGGAACTTACCGGGGCCCAGTGGGACACGGGATTGCATAGATATAGTTTACCTCTTGCACCCCTCCCCCCTCCTCTGTGGAGGCTAATACTTAGTCTGAATTAACTCATGCAGAAGAAAAGCAACAAAATGCATGAGAAAGGGGGATGTTGTTGTAAGTTTGTTCAGTGTTATTACAGCTAACGATCTGTGTTATAGTAGTGTTTTTACACTATGATGTCAACAAGTGTGATCTGTATAAGGTTTTTATTTGTTTTTAAGTTTGGGTGAAAAAGCAAAAATCACTGACAGTTTTGGGTTGAATGGTTAATGACAAAGTTTGCAAAGAACAGAATTATCACAATTTCACATTTTCTCAAGTACGTTATCGTCAGGTTTATCATTGAGATTTATTAATCACATTTATCTATTTTTGGCGAAAACACTGTGAATTTGAAATGATAACAGACATAAGACATTTTTGAAATAGATCTTTGTGGTCATGCCGATTGTTGTCTTGCACTGTAAAAAATGTCATCCAGTGTTATATATGGACATAATAAAATGCTTATTTATTGATGACTGAGTATCATTTGTTAATTCATTGCACATTGAAATGGAGGCATTTGATTGTAAGGCAGTGGTTGATACATAGTGGCATTCATCAATATGACCTATAGTAATTGTAGAGGAAGTATTTCTTTCCTGAACTGGGTAAATTTTTTGTAGTATTAAAGTGGTGCAAAGCCTTGATTAGATTCTACTATTTGTATAGTAACATTTAATGCATCTGCAACTGCTTGAATGATAAGTTAAAGTGCATCAGCCCATGTACATTGAATACACATATTATTCAGATATCTTAGCCATGAATTTTCGGTATTGCTCTCAATAAATCTCTCTGGATTGTCTCTCATAAATTGAACCCCAGCAGTACGTATATGCATATGATGGTTGCTATTGGTTGAGGTCACACTAGAGACTTTACTATGGTAAAAAGGGCCACTATGGTAAGTCTCGTAACGTCTTCTTTACCGTAGTAAACCTGACAGGTCCACTTAAAAAAGGCATTTGAAACTTTCCAGGCGTTTTTTCTCGCGTGATCGGTAACGTGAGAGTGAAAAGTAAAACAAATGATGACATGCTATTATGAGAGCTGACTAAACTGAAATTACTGAACTGTAACTTCCTGAGAGCGTGACCCTCACAAGTGTACAAAGATGGTTCAATGTGAGAGAGTATTCTTGGTTTTCACCTGACGTCATTAGAGTTTCCATATTTGGGCATCCGCCATCTTGGTGCCCCTGGCCCGTGAAATTTCAACCTCGTCCCCAGGGTCTTCTCGCTTTCCAATATGGCGGCGACAGGAGAGAAGACCCTGGCACACAGCAGAAATCACGTGACTGATTTGTCCACGGAGAGTGGAAATTTATTCAAAATGGCGGCCAAGATAAAGAGTGAGAGGATCTGGGTACGAGGTCGTGAGACTGGTGAAAAACAAACAAAATGGCGGCAAAGGCAAACTCAAAAGAAGCTAAAAATATGAAAGAATGCACTTACAAGCCACAGGAATACGGTAGAATGATATAGCGATCTTATTTTCTGTTCAATGACCTTCACTTGTTTTAAGCCTGAACGTTCTAGCGTACACGGCACTTAACAACTGTCTACAACTTAATTTCTCGATACCAGCCTTTTTTCACTGTTTTCTTTTTTTGCCTTACCCTGAGTGCCAGAGGTTCAGTTTTGTTCTTTCGTGAAAGGGGAAGCTTTTTCTAACCGTGAGCGCAATTTATTTCATCTTTAGTTAGGAATTTTCGAGAACAGACCTCTGAAGCCAGGGAATTTTTTGTCATGACGCTCTAAAAACTTTTCCGCTCCGAAATTCAACTAAGCATTAAATTGAGTCGCAGACACTTTAAGCTGATAAGTTATCGTCAGTTTTGTTACAGATCTTCATGAGGTTTTTGACTATTGTTTTTCTATCTGCATACATTTTAACTGAACTCTGATATGTAAAAAAAACAATTTTTTTTCGGAAAACAAGAACCAGAGAATACTATTTTGTTAATATTATTTGAGGAAACTTTGGTTGAAAATTAAACAGTTCCTTGTTCAGTTTGGATATTTTGTCACTTGATGTGGTACAGGTAAGGTAATAAAATTATTGTCTATCTTCATCTACTTCACAGTTTTTAGACTTTCTTATTGGCTTTTGATATTTAACCCTGTTCACAATGCTTCCGGGTAATAGAGATAGGGGCCTTATTTAATCTAGCAAAGACGCTGGTATTAGTCCCCTACAACAACAAAAAATGCCAAGTGAAAAGCCCAAGTACAAGAAGGTTGGAGGTCAAGCAGCCGAGGATCAAAAACAAATCCGAACTTCCAGTTGGTGAATAAACCATCCTGGATCGCTCCACACAAAGTTTTACAGTTGTCATTGATTGATACAGTCTTTTATTTATTAGTGAAGAATAAGAAAAGGGGGGAGGTGGGATGGGGGTTAAAAGAGATGGGGGCTTATTGTTAAAACTTTCTTCCCCTGAAAAGGAGGGCTTATTTGAGAGAGGGGGCCTTAATAGAGGATTTAAGATGTTCTTATTATTGTTTTTTTGTGCCTCTCGGATGTAAAAAAAAAAAAGCATTAACCCCACTTTAATAGTTAGCAAAAGGTGAAGAGTGTTTCCATTGTTTGTAATATAGCAATCCAAAATGTATTCTCCACTTTGAAATAGATTTGATTTTTATTGAGACATGACTTGGTAGTGGTGTGCTGATTATTGATCATAATCTATCATTGATCAGAAACCTAAAGCAAAGTGAGTCTTGCTTATACAAAATGTTCAATTGATTGTTGTGGAAAATTCACAAAAACATTGTTGACAAATAAGGACTACACCTGTGTTGTCTTTTCGATGGACTCTTAAATTATGTAGTTTATATGATGTTTAGTTGGTTTAACTATGTGACAGATAAGCCTCTGCTTGCAGGGTAGGTTGTTTGTTTTGTTCACTAACAAAATTACATCAGTGTTGAAAGTGGCGCATAGGGGGCACAAAACTATA
>OZ037777.1:28963178-28998178 GCA_964035525.1 Porites cylindrica | reverse complement strand
GTAATTATACCATTTTGTAGATGTTCGAAAATCCTGGGAGAAGCAGGCAAGCAAGAAATTTTACAACAAATGCTCCGAAAATTCTAGATCTCAAATCGTCTTCCGAACAGATATTTTCCCGAAAATTGCCGTTGGATGCCCGCGTAAATTGCACGATGGAAGGTTCACTCAATTTCTCGATAAGTTTCACGATGAAAGGTTCACTCTTAAGTGATCGCTCGTAAATTTGTCTCTCCAAATATTCACTCTTAAATTTTCGCTCATAAACTAGTGCATCCTAAAGGTTGGGGAACGTGTCGTTCCCCAACAAGCTATAATCTTTCTCTTGACTGTCCTCCATGCCTCGTGCTTTTCAAAATGGCGGATAAGATTTCAATGAGCCAGCGATATATCTTAGTCAGCAATATATCCCTAACAATGTAACGTTGAAAAAATGACAGAAACCGTCTGCATTTTATGACCGGTGTCCAGCCTTCGGCTGGGCCCCGGTAATGAGCCGTGAGAAAAAGCTATCATTGACGCAAAGACGCATTTTAAACGGAAACCTTCCAGTATATACATTTTCACCTCTTACCACCCACCAATTGTTAAAATCGATTTGACAAACAAGAAGCCTTGAGAATCCTACGAAGAAACTCCTCTGAGGAAGTATTTCAGATTTCAAAAAGCGGTTGATGGACAGAGGCTGGCCACACAATTTTGAAAGAAAAATTGCTATTAGAAGTAACACTCACAGAAGGAAAGCAGCGCTCCTGAAACAAAACAACAAGGAAGAAAAAGAAATATTGCCTTTCGTGACACAATACAAGCCCTTAGTGTCTATTATAAAAGAAGCTTTAATGAAAAAGTGTAATCACATACAAAACTAGCCACTACAGCTGTGCCTTGCCAAATTTTGAAAGAACCACTTAACCCTCGGACGCACACGCAAAATCATAGCCCCACCATGGTACAAGAGGGGGGTACATGGAACCTCTCCCCAGAGTTTTTATATGTTGCAGTATTTCGAAACGATTTTGCCTTCACTGGAAAGCCTTTGATCTTCTTAACAAGATGAGGTATATTTTATAAACGGTGGCGCTGCTGGAGGCGCGTGACGTCATCAACAATGGTCGCCATCTTGGATTTTACCAGAAATAGTAATTGCTTGACATGAATAATAATAACACTTAAATATGCACTTTGCATTATTTCAGCCATAAGATTTACTTTTATTGCTGAAAAGAGTTGAAAAAAAAAACACATTTTCACTCAAAATGGGTTGACCACCAGCTACTTATTACGTCATACCTGGTAACCATAGAAACTGATCATCGCTGAACTTGTCTCAAAATGCGTGCGAGGAATAAAAGAATATCTACTGAAAACGTCAGGTGCTGATGTTTTATCCTCTTGGAAAAATCCCAGAAAAACCTAAGGGGGGTGGCATCCACCCCTCCCCCCCTACCCCTTGTACGTCCGAGGGTTAAAGTGTTATTTCTCTGAGAAAGGAAAATTATGGCAAAGGACATGCTTGTTAGGGCCAAAACATTAAAGATATAGATGTGCAGCCTGTCACCCCATGCAGTTTTTCAGTAAGAATAATTTAAGTATCCAAAAGGCTGGAGTCCATTAATCAATTAATTACTTTTTACTGTGCCCTGTAGTCGACAGGGAAACCAAGTTCGCATTTACAATAAAAGCATTGGTAATTTCATCAGTACTCACGATATTCATTTGGCAAACAATGGGGAAATAAACGATTATGTTGCATAACCAAACAAGAGTTAATCAAATGATGCATTCTTACAAGTTTCACTCTTTCCTTAGGGATCAAAGTCTTGAAACTGGGTGAAATACATAAAAAATCTTAATAATTAACAAGCGCTTTTACTTATTAACTGAGATTTTCTGACAACCGACAAAAATCAAAAAGGTTTAACCGACTACCGACAAAGATCGAAAATTTTAACCGACTACCGACAAAGTTACTGAATTTTAACCGACAACCGACAAGAGGACCCCCCCCCCCACCCCCCATTCAGACCCTCTTATAGTGATTCCTGTTACCAAACATAAGGTCATGAAAATAAAGGGGTGATACAGTAACATAAAATGTATGGGGCATTTGCTTGTTGATAGCGGGGCTCCCGCGCGCGCGAAGCGCGCGTGGGACAGAGCCCCATACCCATGGAATATGGTCAACCTCTTTTCGTTTGGTTGTCACGTGATTGACCGAGCGTACGTACGTACGTACGTACGTACGTACGCGTCTACAGATTGTATGGGTGGGGTAGGGGAGACTATCAAAAGGAAGGGAGGGGTGTCTCAGGCGTGTCTTGGCAAGTCCACATCTTTAATATAGGACATTAACAATATGGTCAATTGACAGCTGTCTAAACAGGATAGCCACTGACCAGTATCCCATGACCATATCGCGGGCTCATGTGTCAACTCATCGAGGTGACGTGATTTATTTGGAAGCTGTCCGCTGACCAGTTAACTGTTTTACTAGATCGCGAACAACGTTCAATCTCATACTTTTACTAGTTTGGGAGCACAGGAAAACTGATAATGCACACATATTAGACATCAATGTTTTGATCAATTGACAGCTGTCAAAACAGAGTACCCGCTGACCAGTATCACTTGACCGTATCGCGGGCTCAGGTTTCGACCCGTCGAGGTCAAGTATTTTTTGAAGTTATCCGCTGACAAGTAAACTAGTTTTCAAGTGATCGCAGGCTCAAGTTCAATTTTTTTTCTTAATTCATATGAAATGTGTTGTGTTTATGTGCTGCACAATTAAAATTTTGATTGCAAACTGACATCGGACGTGAAAATTCAGCCAGCTGTTACAGGCAGGGAAGACAGTTGCTTTTGTTTTTTCTCACAATGGTCACGCGTTGGTCACGCTCTACGTCCAATTTTTATGCTCTGATTGGTCAAAATTTGACAGGTGAGTTCATGCGCAAAATTTATGCAGCATCTTGAATCTTGTTTACTTTGACAGCTGAAGCTGACAGAGTTTTGTGTCAACTTGTGATGTTTTTAACTGTCTTTTTCCACCGGATGTACAAAATGAAATTCAGCTGTTATCAGGAGTCTTCTGTTACTCATGGCTAGTTTGTTTATTGGGTTTTTGGTTGAGAAAACGTCGCTGGTCAAAGTCGGAAATCCGATTTCGGATGGCATCGTTTTCGTTTTCACCTTGCTTGATGCGTAAGAGGATTGCAAAGTCTGAAGCGATACTGGCTTTACCTGATAACTTTCAGGAGCTGCATCTCGAATGGTAAGCCAGAGAAATTATTGTATTTCATGTTTGTTTTTTGTATCTAATTTAATGAAGTGGAGCGTAGTTTATGCGGGAATTTAGTTTATGCGCGTTTGTAAGATTTGAGACAACGATCTCACCGAGTATCTGGTTTGATATAATCTTACAGAACTTTAAAAAGCCTTTAGACAGTTTCTCACCGCAAATAGATAGAAAATGTTCCAAAGAATCTTTAGTTATAATTCCAGCCGGAAAAGAAAGCTTTGAGCGATTTTCTTGCCTCGAGTTCGACTTTGAAAAAACAAACACCGGGAAGCTGGCTTAAAACATAAACTTCAGCAAACTTAAGCTTGAAGCTTGAAGATTCAGGATATTTAGGGACACTTTAATACTTGTCTTCCTGAATGAAAATTGTTGTCTCTGTTTATGTTTCACCGAATTATATTTCTTTTATTGATTGTTAGTAGTCTCTCTTGCAATTTTAATCGCTATGCCGATTGTTTTCAGTCGTTCAGTGAACATCGCTTGCAGGAGTTCTCAAAATGCCGCGCGTTAAACCATCAAATAAAAAATAAACATGATAAATTCTTTATTATCTTGGAGCGTAACTTTGTTAATGTTCATTCAAACAATCGCTACAGCTCGCACTACAAAAGTGAGAACCGGATGGCTGTATAGGTGATTTTGGAAAATTTTTTTAACAGTTTATGAATATTGAATGAGAGCAATTTGTATTGTGAAATACTGCTTTCTGTCCATGGTATAAACGGTTGGTTTACAGGCACCCAGATTTGTTGGCAAGATTTTGCAAAGTAAACTTGTCGAACGCCAAAACGTTGGCCTGGTTTTTTTTCTAAGCCTAATTGATCTACGGTGATCAATAGCCATTACGGCTCTTAAATGTGATAAAAGATGATTACCAGTTTTTGAGTGTACATTATCAACTCGATGTAAGATTTGGTTCACTCTTGGGCTGTTTGCAAATTATTTTTCTCTAATGGAATTCGAATACAAGTTTATTGTTTAATTTAAATTATAAATTTACTAATGGGAGCCTCGCTTTTAGCCCTGGCTAAATCTATATATTACTTAAGGGTAAATTATCTATTGTGCCCTTTACCCTTACAACTCCTGCCCCTCCCCAGGACAGCTGGTACTGATCTTGTCTGTTGAAGCACGATCTCCAAACTCCGTTTAATAGTTTAAGTTTTGACTGCTCAACATTGTAAGCTCACGAGATAAGCTTATTTGCAAATTTTACCTGAACTTCTCTGTTATTGGAAATCCCTTTCTTTGCGCAAGATTGTTCAACACCTGGAGCCTTGCTTTTGGAATCTTTTTAGGGTTGATATAAATAAGCATCTGGATTCTATCTTTTCAGTTTGATCAGGAAAAATTTCCAATCGGTCCTCCTCTAACTTTCCCCTCTTGGAAGCCATCTTGCTTCTCATTGAATCGCTTCCAGCGCCTGCGCTATCAGGGCGCCCCCAGCTAAGAAAAATACTGAATACTCTCAGTCAAACTTTGATTATCTGCATTGTGAATAGGGAGACATTCGATGTAAGATTGATAAAAAAAAAGGTTTGCAAACCATGGATTGGGGAATTAGGCTGAAGAACACATTGATTTAAAGCATCTTTAGCTATTCTTATGCTTGAGTCACCCTGAAAGCTGAAAGAGAAGTTTCTTGGGTTCGACTAAACTCCCCCGGGTAAACTCTTCGGTGACACTGGTGTCGGATATGTGACCGGAAATGGCCTTAATTGTTATAGGACTAAACGGGCAAATTTGAGTAGAAAGCGATTTAAATGTCTTTAATAGGTTCTGGAAACTTCCCAGTTTATTACTAAATAGTGGGAATTTTTATGAAAAATCATGCTTTGCCAGGAGCCTATTACTTGCTTTGATGAATGCGTTTCTAGAATGGGAAGAGATGGAATGTTGATATTTGTTGCTATATGTTGATCAGTACGAAAATTGTAAAATCAGAAATTTATGGCCGCGACATCCTATCCCCCTCGTTAATCTCTAATCTAAATTCCCACCTTTTAGATGGTTATTTGAGATGTTTTTTCATCAAGTTTAGGAGATCTATCATTTACCCCTTATTTTGGATTCGGACTCATGATCTTTGTTACTGGGCTGCAGGTCGGGTCCAGTTATAAATTCTGTTCCGTTCGGTCAGTCTCAATGCAACACATGCCTTTTTACAAGTTTAAATTTCGAGTAAGGGTAAAGAAGATTCGGACGACGGAATTTACACTTCGAGAATTTCACACACAAGTTCAATAGCCTGCTAAGTTGGCGGTTTCACCCGGAGGGGGGGGGGGGGGGAGGGGGTACTCCCCTACATAAGCCATCTAGGTATGTGCCGCCCCATTAAGTTGGGTTTTTGCGCCGTTTTAGTCTGAAAACGGGTATACACTTTGCCCATTTTGGTCTGGCATCGGGTATGGTTTTCGAGGGAACTGCAGGAGTGTATGAACGTATTTATCGTTTCCATTCCAAAAGAAAGAAAGAGAAAGAAAAGAGAAATATGCGAATTCGAAATGGATTTGAAGAATTTTTTTGTTTGCTCTCTAATCTAAGTAATGGTAACATATTTTCTGCCTAAAGGCCAGGTCTGAAAACGGGTATGGATTTTAGAGGTCTACTGTCTGAAAACTGTGTGGAAAATTACATTTTTTGGTCTGAAATCGGGTCAGGATTTGAAGAACCGGGGAGCACACCCCCACGAAGAATTCCCAGGAGTACCCCCCCGGGGCGGTTTCAGTTTGGCGACAGGGCCAATGAGCAGTGAAGAGAAAAAGCAAAGCGTTTATTAAGAGCAAGGCAGGTCATCACTAGTGTAGAGTTTGGTGACTTTGCTTCCTAAAGCTTAAGCTTACAGTTGTTCTCAAAATGGTGCAGAGTTTTTGCCTTTGTTTGTATCTGCCTATACGATACAATACAATAATTTATTTAACCACGTTATCGTCTAAGAGCACAAGTGCTGGTTCAAAATGCGAACGTGCATTAAATCTACAATTACAATAATAATATCTAATTTTAAAAAATAAAAATAATAAATATATAGTCTAAATCTATGTACACATGAATATAAAAATTATAAACATTACAAAACATATATAAAAATATACAAAATTACAGCTGAATTGATCTTAGCTTAGACTTAAAAATATTAACATTATCTGCCAGCTTGACATCTTCTGGGAGTTTATTCCATAGTTGAGCGCACTTGTAAGTAAAAGAGTTCCTCATAAAATTACGATTAAATAATTTTGGGAACGCAAAGATTAACACCATTTCCTCTTAAATTGTAAGACGTTTCTCCTATGCAAAAAATGTCAGGGGCACCCAACGAGAATATAGTTCAAAACCACTTAAACATAACATTGTTAAACGTATTTTAGTATTTAAACGATAGATATAGGCATATTTTTATCCCCTAAAAATTTTTCATCTGTTCGGATTTCCTAGCTGAAAGTCCAGTGATCCGAAAATGACCCAGATTTAATTATGATTTAAACAAGGTCAAGAGTAACCAACGGATTTATATTAGCTGTCAAAAGCGTTTCGCCTAAAATTTCATAGGAGTAAACAACAGAATAATTGTCTTCCATGAAAATACGTTGGTTACGGCTGAGCAAAAAAGCAAATCTTCAACTCATATTACTGTATATAAAAATAACGGTGTTATCGACTGTTTGATCTGTTTGCATTTTTTTAAAGTTCGTTCCGATGAAATCGACGTGGGAGTAATCAAATCTCTAAACTTTTCGAGTTCGGAAAATGTAAACAGCTAATTCCTTTAAGTTCAAGAAAAATCACAAGAAACGAAAGGAAAAAATCTGGAAACACAACATTTTTATCTAGTGGCAAAATGCGTTTTCGTGTCGACCATAATTTTAAAATAAGATTATCATCTATTTATAGTCTCGGTGCAGTCGGTTGAGTGAGACCCGTGGATCGATTGGGATATGTTTAATGGGTTAATTCCTTTTATCCCTTAAAGCTGTTGGCTGTCTGTCACAGACAGACAGAAAGAAAACTTCTCTTTGGTTTTATGCCGGGCAGCCCAGGAAATTCGACTTCTGGCGAGACTAGTTTATTATTATCGGAGTGGGCTATCGGATTGAAGAGTCATAAACTAGACCAAACTACACTTTAAGACTCTTGAACGTTGTGCAAATGGACTTACAGTTGCAATTGTATTGAAGTACTGGTTTATTCTATTGGCACGAAGAAAAGGATTGGCAAAAGATTTTCGGACATGCTAGTAAATTAAAGAGAATGCATGTTAATGATCAAACCCATAAACTGATCATCGGCACCCAACGACTGTTTTCTGTAAAATAACTGTTCGGAGAAGCAAATATTGCCTAGAATTTTTCTATTACTAGAGGACGGCTAAAAGTCTCTAGACGACCGCTCCATTCATTAACAATTTTCGAAGCTCTACTAATAATCCCCTACGATGTTCTGAAGTTTAATTTTTCACATTTCACTTTCCAGGTTAGGCTATTTTTGCATAGAAAAAAAGAAACCTAAAATCTTCGGATTCATAAATGTGATGGAAAGAGGAATCAGAATAATTCTCTCTTTCGTAATACGTTAAATTGCGTCAATTATTTTAGGGATTATACTACTACATGAGAAATTTCTGCAATTTGATTGGCCAAGAACAGTGGTATTTCAGCTTAATATGAAATATCTTCATGTGAAAATTACAAAGCTTTTGTGGGTAGTAGTATAAACAAATAATAGCATGATTTTACGTGATATTTGGCATACATACCACTTGTGATATTTCAAAATTGTCTCAAATTTCACTCGAAATTACGTACTAGGGTATCTAACAGATAGTAATGCTGCGGCACATTCTGTTGATACTGGCATTAGTTAGGCAGTGAGACTTAAAAGAATCAAAAATGACATTGAATGTCCTATTTACATGTTCGAAAGTACTAGAATAATTACTGTCAGTCTATAGAAAGAACTCGTGGGAAAGTTGTTTGGAAAATGATCAAGTGGTTATCAACTCTGGTTTTCCCACAGTAAATTGTAGGAAATAATAGAAATTCAGATTGTTTATCCATATATTTAATATACGGTGCACGACATTTTCTCTGGAAACACAATACTTTTCTTGCTGTTTGTTGCATTTTATTAAGTAACAGTTATTTAGCTATATATTTATAGAAAACAACAACACAAAAAACGGAAAGAAAAGGAAGTAGGAATAAATAAGTCGGTAGGACTCGAACCCGGCACCTTCGACTCGACGCGACTACACCTAACCACTTCACCACAGAGGCTGATTACATAATTTTCAGAAAAAGTCTTTCATTTTTTTCCTTTTCCATGAAACTTCCGCCAGCAAGATGATCGCCAGCAGCATTAAACCATTAACCGAGCTATTAACAGTGAAAAAACAATGTAAACGCATATTCCAGGGCAATGAATGAATGAAAGAACATAATTATGCTTTTCAAAACGCCGATACACGTCCTCGTCTGCAAAGTAGGACACAAAACATATGTTTTGTTATCTCGATTTCCGCTGTTATTTTGAAGCGAATGGTCCAAATCACATCCATTTTGGGCTCATACAGTTTCTTAAGAATAGCATTGCATGACATTTTCTCACTTTCACATCACCTTCTAGCAAGCTGGAATTTGTATATCCCCCGTGTTGCGGAGTCGAAGAGCAAATGCTCATCTTCTCGTCAGGTTTCACACCTGGACGAGTCAAAGGCTCTTGAATTGAAATCCAATCCCCAAGTTAACCATCGTACTCATCTGAAAGACTCCTGCGTGTCTTAAAATTTGGTAAGACCTCTAACCGTGCTGTAGAAAATTTGTCACAAAGAAAACTCTAAGTCTGAGCAGCGAACGATGCACTCTCTCACCCACCGAACTTCCCCGTGTTTTTATTTGAGTTGTTCTTGGCGCAATGCACTCTGGTTAAATGCAATGCATTGTGGTAAAAAGTGATGAATTCGGGAATTCGTCGCCCCTTATATATTTCCTTTAAATCCTGATTATGTTGCTGCTCGCTCCCTTCGGTCGCTCCGCAGCAGTAACAAATTCGAAATATCACTCGTGGTATTTATGCAAAATAATACTGAATCCCTCGTAATTTCGAAAAGACTCAAGTTCGCCTAGGATGACCGAACAGATTTAAATTTTATAGCGTCGCTTAGTACGCATTTCGACATATCTAAAAGTACTCTGGATAGCCTAAAAATTGTTTTCAATGTATTTAAGAGGAAACCGTCGTTGGGTGCCCCGATTGATCTCGGCTAGTACGCTAGAAGGTAGCCTGCGTAGCAGGCGGTTTTTTGGTGCCCCTTACTTTACGAAACACAAACGAAAAACACACCAGAAAACCATCTGCTACGCAGCTAGACGAAGGGGGTGGTCACCACCCACCCACCTGCACAACCCTCGGACGAGCCAATGGTGAGCTCTTAAAAAAAACTACTGAAAATAGTAGGATTATGCTGGTTCAGATTGCGTAATTGGGCGTTCAGTTGGCGATTTCTGCTTCATTCTTCCTTGTTGACTGGAAGGAGAAGTGTGGAGAACTCATACTGCTGTTCGAAAAGGGAAGGAGGATGGCGTACCTTTCATAGGTACGTGTTAGTTGGAGTGATGACCCTTTTAGCCAGCCCAAATAAACTACTCGATATAAGAATTTCCGGAGGGCTCGACCCCATATTAAGGCACAGGGACGATCGTCGGGAAAGAAGAATTGAAATCCACTGAACGAGACCAATCTAGGCGTGGCCCAGGCTTTATTTTCATACAAGAACAGGAAACCGCAAATAAGAGCTATGATATCTTTAACGCTAATACCTCTATTGGTCCTGAACACCCTAAATGACACCAAAATATGCAATTTACACCCCTAGGCTAGACGACGAACATCCCAGTCATTATCACATGACAGTCCCCCAGAGGAATCTGCTCAATCAGATTCAGAAACAAGTAATGGGCTCTGAGTCAATAGCTCATGAGGCCGAAGGCATATGAAGCTTGAAAACAATGCCAGTGAATAATGAGGACGCTCACTTGTAAACACAAAATCTGGGGGGAAAATTGGTTATGTTTGAGTCCCTATTTAAAAGCCTTCCCTGTTTTCAATGTTCTTGAAACTTGCAGGGAATATTTCTTGACGATTGATCTCGAGATTGTCGAATTTATAAAAAAATTTATCGAACGGTTTTTGGAAAAATGCGAAATTTTTAGGCATGGACCAAATTACCTCCCAAAACTGTATCAGAAGCAGCTGAATGCAAGTTAATAAAATTCTTCTTACTCGCGATCGCCCAGAGCAATTCCCCTCTTTTTTTGTATGCAGTTTTCAATGGAATCAAACCACTATGAGATGAAGCCGCGTTCCTAAAGCTTATCATTTTCTTCAAATATTAGCGAATTGAGCGGCTAGCATGCTATTTCACTGCTTTGATGATTCTTAAAACTGCATTTCGAAATATCTCGAAAACGCTCTCATAGAATTTCTTCAAACTTTGTCATAATGGAGGCAATTATGGCAGGTACATACTCCCTTAAGCGATTTCTTCAAAAAACTCCTGGCACAGAGAAACGCAACAATAAATGAAAAACGTAATGGCGTCATTACGTTGCCATGGCGACTCCGATTGCAATAAAACCCAGATCATAAGAAATTTTCATCTTTATATAATACAGTTGTGGTAACTTTTTTTCCATACCTTTAATCATGCCGACGTAGTTAATGCTCAAACTTGGGAGGTATCAACCCCAAAAAATCCAGTCGAGCCACCTTACGTCAAATTGATAGGGTAAAACATCTTTTGCACAGTAACACCTTATTAAACGTTATCAATGCACTGGTCTTTAGCAAACTCTATTATTGTTCATCTGTCTGGTCTAGTACGACAAAGAAGAATATCAACAAATTACAGCTAGGATTATAACCCGTTCGCAGAAATTTGATCACATTAGCCTTGTTCTTACAGAACTGAAATGATTGTCTGTCGAATCCATGCTTATCTACAGGGATTGCAGACGTCATTGCATACTGGTTAAGTTTAAGTGTGTAAGGGGATTGGCCCCTGACTATCTTGCTAAGAAGTTCAAAAAGAGGTCTGAAATCCACAATAAAGACACACGGAACAAGAATAAGATAGGCATTCCAGGGTACAGAACGGCCACAGGCCAAAGAACCTTCCATTATCGAGCAGTTTCACTGTGGAATTCCTTACCCGAAAGGCTCGCTGAGCTAGCAAACTTTGTATCATTCAAAAGGGAACTTATGCGTCATTTACAAAAAGAATTCTAGAAGCTTTGTGTAAATATATTGTTTTATAGTTTTACATATTTTATTGAATATTGTAATTACTTTGAAAAGCCAGAATTTGGAAAGTAATAAAGTTATTATCATAAGTCCTCAGAACAGTCGATCGCGAGCATATTAATTGAGTGGCCTGCCAAGCAATGCATCCAGGCAATTCATTGTCAACTTCTATCCCTCTGTTTCTTTGAGTTCCTTCTCGGTTAGTCCATCATCTTCATAACCACTGTCATCAGACGAATATGAAAGGTGAAACCAGAAACGATGGGATCATTATTAATCAGAATTGGTTTTTATATTAAAAGCATGCATGGGGTAGTTTACTGCAAGGTTAAGGAATTTTATAAAGCCTGTGTGAGGTGCCTCATTTACAAAGAAACTCCTACAAACCATGAGAGGGACGCTAAGGGCTGGTCACTGCTGGAGATAGTGTTAGAGATTCTCAGGAGCCAGATCAATGACCCTACGCTGGCTTTTCATTCTTATAGCGAATTAATCGAACGCGCCCCTACAAGTAGCTTATAGTAAAATATATTAATAGACCTTTTGACCGATACCACGGCCACATTGAATTACCTAGATTTAAGGAGTATTATGGGATAACCAGGGGGCATGAGCACGATCCGATATACTCGCTCAGTATTTACCCGTGCTTTCCGGACCAATTTTTTTCTTTACGTTTTCCTAGAAAAAGATTGTAATAGGAAAAAAGATCGTTGTGCCTTGTTTGGATGCAATAATCATCGATTTTTTTCCCGAGAAATATACAGTGAAGTTCTATTTTTGCCGGAAAAGCACGCGTTAATACTGAGCGAGTACCCCATGGACATCCCATAATACTCCTTAAACCTAATAAATTCAATATGGCCGCCGTATCGTTAAAAAGGTCTATTATTCCTCAATCTTGTATCGGACGTGCCAAGAAAGTTATGCCATCATTTTATTCTTTAGTGACGACGTAATCACAAGTCAACACATAGTACAATGCTTCAATTCATTCTTAGTGAATCAACAAAACGAGTATTTTCTTTGAGCGAGGCAGTGGTTAAATACATAACCTTATCAAATAATTAATTTCACTGAGGACTAACCTCGCACAAATCTCCTTGAGCTTCTCTTCAAATGAAAAAAATAGCAAAACAGTTAGAAAAACCCAGAAGACATGTACTTATTTTTATGCCTTTCAAAAGACTTCTTCAGTTTGCTCTTCAGGTCATAAAAACAAAGCCGCGCCGCAAAGCTAAAGCACTACATCAAATCACCAGATTCTCGGTTTCTCTCTTTCAGGCCGTTAAAAAAGAGGACAGGGTACCAACGTTGGAGCAAGAGTCAAAGTCTTTGTGTTGAAAGTGCCTTTTGCTAAGTAAGTCCGAAACAAAATCGTAAATCCGTACTTACCTGGAAAGGTTAAGGTAGTGGAGATTTCAATGACACACATAAAACTTTGTCAAAGATGAAACTTTGTCGAACAAAAATTTTTCTTTTTAAATGAAGATATGATTGTCGCAGTGGTAATTGCAATTTAAGCAATTGCAAATAACCCGCAAACATTTCGGGACTTCAACGGGATTAGCCTGTGAACAGACGTTCTCCCTTCCCTCAGGAGAAGATTCTCCCGATTTTTTCTGAGGCAAGGGGGACGTCTTTACACAGGCTACAATGGGATTCGAACCCATGGCCCCTGCGTTAGAGCTGCCGTGCTCTACCAACTGAGCTCTGAAGACCCATACCTCGCGAGCAAACTTAAATCATATAAAAAATAACTTCAAATGGGAAAATCGGAGATACTAAGAAAGACCCAGAAAAATGCCAAAAGTTAGCAATAGTGTATTTCTATGTGGGCTAAACTGTTCATAGTAGAAACAGCTATCTACAATGTCTACAGTAAGAGCAGAATTTCTTGCAATGAATTACTGTGTAGCAACAGCTCAATCTGTACTGTTATCACTGTCAAGAGGGAACAGCTATATGCATTGTCTACTTGGTGCCTCGGAGTCTGCATCTGCTCAAAATAGGTAATTTATCGAATTCAAAAAATACAAATTGCTCCTTGCACTGATGTTCTAATACCCTGACTAAGAGTCCAACCTAACCTTGGGGATTCCCAAGCTTCGCATCTAAGCCTTTAATCATCAATTTGTATTCTTCTGTTTCTCGAAGTTGCTCCAGAGTAAGGACATCATCCTCATCACTTTCCTCTGATTCCTCCTGCGAACCAAAAAAGTAATCGAATAATCTAAACTAAAAACGAAAGAGTAATACTTTTTTTACAGTCACCTTGTATTGTGACGCCTAATGAAGGAATACAACAATATTGCATTGCTTGATACGCAGGCTAGATAGGACAGACAGCTGAACTGCGACTTCTCCCGCCCTTGTCTTACAGTAAACACCCGCATATAAGAACCTGTGGATTAAGAACGACCTGGGCGGATACCCAAAAATATAAAAACCTGTTTAGCCAATAAAGATCAATAAACAATTTAATCAAGGAGTGTCAATTTGAGATTGTAAGTTTAAGTATAACGAGAACATACTGTACCAAACTGTACATAAATTCGATGATCAGGTTTGTTAGTTATAATAATACAATCGTGAATAAATACTGCATTCGTAAGGACCAAACTCTGCTAATCGACAACCTATTATCTCCTTCCTAATTATTAAGAAAGTTATTGTGGGCGACAAGAAAAAAAAAACTATTTTGCAAGCGTTCAAAAAGAGTAGGTTCTTATATGCGGGTGTTTGCATCATGTCTGATGTCCTGCTCATTATAAACCCTGGACAAAGATGTATCTGGTATCTAATTAGGCGCTGTCAAAGATGGTCTTTTCTTTTATCGCTCCGTCGTTTTCGATGTAAACTCCGCTTATAACCAAGGAGCGCACTTAATTTTTTACCGAATGGCAGCCAAAACTGACTCGCTTGGGAAGAATGACGTTTCCTCTAGAAGAAGAGCAAAAATAATACGGGAAAAAGGTTCACAAACTGACGACGACCTCGAGGAGCTTCCCGACCACGAGGGTGACGCCACGCTGAAAGCCCTTGACGATATCAGGAATAAGTTAGAAAGCTTACTTCTTCTCAAACCAGCTGTTGATGACCTAAAATCAGTAATTGCTAAACTCACAGAGGAAAACAAACAACTAATGGAAAGTTTGAATTCTGCAACTAAGGAAATTCAAGAAATTAAAAATGCTGCGGCGGCGACTGAAAAGGCGACTGCTTCGCTTCGCAAAGAAAATGATCAGTTGAAGGCTGAAATCGACAAATTAGTATGTCGCAACATACGTCTTGAAGCTCAGTCAAGAAGAAGCAACTTCAGAGTTTACGGTGTCAGAGATTCTCCACATGAAACTCCAGCAGAAACCGAGCAAGTGTTGAGAAACGTCCTGTTACAACAGCTTCAAATACCTGAAGAAGACGTAAACAATATGAGCTTCGAAAGAGTTCATCGAATTTCTAACACCCGAGCTGTTAATCAAACCAACAAATCTAAGAGTCCGCGCCCAATAATCGCCAAAGCCAGCTTTTATCAAGACAAGGAGCAAATTTTTTCATACGCTAGAAGCTTACCAAAAGGCTCAAAGATCGGTGTTGCCAGTGACTTCCCAAAAGAAATTGCCGATATGCACAAGAAACTTTACCTAATCCTGAAAGCTGCGAAAGCCCAGAAGAAAAAAGCTTTCTTTAATGTCGACAAACTTATTATTGATGGGCAAGTTTATCGTGGAAAAGAAACTAAAGATCTTCCTCTGTACGGTAAAGTTATGGTACATGATTAGTCAGTTGTTGTAAATAATTGATTCCTTTCGCGCTCCCAAGAGTTGCTTCGCTCATAGCGCCTACTTATTTAGCATTAAACTGTTCATAGGGAACCCGTTTAGGTGTAAGAAGAGGTTTCCCTACTTTCAGCAATTTGTGCTCTAGTAACTGTGCGTTTTGTGTCTTAGCGTTTCTGTATAGCCGTTTCTATTTACATGTTTAGAATCTATTTTGATATACTTAGATTTATCTCCCTACAGCTTAGTCTTGTACTCCTTCAGCTTGCGTTAAGGCTGATTACTAATGTTTATTATTTAATTTACAATAAGTACACTTTCAATTCAAAATTGCTCACATTCGAAAAGTTTTTCAATATCTTCCTCAACGAAACCGATAGAATATTCTATGCTGCTAATTCACGCAGCTACTCCGTTTAGACTCTCCTTTTGTTCTTTAAACGTAAGAGGTTTAAATCAAGCTAGAAAGAGACGGCGAGTGTTTAGATGGCTCCACAATCAAAAATTCGTTGTTTATTTACAAGAAACTTACTCTTCCAAAAGTGTCGAAGAAATATGGAAAGCAGAATGGGGAGGGAAAATTTATTACAGTCATGGAACAACACATTCAAAAGGTGTGATGATATTATTTAAACCGAGTCTGGATTTCGAAACAGAAAGCATCTTCGCTGATAAGAATGGACGATACTTGCTATTAAAAGCCAACGTGCTGGAATCTTCCTTCTTGTTTAGCAACATTTACGCGCCAAATGACTCTACCGCCCAGATAGCTTTCTTTCGCAATCTTGATAACTTTCTCCTACCATTTGCAGATGCACAAATCATCTTGGGAGGTGACATGAATTGCCCATTAACACCTACAGATAAAATGGGTGGTGCTACTGTTCAGAAAAAACAAAAAGTCATTGACGAGATTGAAGGCTTAACCCGGCGTTTTAAACTTCATGACATTTGGAGAAATCAACATACCAACAAAACACAATTTACATGGCGTAACAATTCCTTGAAAGTGCAATGCCGCTTAGATTATTGGCTTGTGTCGAAAGAATTGTTGATGTCTGTCATTGATGCTAACATCACCAACCCCACAATATCTGATCATAGCGCTATCACTTTCACTCTTCAATCGAAAGAATACGCTAAACGTGGACCTGGGTTTTGGAAAATTAATAACGCTTTGCTGAAAGACGCAAATTTCATTGACGAGCTCGTAAGCAAAATACCCGAATACAAAAGCAAACACTGTTACCTTACTAATGAAGGCCTGTACTGGGACATGCTCAAGATGGAGATTAGAGGTTTCTGTGTACAATACTCAAAAAGGAAAGACAGAATAAAAAGAAATAAGGAACGAGACCTTCAGAAAGAAATTGATCACCTAATGGCCTTGCTGCAATCCAACAGATCGAAAGAAAATATCACTAAACTCTACCAATTAAGAGCTCAACTCAATCAGATTGCTGAATATAAGACCGAAGGTGCAATGATTAGAAGTAGGATACGCTGGCACGAAAAAGGAGAAAAGAATACTAAATACTTCTTAAATCTTGAGAAAAGGAGGTTTGCAAAAACTCATATAACTAGGCTTAAAACAAGTACTGGCTCGGAAACTTCTTGCGAAAAAGAGATTTTGGAAATGCAGAGAGCACTTTATGAAAATTTATATACGAGCGCTCCCTGTGATATTATTGCACGCGATGCTTTCCTGGGAGACCCTAACCTCGTCAAACTCGACGAAGACGAGCTAAATGAACTTGAAGAGCCTTTGTCGAAAACCGAGTGTTTCACCGTTCTTAAACAGTGTGCTAAAAACAAATGTCCGGGCAGCGACGGTCTCTCAGTTGAGTTCTATTTGCACTTCTGGCATCTACTTGGTGATGAGATGGTCCAAAGCTTTAACTATGCTCATAAAGTAGAACAACTCAACATAACACAAAGACAAGGTATAATAAAGGTCATACCGAAAAAACGCAAGAACAGGTTGTATTTGGAACATTGGAGACCGCTAACGTTACTTAACGTCGACTATAAAATAGCAACCAAATCTATAGCCCATAGAATCGCTAATGTCCTCCCCAAATTAATAAACGACGACCAAACTGGCTATGTCAAGGGCCGCTATATAGGACAGAACATTAGACGCATTAACGATATCATGAAGATTACTGAGCTAGAAAACATTCCCGGCATGGCGATTTTTGTGGACTTTAAAAAAGCTTTTGACACCGTCGACTGGAACTTCCTTTTTAAGACCTTGGAGGCATTAAATTTCGGCCCTCAGTTACTACAGTGGATCCGAACCTTTTACACTGACTGTTCTAGCTGTGTAGTAAATAATGGTTACGCCTCTGTCTTCTTTAAACTACAAAGAGGTGTTCGCCAAGGGTGCCCTCTTTTCGGCTCCCTATTTGTGCTGTGCGCTGAAATTCTTGCTAATGCAATAAGGTCTAATGCAAATATTCAAGGAATCAACATATATGGAAAGGAATTCAAAATTTCACAATACGCAGATGATACCACTGTTTTTGTCTCTGATATAACATCTGCCCAAAACCTCTTCCAACTGCTCCACGCTTTTCAAAAATGCTCTGGTCTTGAAGTAAACAGAAGCAAGACAGAGGGCTTGTGGCTAGGCGCGAACAAAAACAACCCGGAAGAACCTCTTGATATTGCATGGCCAAAAGATCCTGTATTTGCACTTGGTATTCACTTCTCTTATGGTGACGAAGCTGCTTTCAAAAGGAACTTTGAACAGAAACTGTCCTCGATGGCTTCCTTGCTAAACTTGTGGTACCCTAGGAACTTAACTTTACATGGTCGAATTGTCATTTTAAAAGCATTAGCCCTCTCCAAACTTATTTATAACACTGCTGTCCTCACTGTCACCCCCACATTTATTCAAAAAGTTAATAAAGCTATTACTCAATTCGTCTGGCAAAAGAAAAAACCAAAAATAAAACAAACTACCCTGATTGGCCCTAAAGAAAAAGGTGGTCTCTCATTGCCTGATTTTGACATAATTAACAATGCTCTCAAAGCAACTTGGATCAGAAGACTTGACAGCTGTCATCCCACCGCGAGTTGGACTCACATTCCTGTTTCCCTGCTAGAGCGAGTTGGTGGTCTCTTTCTCCTTAAATGTAACTTTGAACTTAAACATCTTAACATCCACATTCCATTGATCTTTTACGAGAAAGCCTTGTTGGCCTGGCAATCCATAAATTCGTTCACTCCCTCCTCAAAAGAAGAAATACTGAATGAAATCTTATGGAACAACCGCTTTATTAGGATCAACAATTATTCAGTATACTATAAAGCATGGCATGTAGCGGATGTTGATAAAATTGGAGATCTCTTCAACGGCAATACCTTTCTATCTCACCAAGACTTCTGCTCTTATTTTGGTCTTAAAACTAATTTTCTTACCTACTACGGTTTATGCAAAGCAATTCCTCCTAACTGGATTAAAATAATGAAAGGTAAATTACAACCGCCTTCGAATAAATCCATAAGTATGGATAGAATTCCCGTTGAGAAGCTTTCTTCTAAACTTGCTACCAACTTTTTTGTTGAAAGGAAATTTGTTCCTGCCACCGCCAAAAAAAGACTCAGAAAAGCTAGTTTAAACGAACAGCAAATTTCTCAAATTTACAAGATGCCTTTCAGTGCTACGAAAGACATACAACTCTCAATGTTTCAGTTCAAGATCTTACACCACATCTTACCCACCAACGCTACATTATATAAATTCGGAATTAAGGAACATGACCGCTGTCATTTATGCGCTGAAAAGCAAACACACCTATTTGTGACTTGCCCCAATGCTCAGCTGTTTTGGACACATTTTTCAGTTTGGTGGCGCGAAAAAAACAACATTGAGATCTTGCTTTCTGAAGCACAAACACTTTATGGCATTACAAACACCGTGCCTCAGTGTCTTGGTTTAAACCTCTGCTTGATAATTGCAAAATACTATATTTACACCGCGTCTAAAAATGAGGAAGATTATTTTTTCGACGCTTTTTTGACTATCCTTAAAAATAAAATACAAATTGAAACTAGCAAAGCAAAGGTGCAAGTCAAGCTGTAAAAATAATTTTCTTGATTCTGGCTAATTTCCCTTGTTTTTTGGCTTTTTTGTTTTGTTTGTTTGTTTGTTAATTATTTATTTATTTATCTATTTTTTTGTCGTTTTTAGCGTATTTACTCTTCGTTAATAGATAGTAAGTTAGTAATTAGTTGTATTAGAATTCTTTTTTCATTATTTTGTAACAGACTCCAACTCATTGGCTCCTGTTTTGTAAGCATTATCTTGTAAGTTTATATTATGTAAGTAAGTAGTATTTAACTTAGCAAGTTATATGTAAGTAGGTATTAAAGCTTTATGTAAGTAAGTAAGTACTATGTAAGTAAGTCAGCATTATGTTTGTAAAAACAATAAAAATTAAAAAAAGGGGTATAGAGGGGTAAATTCGAGACCCTGCGAGACTAGTTTCAAAATTAACTGTTGTAGGTTAGTAGAATCATCTGCATTATTATTCAATGATATTTATCCAATATTATAACATACCTAGCATAATCGCGTAATCAAATTCAATATCAGTCACAATAGAGTGTTTTCACATGACGTCACGGCGGCCATGTTGGTGTCCCAAAACAATGAAACGGCGGCCATGTTGGTGTCCCAAACCAGTCCTCTGGGAGTTGAACTCCTTTCTTATGCAAACACTTTCTTTTGTTCCAATAAATTTACATAGATGCTGGCCACGTGAGTGAAAACACTCCATAGTGCGAGCGTGCTTTTATAAAATGTTTGCTCCATTGAGCATGCTAATACCACGCAAGTTTTTGACCGCGCCCATAACTCAACAGTACAGGCTGGATCGTTCCTCATGCGTTTCATAACGAAAGACTTTTGAATTGGCTCACAGATAGAAGGGAAATTCGGTGAGCACGCTTTCGCGTCTGCAAATCATCATTTGTAAAGTCTTATCGTTCAAAAAAATCTTTTCGCTTAATTAGTATCCTGTTCACAGACCCTCTATTTTCTCTTCAAAGCCCTTCGAGCGCGCGTGATAAAATTTAAACTGCGGGGGATTTATTGACCGCCAGCGAAAAGTTGTAGGGAAAATAAAACAACGTCTGTGTACAAGTACAAAGAAGGTTGTTGTCTGGTGTTCCCTTCCTCGACAAAACGTGAAATTAGACACTTTCACCTTGTAATCGCGCAGCGACGGCAAAGTAATGTACAAAAGAAAGTGATGCATGTGCAAAGTTGTTGTTTTGCCAATCTAAACGTATTGCATTTTGCCGTTCTCATCGCAGTGGCCGTCATCGTTTCTTAAGCTCCCCAATGATAGGTGCGTAATATCACCTTAAAACTAAACTTCGTTTGATTAAAAAACCGGAAAGCATAGTCCGAGACTTCCGTTGCCATGGTAGGAATGACGTAAGCTTGACAAATCTTTCCGCTGACAAGCTATGCTATTTTCTGTTTTCTGGGAAACAAACCTAGCATGGACTTCAATTCAACTGCTCTGCTATAAGAAACACCGTTAAAACAGTAGGCTCGATTTCCGCCGTCTCCCGGGTCCGGTCTTTGATCCTCCCCGAAGAGAGACGGCAGGACGCGTGACCCGTTGACCTTGTCGGTGACGTAACTGAAAAAATGATAAATTATGCGTCTCCTATGTCGCCGGAAGTGAAACCGGACTCCAATTTTATTGTGTATTTGGCGCGAAATTGCATCACGTGCTCCCATGCACACCCAAATGACTTTCGAAATTTTTTTTAACGGTACATTTCCGTACATTGTGAAATAGATTCTTCGATACATTTCTGTACACTGCGACATGTAGTCAACTTTCTTTGATCTTCGAATGGATAGTAAAGGTAAAAGCGACGATACTCCGAAAAAAATTAACTAGAATAGTGGATGCGGCTTCTGTGGGTTCGAACTCATGGCCAAAAATTCCGGACGTGGCGCCCGCGAAACGGCAGCGGCTATCTCATATCTCCGAAACAAACATGGCGATTAGGTTTACAAAGAAATGTATGGAGCGAAAAAATATAATTGAGGATAGAATAATTTCTGGCGTACCTGTAACATTTCCCAAGTTGGAATCCGTTAGAAGAAACAACCGTGATCCCATGTTGTGAATGTCAAATCTACACCAAACCGTTAACACCGTCCTTTTTTAGTGCGATTTTAGCGCTACTTCCGCTCTCTTTAGCCTTCTATTTTACGCGGAAAATTCCAGAAGTAGCAGTCTTCCATTGCAGCTGGCCATGTTTCCGTGGGATGGATTAATTTTGCCAAGTTCATTCCTCAAAGTCCAAATCATGTTCCACAAACACAGCGATTTTCAGGTCGATTGATAACGATTAACAGCGTCCTTTTTGGCGATGAAAACACACAGTAACACATAAATATAAAACTGCAAAAGCAGAATCACTCAACCGTGAAGTTGCGAAAATGAGCTCATGGTAGCTCGATTTTTTACGCGAAAAACTCACTTCTTCATGGCGTTCGCCAGCTTCGTTGGGTCGCCATTTTGATATCAAAATAAAGCTTTAAACCAGGCCTTCAGACTCCGTTGAGAAATGGGGAGAGTGGTTAAACAATCAGGTTGGTCAGCGTTGTAAAGAGCGGGAATTTTGCGCGCGTACGTTTACGTTCTAGTTTTGGATTTCGTTACCAAAAAAAATAAAAAAATGTCGGACCGGTTAGAAGGTTATGATCTCAGTAAATTCAAACAAAACATTTCTTTATCAACTGAACATTGCCTGAATTACGTGAAACAAGATTGTATTGATGGAGATAACATTGCTTTTACGGTTAACATTCCGAACGAGCACCTTAGAAGTTGGCGTGACCTTCGAGAGGAGGGGGGCTTGTTGTGTCAATTCTCCTACGTGGAAATTTTGAATGCCATGATTGACGAATACGGCGTTAAAATTAAGGAAGACTGCGCAAGAATTGATGGTTTACTACAAAGAAGCAGCGGCACTGTCAAAAGCAACTGCCGGAAGCTCCAGGGTCGTGCCAGACTTCAGTATCTGAGTAACATTAGAAAAATTGCTATTCGTCAAGATGAATTAATTAACGTGGGACTCATAGAAGAAGAACTAAATATAACCAAAGAAAATGCAAGAGGGTTACTAAAAGAAAATGAGCAGCTGCAAAAGCGTTGCGAAGAACTATACACGGAACTTCAAAGTGCACTTCAGACCAAGAAGGAGGTTGAAAACAAACTGGATGATGTTGAAAATAACTATGAAACAATTTTAAGCAAAAACAAGGACCTGAGAGAATATATTGACAGAATGCCAATAGTAAAGAACAGTGGCAAAGTGGTTTCTGAAGTTGGAGAAAGGCAGCAACGAAGAAAACTAAAAGAGCTAAAAACTCAAGTGGAACGAACTTTGTGGTTTGCAGAAACCTATGGCTTAAGTCTAGATTCAGTAAGCCTTACTGACCAGAAGGAAGTCACCCACACCTTAACATTTAGCAGGGATGACAAGAAACAATTCAAAGATCTCCCTGAAGAGGAAAAGGATAAAATAAAACAAATCCTTTTCATCCAGGCAGGGCAAATTTTCCATAGGGGACGCAGCCTACCATGAACTGACCATGACACAGACAGGGGAGGCACTGCCCAGGTCATACTTAATAAGGCAGTGCAAAGAGTCATTGAATGGACTTATTCACATTGAGCGGACACCAGGGAAAGCGGAAGGTGCCCAACTAAATTTCCGCGATGAGCTCTGTAGCACAATCCTTGAACATGTAAGTACTAAAAGTTTTTTTTAAGTTTTAAATGATTACTAAAAATAACTATAATAAATGTAACTATAATAACTACTAATCATTTCTTTTCTAATTCACAAAGATGAGGAAACATGCTACAACAGATGAAATGGACCAGCCTCTAAAATATAAAGTAAAGCTGAGTGGGGATGGTGCCAAAATGACACGGCTTACAGGCTTTGTTGTTATGTCATTCTCACTTCTGGATGATGAAGATGCTGTAATGTCTCCAAAAGGTTAGTTCAAAACACTTGAAAAGAGAAATATATATATTTATCATCAAATTCTCATAAAATTATGTTACTTTTTTTCTAGTTTGTTAATTAAGTCAAAATGTACATGACAAAAAATTATTGTGCATATGCATCAATTGGACACTGGTTATTTTTAATTTACATATGTACACCAGGGAATCACACTGTGGCAGTAATTAAAGGAAAAGAATCCTATGAACTTCTGCAAACATCATGTGCCAGGATCTTTGCTGATGTGAACAGGATTGTGAAAGATGGAAAAATAGAGGTGGATGGAAAAGAGATAGCAATTGAAATGCACCTTGGACCATCTGTAACGAACGCTGTTATCGAGACCTAAAGCGCCTTGAGAAGACCCTCGAAGATGCAAAATCTCTCCAACAATCATTGCAAGAAAAGTTCACAACAAACAATCGAACAAAACGTTGTGTTCCTTCAGACTCCAGAATTTCGCCAAGTGTCTCCGCGCCGTCAAAATCGCTTCGCCACGCGACGGATTAAGGAAGGGGAAAGGCTGCAAAATGCTTGTCATTCGCAGAGATTCAACCAAAACCAAATCGAAGGCAAACCCTACGCTGTTAAGAACGGCAACGAAGGACAGCGTTTTAAATTTCTCTTGGCGTGCCATAGGACAAGAAATTCTTGAAAAGTCGCCGCTATTTTATCGTCTTCTCTTGGCTTCGGCCGATCCAAAGTCACTTTCTAAAAGCAGCGACCCTGAAAGAACTGAAAGGTACCTGGTATTTGTACTGCGGCCGCTGTCTTGCTCAAAAACCGCGACAAAGGCATGAGCTTGGTTCATTATGTCATCAGCACCATTCTCAAGGTCGGAAGGACTTGAAAACGGGTAAGCACAAAGTTGTTTGTTTTCCTCGCTGTTGTTTGATAACCAGTAATTAAACATACTTGAATCATAAACATTATTTCAGTAATCATGGTCCAGGACGTTATCAGTTACCAATAATAGTAATTTCCCGTCTGGCAAACAACATACTGTAGCTCATTTGTTTTTCTAGAGTTTTTTCATTTTTTTGAAAGAAAATTAAATTAATGGGTTTTTGAGAGTCCATAATACGTTGTTTATGATCGTGCTTCCAAAAATATCCATAAACATTACAAATTTCAAGTTAAAGAAATTCTTAACAGCCAAACTCAATTAATAATTTACTAAGTTATAAGCGAAACTGCTAATTTCTAGATAGGTGACAGTTGAAATGATGATGACGATAATAATAATAATAATAATAATAATAATAATAATAATAATAATAATAATAATAATAATAATAATAATAATAATAATAACATTCCAGAAATATTTCCGGTGTTTACAGTTTTCCCGGTTTCATGTAAGTCTGCAAGTCAGAGAGGAATAGCTCATCACTGTCACATAGTGTGTCTCAATAGAAAAAATTAATGAAAATAATTTTTTTTCCTATCAAATTACTGCATTTGAGAGCTACCATAAGAAACCACCTCTCCTATGTGATCACATTAAGTGACATTTCGAGAGAATGTTTCATTGAAATATAAATGAAACAGTTTATTTAGCCACACTTTTTTTTCTTTTATCCAGTTATTTTTTTCTAGGTACTACAGCGGTTCCTCAGCATCTGACAAGACTTTGTTGTTTGCTTTCAGAAACCTTGTAAACTGGCATGATGTGGTCAGTGATGCCCAGCAAAAACCTGCTCCATGTAAGCGATTTGCGAATTTGGTGTTGGATGCAAGTATCATTGCTGCAGCCCTTAAGTTCTTTGGCATGGAAACAACAGAAGACACACCCACGAAGCACAGTATCAGCCCAGAATTAGCAACGGGACTCAAAGGAGCTGAGTCACGAAATTCAGCCAAATTAGGAAATTACAAAATGCCCGTTAAATTGAGAGAAACATAAAAATAACCGCTTAAAACTTTAAAGGAAGGTTAAAATAACATAACAGAAACAACAGATTGCACGGATGGGCAAACCTGAAGAAGATTGAAACGGATTGAAATTAGGGTTTTTGAAAACTGTTCAGCCCAACAGTTTTTCAAAGTTGATCCCTGCTGCTTGCAACTTCAAAAATAATGTTCAGGAGACATATTTGTTCGTCTCAGATCTCTGATTTTGTCATTTACCTGTAATTTCTTTCCATACTTTAAGTTCCATAGCGATTGAGGGCGAGTAATTGGCAAACTAAACAAAATGAACTAGACTGCCATGACACAGCCCCTTCAAGGTGGTGTGCTAACGTTTCTTTTATAGAGTGATCAAAGAATTCATTCAAACCCATGTAGTTGATGGAACTCTCTATGAAAATCACTTCAACAATATTCAAGCACTACAGGAATGGGAAACAGCCCAAACTAATCAGCCTATACTTCCAAATGGCAGGTAGCCCTGTAGATTCCTAGGGTGTTCCAGCTCATTTAAACATGATGGAGTCCACAGGATGAGGCATGAACTGCCTCATGACCCCCCACCCACCATTCCCGAGGAACCAGTACTCGTTAATACTGTGCCTGATCCCACTGATCACACTTCATGGATGCCGTAAATGAGGGTGATGGTGAAAGGATAGTGAGATGCATCAAGATGTTTCTTTTACATTTCAAAGACGATGGCAGTGGCAGCACCAAGTATGCTTTGGAGGCTTTGTTCCACATGTTTCAACTGTATGCCTTGCTCAGTCCTGGAGAAGCAGAAAGGATGAAATGAAACAGAAGAGTCCACAATCATGGCCAGCCAGGATGTAATGTTGCCATGGATCTAGCCTTGGAACATGACAATCATTTGATCAAAGATATGATTAGAGGTCTGGGAGCTAATATCAGTGAAGCTAGTGTCCGTAGAATTTGTAGGGCATTCTTTGTCATCAAAGCCTTTTTGGAACACCTCGACCTAGAGGTGAAAGTTAAGAAGATCTCAAGTGAACAAGCGTTCAAGGGCCATTATGGCCCTTTCCTTCTTTAACTCCCTGAGCTTAAAAATGTCTCTGTTACTTCAACTACAATAATTTTCCCATTAAACAGAATCTTCAATCTAAAGAACAACTCCGTACCTTTGTACACAACATGAAAATCAATCGATGAATCTTCTTGAGTTTACCTGATTTACAGTGAGTGGTCTGGAGACCACTGAGCCTCAACTTGGCTTTTGTAATATCGCAAGAGCTCATGGGTATCCATCATGTGGTCTCGAAAAAGGATGAACCTGACAAACGCATCTTAGAGGTCTATCGAAGGTTTTTTCTCAGTAAGTAATGAAAAAGTGGATGGAGGCGAAGCAGTTCAGAAGAAGCGAAAGGAAGCCGGATCTTGACGGTGAAGTGGAAAATGAGATGAAACAAATTACTTACTATGTTTATTGCATACATTCTGATTGTACTGTTTGCTTTATTACCGAAGATTTCATCTACTGTGTATAAAAAGGGATGCTCCATGTCACCTTCAGATAAACTGCCATTTTCATTTCCTTAACTTTCCAACTGTTTCTTTTCTTTTCCATATTAGAAAGAGACTGGTACATTGGCCCTGTCTTGAAATATCTGGCCCCAAAAAATGGGTTGTAGGGGCCACTTTGGCCCTCAAGCAGAATTTTCTAGCTGGAACACTGAGTACAATACAAAAGGACAAGAGTCAAAGTACAGAGGGAAATGCAAAAGGGTGAATAGACTTACCAGTGAGAAATACAGTGAGCTTCACCAACTGCAACCAAACACAACCTCTTTTTGTAGGCATCCTTGCTGAGCATTGCCCACCATCTTGTGGTAGCCAAAAATGTCTCGGGTGAGCCATACACGATTTGGCATTCCCCGCGTTCTAGTTGTTGCTTAGCCTCTTTGCTTTCCTGTCCATCCCCTATAAACTCGGCCTTGATTGCCATAGACTTAAGGTAACGCACTTGGTCTTGCATAAGAGATGCCAGGGGAGAAATCACAAGTGCAATCAACTTCACATTCGACAAAGGTCTTACTGTGTCGAAGACGATCGGTGTGGACTGAAAATTAATGATTTTCCAGACCCCATTGGCTGAATAATAAACACATCCTGACCTTTAACTAGGTTTTGCAGTGCCTCTCGCTGAGAATCTTTTAAATTTTGAAGTTTAAAGGACTCCAAAACTCGCTCGAAAGCCAAACATATCTTATCCACATCGTCCGCCATTTTGACAACTCTGTTTTGATGTGATAATTTATGCGACAATCCTTGCCAGATGAAAATCTGCAGGCGGTAACATGATTCAGGGGTTTCATTAACTCTCAAAGTAGAAGGGGATGTGAGGTAAAGTAGGCAGGTTCCCTAAATAGCAAGGGCCAGAGGCCCGAGCTTCTAGGGGGGTCCAGGGGCATGTTCCCCCGGAAAATTTTGAAAAATGTGACTCCCAGGAATGCATTTTCCTGCATTCTGGAAAGGAAATTATCCTTTTCTTATCACTCCTCATTTACCCAGTTTACGACAAAAAATTTCATTTTGCTCTCCAAGAATTTGTTTATTCAATCTTCTACTGTGTTAAATAATAAAAATAGCTAGCAGTGAAAAACGTTTGCAATGCATTGTTTTGGGTTAAAAGTATTGTTATTAAACAGGAGTTTATTTGGTGTTTGGGATTTCTTTTGGGAAACATATGCCACGTGTGTATTGTAAATTGGGTAACACCTTCCAGCTATTTTCACAGACAGAGCCAACATGGACAACAAGACACTAGAGTGCCTCCCTTACTTCTTACAAATAAACAAGATACAAGTCACTACAACTTAGTAAGGATGAGTGTAACTGACACCAGTATTTTAAGACGGAATCCATCAGGAAATTGAGTAATTTTAATTTTCAGTGGACAAAAATCTTGTACCAGAATAACACAAAGAACATTGCATTCTTTTTTACATTTTTCAAGGGCTAAAGATGTAATAAATCATCTGTAGTAACACCAAAGAAAATTTTTCATGGAAGTCCAAGAAAATAAATGTTGAATTTCACAACAATTGTGATTATACAGGTAAAATTCTAAAAATTTCATGTGCAAGATGTAATTTTGTGAAATTTGACATTCATTTTCTCGGGATAAAATTGCTAAATAAAATAAAATGTTTTCAAACCCAAGCATCATGGACCAATGCACACGTAAACCGGAAAACACAGGGACTTAAAATTTTAGTTGTAAGGTCAATGCACTCTATTTATTCTTTCTCAAATGCAAATCAGCGCTTATGTAAATTTCACTACATTGATATTGCAAAACTTTAAGTGTATTAAAATTCTAAAACTAACCTTTTGACCTTTTCTGGGACACAAAAAAATTATCTAGGATGCCTTGAGATTTTCGTTTGCTTGCCATGATGAACTTTTTATAAGATGTTTCATAAAAGTCATAGAACACATGTGCTTCCAAACATGCAGCATGTCACGTGCAAGTGTTATGTAAGAGCCAAATATAACATTTGTAACGCGATCGAAATGACAGAATGACGGACAACAAAGATCACTTTTCTTAAAGTACTAGTAAAAGTTATGTCAAGGATCTGATGCAAGACAATTGATAAAAAGGTTTTTTAAAGACAATATTCAACTTACATGGAAGACTAAATTTTTATTTTAGGCTGATTTTTTTCAGTTTCGTAACCGGGTACTCTGATCAAAGTAAACAGGTGCTGGTACCCGGGTCCCAGCTTCTAACGACAACACTGATAATTGGCTGAAACCAACAAAGGAAATCGCAAGCGTCCAGCTGCTCCTTTAGGAGGATGAGTGTGGGATCATTTTCCTAAACAGCGGCTGGTAATCAAGCCTATTAAAACAGTAAATTAAACAAGTGTTCGTTCTTAAATTGAGAATTAAAATTTTTTTCACCACAAGCCATTTACTAAAAGTATTTTTTTCAAAGAACTTCTGAAAAAAACTGCCATCTTATGTCAAACTTGTCAATGTCAGTCATTGCACTTTGTGCATTCACTTTATATAAATGATTACTGACGAGCTGAAGGCTATACCTCGGGATCTTTTATTGATTGTACAACTGCAAGGGTTCCAGTTTAACACTAACCTCAAAGTTCAAAGAGTCTTGCCTGTGCATCTCACCGGCTTGCTGATAAATTTGCCTTAACATTTCCTAGAAAGAAAGTGACCACATAGTTTAATAGAGACAATACTAAAGACGTTTTAAACATAGCCCTGCTGTGCCTCGTGTCATAAATAGTGTTTGCAAATGCATACTCGCCATGCCTCATCAATCATTCAAGGAAACAAGGCAAGTGAATTGCACATTCCGAACAACTTTGTACATGCTAAAAACTACGCTGCCGAGAAACTTCTCATACAAAAAGATTTTGAGATGGGATCAAAATTCCCCAACACCCAAAATTTTTAGGTCCATTCGCCCTGAATAATCTTATGCTCTTATTACTTCGGCGGAGCGCGAAGTAAAGGATTCGCGACGCTCAGGAATGTCCCAAAGATGCTTTTTCTGGGACAAGATTGGGCATGTTATGTCTTTAGGTTTTTGGTTTTATTAGGCTATTTGACGAAGTGAGAGATATCTCGAGATCACTTCGATTTCTTTGATTTATTCTTTAACTTATTCAAGGAAGAAAGAATTATTATTTTGATTTTCCCAAGGTTTGAACCGACTCACCTCTGTGACCCATCAGATCGGAGATGAGACTCGCTAGCCGTTTGCGCCACTTCAAGTCAACAAGGTAATTTGCGATTTTGAAAAATAGCTATGAAATTATGCACTAGTTTCGCGACAAGATTGGGCACACAAGTTAGTGACTTTTCGACTTGTTTCAACTATTTCACGAAATTAGACCACAATGACTTCCAGATATCTTGAGATGACTTCGACTTTAGTCTTTAATTTATTCGAGGAATAAATAGTGGATATTACATGGCCGCCCAGAGACACGAAATTTCTCTTCAAGTGTTGCAAAACATTTCACGAGTGAGCGCTCCTTTCGAACTGTTTTATGATGAATTTTAAGTTACAAAATGCTGTGCAAAGACGTTTTGTCTTTGCTGTCATGCGTTGCACAACTTTCATGAACGTTCTCGACATTTTTTGAATTATTCATGAATAATTAGTTCGCATGCACAACAGTCGCGCGTGCACTAGGGGAATGTTTACATTTCAGCATGAGTCAGCAGATTTGATTCAGTTACTAAAATGTATGTCGAAAAGCTACTACTATTCGCCTGTTTAGTATTTTCTAGAACCTTATGTCAACAGTATACAAGTTCCAAGCGAGTTGTTTTGACAAACTAAGTTTTTTTCCCACGAGCTGTCTTGTTTAATATACAGTAAAAACCCATGAGTAAGAGGCTAAGATTTAAGAACCTGTTAGGCTAAAATTTGCAATTTAGACCCCCTCTATATAAGAACCTCTTTAGCCTAAAATTTGGAGAAAGGTTCTTACTTTCAAAAATCATTTAAGAATATTTACTTAAAGAGAAATGGTATAATAAATGTATGATCAATCTGGATGAGTAGTTGCTGCATGTCAATTCTAATGTTAAAAATTATGACATGTATATAATTCTTAATTTAAATATAAATCAGATTTCCATGGCTGTCATAAATGAATGATGAACATTGAAAAGAAACCATCCAGTATGCAGTGAATTCAAGGTCCTCTGGAAATAATTTCTTGCAGTCAACTCACTTGCAGCCATGCAGTTTGTCCAGCAGTGTGCAGAGTAAGAAGAAGAAACAAGACGCTACGGAGCGTACACTTCGGCGTCACGGTTGTGGAACTGATTAATTGTAAATACGGAGGATTAGGAAGAAATGAAATATGGTAAGCCCAGTTACGCTCTGATGACTGCATACAAATCCTTCTAAATTTGACTTGGGTCTAAACGTTTAAACCTAAGTCAAATACGAGGTTACTGGCGGTGAATAACAAGTCTAACAAAACAAAGAGTGAAAAAAGACCTCTATTTTTCTTAGTCACATCAGGCTTCAAAAACAGCATAGCAGTCTCATGTACTGATTAAAGATATGTAAGGCATGGGTAAGGAGTCAATTATTACGTTGAGCATGGAATTGGCTAAAACTCATTGTTACAAGTTCGAATGTTTTGAGGATAATTATTCACTGACTATCAGCACTCAGGGATGTCGAATTAACACAAGGAAGTTTAATACCAAAGGAACACAGCCTTAACAGAGCTTTAAAACACAGCATCTGCCAACACAAACTTGACTTGAGCTTAAGTAAAACTAAATAGCCTCTGCCACTAATAACAAACTCTCACTCGAACTTCAGGTATCTAATGGCTTCCGCCAACTTGTGAACACAGAACTTGAAAATGGACCTTCCTCACACTTGACTACACACAACAGTCCAGCTCGTGGGAAAAAAATTTAGTTTGTCAAAAGAACTCGCTTGGAACTTGTATACCGTTTGACATAAGGTTCTAGAAAATAGTAAACAGGCGAATAGTAACTGATGCAAATCTGCTGACTCATGCTGAAATGTAAACATGCCCTAATTAATTAATCATGAATAATCCAAAAACATAAGAGAACGTTGCGAAAGTCACGCAACGCATGAAAGCAATTTTATTACGTAACACTCAACAAAGACAAAATGTCTTTGTGCAGCAGTTCGAAAGGAGGGCTCACTCGTGAAACGTTTTTCAATACTCAAAGAGAAATTTTGTGTCTCTGCGCGGCCACGTAATATCCTCTATTTATTCCTCGAGTAAATTAAAGACTAAACTCGAAGTGATCTCAAGATATCACGAAGTAGTCCGGTCTCATTTCGTGAAATAGCCGAAACAAGCCGAAAGGTCACATCCTTGCACGCCCAATCTTGTCCTGAAACTAGTGCATCATTTCATAACTGTTTTTCATATCCCGAATTACCCTGGGTCGCAGTAGCGCAATCGGCTAATCCCTCAACTTAGAGTCTCCTTTGATCTGACGGGTCACACAGGTGAGTCGGTTTAAACCCCGGGAAAGCCAAAATAATAATTCTTTCTTCCTCGAAAAAGTTAAAGAATAAATCGCAGAAATCGAAGTGATCTCAAGATATCTCGAACTAATTCGGCTCTCACTTTGTCAAATAGCTGAATAAAACCGAAAACCTACAGACTTTGCGTGCCCAATCTTGTCAAAAAAAGGCAACTTTGATACATTCCTGAGCGTCGCAAATCCTTTACTTCGCGCTCCGCCGAAGTAATTAAGAACCTATTAAGAACCTAGATAGCCTAAATTTATGTTAACCACCATTTATGTAAGAACCTGTTTAGGCTAACCCTGGAAAATGTAGGTTCTTGCTCGTAGGTTTTCACTTTCACATTTGTAACTGACGAGGAGATATAATGACTTCTCTGTTAGGGAGGAAACTGGTTACACGTTAAACCAGAATCTCCTTCGTCTCCTTTAAATAGTTAAGGCTAGGAAATAAGGCCGAAATTCTAAATCAAACTAGGCTGACCACTGGTTTAAGCTGAGAACAGATTTTACCTCCTCGCTCTGTCTTAAAGTTTCCGGGTACCGCATAACCAGCACACTAAGAGATTTTCTAGTCCTTGGTACACTGAATCACAAACTGAGTACCCAGTTATTCAGCAGTTTTGCTTTAAGACGTCTTCTTTTTTGACTTCTTAATAAACTGCTTTGATCTTACTGCGTTGCGATTTTCAGTCAGTATCGGGTTCGTTACTATTAAAAAGAAGAATAAGAAGCTTTGTTTAAACGCTGTGGCTATATGGCCGGTAACCGGTCAAGGTTTTCAAAACACTAAATGGCCGGCAGTCCTATATTCTCAGTAAATTTCACAAAATCGAAAGATTCTAGCTAATCTAAACTA
Source organism: Porites cylindrica (assembly GCA_964035525.1). Classification (NCBI taxonomy): domain Eukaryota; kingdom Metazoa; phylum Cnidaria; class Anthozoa; order Scleractinia; family Poritidae; genus Porites; species Porites cylindrica. The sequence goes on along the minus strand of OZ037777.1, from coordinate 28,964,943 downwards.
TCATATGTCAATTAAGACAGGTCAAGTGATCCTGAAATGCTTTATAGATCTCAAGTTTAATGTTTGGTTTATGCTGGGCTCAGAAGACGAAACTGTGTTTTGTGACACTTAGAACTTTTTTCAGCTCAACTGCCAGTCAAAGTTTTCAAAACACTAAATGGCCGGCAGTCCCATATTCTCAGTAAATTTTACAAATTGAAAAAATGCGGCCGTTCTGAACTATCATAAGTCGTGATCCTGATCAAAGTCTCTACGCGTTAGTTCCCTTCTGGAGCTGAAATACTCTTCCAACATTATCTTGTCGATGTTACGATGAAACAAGCTCAGCTCCAGAAGGGAACTAACGAGTGGAGACTTTTCCCGCCGGTTTTCCGCGGAGGCCGCATGAAAGGTCAAGATGTTATGACGTCAAAAGTCGCCTGTCACGCCATGCTTTGGTCAGAAAATTATTCGTTTTCACTGTCACGCAATAAACACGGCACAAAAAAATACATTTGAAACCGTCCAGTGGAAGAAGCCAAGAAAATGAAATGTTATAAAAGACTAATATATAAGCAATTTGTCCAAATCTCAGGTCTTTGTGGCCCACAGTTTCTGAGTTAGTTGCCGAAACATTTCATGCACCTTTGTAGAGCTTTGTATGGAGACGCCATATTGGTGGACAGAAACTGTCCATCAATATGGCCGCCGGAAATCAACAAAAACATCTGCTTCTCCTTTTCACTCAAGAACTAGCATACTTGCGCATAAACATATCTTGTAATACTTGAAATGGTTAAACTGCTGAAAATCAAGCGGAGAGACTTTTTTCACGGAGATAGCATTCCTATTTTGGTGTCACGCACTGTGAAAACTCGGTCAAATAACTACCATCCTACAATAAAATTCACTGCTGATATTTCTGATAAAGAAGTCATCTTCCTTGACACATGCATCTACAAAGGAGCACGATTTGAAAAGGAATCTATCCTTGACACGCGTACTTATTTCAAGCCTACTGAGACATTCCAGTACACGCATTTTAAATCCTGTCACCCACCCGGAGTCAAAAAAGGCTTCGTGAAAGGTGAAGGCCTGAGACTACTAAGAACTAACTCTTCACAGGAGACTTTCGTAGAAAACATAAGAATATTCAAACTACGCCTTCGAGCGAGAGGCTACCCAAACAACCTTATAGATAAAACACTCTCGGAAGTCAAATTCTCTGACAGAAAGAAAGCTCTCCAAGAAAACACAAGAGTGCGCAAAGAAATATTGCCCTTTGTAACGCAATACAACCCATCTGTGCCTAACCTAAAACACGTTTTAAGGGAGAAATGGCATCTTGTAGAATTACAACCTAAACTTAAAGAAATGTTCAAAGAACCTCCGATCATTTCTTATAAAAGAGGCAGTTGATTAAGAGATATATTGGTTAAAGCCAAACTGTAGTTAATCTCCTTAACACTACATGTAGAAAAGCAATTATATTCATGCGACACGTTTGCGGGATCTGTGAATGGCCTGTCACTATTTAATTTATACCAAAGACTCGAGACCAACAAAAACATGATAGTTTGGAACGGCTGAATTTTTCCGATTTGTGAAATTTACTGAGAATATGGGACTGCCGGCCATTTAGTGTTTTCAAAACCTTGACCGGCAGTCGAGCTGAAAAAAGTTTGAAGTGTCACAAAACACGGTTTCGTCTTCTGAGCCCAGCGTAAACAAAACACTAGACTTGAGATCTATAAAGCATTTCAGGATCGCTTGACTTGTCTTAATC
>OZ037777.1:28860678-28960678 GCA_964035525.1 Porites cylindrica | reverse complement strand
CCCCAAGAACTCCAAAAATGTTTGTGCCTATCACGCCCCCACTCAATTGTTTGGCCTGATTTTTACCACCTTTTTTCCCAGCGTGGGGCGGATAAAGGTTGGGCGGTGAAACGAGCGCGTCCGAGCAAAAAGGTGTGATGCAATGGACTGGGACTATGCTTAGAAATGTCGCTTGTTTTCGACTTCGGTCAGGGCTTGTGATGTGATTTGTCCATTAGACACTGTCGCTGTCACTGAATTATGGAGGATTGATTTGTTTTCTTGCACTTCTTCCTCGTTTCTTTGTGCTACGCTGTCTCTGAGAGGCAAATGTTGCTATTTTTTGCGGGACGTTTAATTGGAGTAGACAATCATCTCTTTCAAAGGGTTTCTCTCACTTCCATGACTCTGCCACTGAATTATATTTTCGTTCTACTACTCGCCAATGTCGATGTTATTCCAAAACAAAAACAACTGAGTGCTCTCTAAAACACGAAGGAAAATCTCATCCATGTCATCCATGGCAAAACTAAAAGACAGCAGATCGAACTTCATAACTAGATGACGTGTATTTTATAAATGCGTGCAGCTCGTGCAAGGTGAAATTATGCTAATTTCAATCACCATCATCCTTCTTTTTAATTTTGAAAAAAACATCTCATACATCTTTCTATTTCTTCGAAACTTCAAAATTAGTTTCCCCTCAGTTTTTACTGTTTACCTTGTTTTGTTGTAGAGAGAAAAATGGAGAAAAAACCTTCCAATTAACCTCAATAAATTTTGTTTACATACGGTTGCCGGATTTTCGACGCAATGCACGAATCGCCATGGCGCGTTGCAACCGAGAAGCAAAGTTTGAAGCAGTACAACGCCACTATATCAAAATATATCAATCTAATTTTTTGGTATGTTATAAAAAATTCATCCCCCTTTAACATGTGTAAAAATTGAGGTTAAGAAGTGTTAAGCTTTTGCAAACGAAACGGCGAAAGACGATTAGGTGATATTTGGTGGAAGGAGGAGGTATTCAACACATTCAAATTAAACTCAAATTTTGGCATTATGCGACCAACAAGTTTGACTTACAGGCATACAGACGGAAACATATGAAACTGTTTATTGATATTGTTATGAAACGAATTTATCTATTTAACTTTGTAGCCTGAAATTACAGAAAGGAAATAGGATTTCCGGTTTGCAAAAAGGAAAATTTCGTCGGCCTTCAAGCGCACCGGAAGCGCGGAAAGAGCGCTCGTGCCAGTCCTACTCCGCATCACACATTAAATGAAGAGCGGAGCGCTCGTTTCACCACCCAATATTTATCCGCCCTGCTGCGAACAGCAGACGCATTTCCGGTCGTCGCTTCTCTCCCGAAAAATGCACTTAAGAAAGCAGTCAAAAACAGGGTACAATACCATGGAGAACGTTGTAATAGAGGGCAATTCATAGCACTGTGGAAAACCACGTTTTAAAATCGTATATAATCGACTCTCTAGGACCCACAAACTATTTCATCACGCATTACACGAAAAAACCTAAAATTTTTAGTGATATGAGCTGTTCTTTTAGTTTCTGAATGGTGATTTTGCAGTATTTCGTATCCGAGGTGTAGTTAACGTGCAAAACTGTTACCGACCCACCATGGTGCAGCAATGGCTAAAATCATTCTCCCGTTACCAATCTGGATTTATCCTTTAGAATTGACTCTTGGTCCCATTGTTTATCAGAAAGTGGTTTTGTGACAGGTTTATGGATGATTGAGACCATTGGCCGTAGACCTTACTTGATCCATCTTACTTGGAGTGGTCTCAAAAGTTAATGACCTAAGGCAGGCTTGACCTTCGTTCGTGTACTCTACTTTTTATTGCATCAAGGCTTAATGCCCAGTCTGATAGTTTAGTTTCATGGCATCGAGAACCTGGTGCCACAGCTGTTGATGCTTTCAGTATTACCTGGGCTAATTTAATTGTTACGCTTTTCCTCAGTTTTAGTCAGATGCCTCGACTTTCGGCCAAAGAAAAAGGTAACCAAAACGTGTTCTAAGCCGTCTTCGCCATGCATCTCTGTACGGTTTTATTTGCAGTCACTCGTAAGAAAGCCACTGATAAAGACTCCTTCTACTCACTGCGCCGCCTTATTAACCCCTGTTGGCTCGGATCTCAATGACGGAATAAAAATAAAACAGCGCTGTCACCTACTTAGGCAGCAGAATGAAGTGAAATGCCCATAGTAACTTAGTAGATGTCATGGATGGAGTCTTTCCTTCAAAAGAACCTTTTTCAAATAATGAATTTCTGATTTTGGGTGCAAACTTAAGTCGATGTAGATTTTCTTGCCGTTGGCAAACTGACCAAAACAACTTTTCCAGTGGCTTATGAAGCCAAAAAAGGACGTCTTACCTTCTCGTTTCATGTGATAAAAAGGTTCACGCAAATATTTGCAAAAGTTAACAAAAAAATGAAAAATAAAAGGGTGTTGGAATCTTATTATAATCTTTTTTACTACCAGTTATCATCTTCGGCTGGACTTACTCTTCTCTGAAGCCACCCCTCTTCTATGAAGGGTGTTTTGAATTTTGTTATCACCGATGCGATCGATAGTCAGTTCTGTTAAAGCTCTTTAGAAAGCTAAACTCCGGTGGTGAACAGCTAGGTTTCCAGAACGTTAGTTGTGCTTAATTATTGACTTAAACCTACTCTATCATGTCAAAAAATAGATTTTTTTCAAAATAACACTTTTTTTAAAGACATGAACTTTTAATACTAACAAAATGAGACATGCTATAATTCTTTGAAAAGAAAATGGGTCCTGCTTAAGTCGAATCGGCGTATAATATTGCTTGTAATCAAACTGATAAAATACAATTTAATTTCCTTTTAGTGATGTTGGAAAGATTGTCGACCCTTTATTTTTTTACGGCACGAGTTTAATTGGGTACCAAGGACACACATGTACAAGATGATTCTTAAGTTAAAAAAGCTTACAAACATTGTTTTAAAGAATAATCCAAAGAATGGTAAAAGAGGGTCAAAAACGAGATTCGGGATCGGCACCTGATCACAGTAGTATCCGTAATAAAGAGGTTAAGTTTATATGAAATTACTCTCTGGGGCCGAGATTTCGTGTCCGTTGTCCGTATTAGAGAGAGTCGGTATTATGGAGGTTTTTTTTTTTAAGAAAATATATGAGAATTTCTCGGGACATTGGAAACTGTCCGTAATAGAGAGGAGTCCGTATTAGAGAGGTGTCCGTACCGAGAGGTTCGACTGTATTCTTTTCTATACCACTAATTATCATGTGAAAGGATTAAATCCAAGAGTCATTTCAAAAGTAGGTTGAGTTTCATCGTCCGAGTAAACGTAGTCCTGAATAGAACTGTTGTTGTTGACATTGACTAATGTTTCGACAACCTGTGCGGTCATCTTCAGAGTCAAGGTAAGTTGTATCAGGTCAGTTGATGGTATTATACTCTGGTTATAGAGCAAAACTCTGGTGGTAAAAAGGTTACTTTCCAAAATGTTAGTTTTCTTAATCATTGACTTCAAAATACTCGGTCATTTCAAAAAAAAAATTCTTTCAAGAGAAAACCTTTTTTAAAGGCATCATTTTTTGACACTTTCAAACTGCGACATGCTATAATTCGTCGTTAGTACTCTCTAGGGTGGATCCCGCTTTAGTCAAAGCGGCGTACAATGTTGCTTGTCCTCAACCTAACGGAAACACTTTAACAACTTTATGCTGTGCTAATGGTGTTGGACAGAGTGTGGACCCGTTTACCACGGCTTTCAGCGGATACCTAGGTCACGCATGTAAAAGATAACTGTTAACTTATAGAAAAAAATACGAGCTAAAAAATAAAGTTCTAAAGAATAATACAATGAATGCTAACCTGAGAATAGTATGATGAATGGTGAAAGAGGGTCAAAAATGTGACTGTACGTACCGCGCCACGAAAAGCCTTTCCCCTTAATAAAAAAGGAGTTTTAAGGGAAATAGATCTTTCACAGTTTAGCCTTAAAAATTGCTACATTTGAATGTAAATTAGGTCAATTCTCGTCGGAATATGTTTTTTATGAAAATCGAGAAGATAGCTTTGTAAGCAGCTCGAACGTTTAAATCGTTGTTGTCAAAGGAAGCACAACGTTCAACAGACAGTCACTATTCTTTTCTAACACCGAGTATCATCTTCGGGCCTTATTCTTTCCCGAAGCCACCCTTCTTGGTGTATAAAGTTTTCATTTAAATTTACTCCAAGCTTACAGAGAGGTAAAGATCGGTGGTGATTAGGTGTCAAAATCGTTAGTTTTTCTTTTTATCGGTAGATTTCTTTTCACAGTTTTTTATCCAGGAAAGAATGTCCACACACCCACGTCACCGTTATATATGCGGATAAAAAGTACACGCATCAAAGAAAGCTCAACATCTTTTACCTTGTAATAACAAATAAACTAAGATATGAATTGATTTACACAGAATAATTCAATGAATGGTGAAGGAGGATCATAAACGAGGTTCTACTAACCACGTCCGTTGAAAAGCCTTTTCCGTTATTAGTAACAAATTTAAATGGGTTATTTTCAAAGATTTCGCTAAGAATTGTCCAAACGTATACAAAAGAGAAATGCTTTTTGCAACACGGTTTTTCAGAAAATGGAGGAGTTCAGACGTTTGACTCGTTGAAACAGTTTGAGTAGAATAGAAAAACAGCATTCAACCGACTGTTCTATTTTACCACTAGTTATCATCATTGACCGTTCGTATCCTTCTCCGAAGGAAACCGTCTTTGTGTATTAAGAATTTTTAATGTTTATTCTCAACCATGCAATCAACAGTCTTTCTGTTAAAGATAACAGAAAGCTAAAAACTGGTGGTAAAAAGGTTACTTTCCAAAACGTTAATTTTCTTAATCATTGACTTCAAAATACTCGGTCATGTGGAAAAAAGAAATTCTTTCCAGAGAACACCATTTTTAAAGGCATCATTTTTTGATACTTTCAAACTGCGACATGCTATAATTCGTCGCTAGTACACTGTAAATCCACAAGATCTGTTTTAGCCCCAAAAATGGGGCCGTTTCGGTGAGTAAAATACAGTCCTATTTTTGGGGCTAAAAGAGCCCATTTCGAATGGGGTCGTTTTGGCCTCAATAAACGGGGTAGAAATAGCCCTCTGTTAAGTGGCCAAAACAAAGAGGCAAAAGGGCTGTTTTGGAAAAATGAGGGGTAGTTTTGGTTTCTGATAGGGTTGAAGTGGTTCATCTTAAGAGTCAATTCAGCCCTTACAGAGCCGTTTCATACCTTCAGTTAAGATGAAAATTGGCCCATTTTTCGTGGCCAATTTGGCCAAATGGGGAGTTAAAACAAATGTTCTTTCTATGACTAAATTGGTACCATTATATCTGAAATGGAATTTCTTACCAGAGCCGTTTTGGACCTTAATTATTTATAACAGCCCATCCACAAGGATTATAATGGTTCTTGGTATTCTATAAAATGGCCCCATTATTGGGCCATTTAGAATCAATACAAGGGGCATCAATGGCCATAATGGGTGGCTGATTTAGCCCACCAGAATCAGTGCAGTTTAAAGTGCCAAATCAAGGCATAACTATAGCCCAAAGGAAAATAAACTTTAGTTCTCCTTCAAATGCTAGTGAGTTTAAAACTGCTCTTTGAGGCTACAATTAACAGTTATTTACCCTAGAATTGTTCTAATTTTGTCTCATTACCTTGCCCTCTCATTTAAAATATACAAGAGGCATGTTCAGTGAAATGTAAAAATATTTTATTATTATCATTTTTCGGCAAACTTAACCAAAATTTGGAATGTACATCTCTAAGATAACTTTATTTAGTAAAATCCAACTAGTGGTCTATTGTCAATGCTGCATTCTGATTGGTTGAGCTACTACTAGGCTATATGTTATAGCCCACTAGTAGCGAAAAGTGCCGGCTTTGAAAACCAAAACAATGGCGGATGAATCGCTTTTTGCTAGCTACATGTAAAGTTGTTTTGTCTCGATATTTTGACCCACTAGTTGGATTTTACTAAAACAATCCCTCTCGCTCTCATGGCCTCTGAGTCAATAGCCCATTCAGCCTTCGGCCTTATGGGCTACTGACTCAGAGCCCATTCGAGCTTGAGGAATAAATAGAGGGGTTGGTGCTGAATTTTAAGCACTACATACAGCTGTAATGATTACAGTAGAAGTGGGTAGAACTAACGAGTTTGTTTTCTTAGGAGCCTTTGAGCATTTCAAAGGCATTTTGCTTGAGAAGTTTTAACCCCCAAATCGTAAAAGTATGAAAAAGAAGGCAAATATTTGTTCTGTTAAGTTAGTAGGGCTTTTCTCTATGCATTTCACTATTACAAATTGGAAATGTCATTGAAGAGTGTGTTGACACTCAACAAGGTCTGAATGACCTTTATACACCATTACCATGTTAACTATATAAAATGATGACAGCAAAGAAATTATGCTCTCTACAATACTATGGTGCAGAATGGTGCATAACATCATTCCTTCACACACAATGTACACTTTGTTGAAATCGATGCCCTCTCCAATTGCAACAATTTGCGGTTATATGAAAGTTGCTATTTCTGCATCAACTGAAGCATTTCTCTGTCAAAATAGCAAGAAAGAACAACATCAACAAGTTGTACACTTACTAACATACAATTTCCCAAATTAGACTACATGTAATAATGATAAACATGATAATCTACATTGACAAAAAGGGAAAAATACTCTTCTTGATCAATAGCTGTGGTTAAGTAGTGTAATACAATGAATGGTGATCATCTATCAAGAACTAGAAATGCAAATCTTACATAACTCTGCTAATCATAGGGAGTAAAATGGCCACCTAAAATAAAGTTACAATAATGTACATGTAAGCTTTAAGCAGATTAAGCTATGAATTTAACCAGTAGTCAATAACACTCCATGTTTTGGCTTCAGATGAAAGTCTTATAATACATGCAAGTCTGACTCTGTAGCAAAAACAATGATAATAATAATAATAATAATAATAATAATAATAATAATAATAATAATAATAATAATAATAATAATAATAATAATAATAATAATAATAATAATAATAATAATAATGTTGTCAGAGGAAGCACTGCGGTCTACCACCAATAATTATCTTCGGGCCTTATTCTTTTTTGAAGCCACCCTTCTTGGTGTATGAAGGTTTTACTTAAATTTATTTTAAGCATACCGAAAGAAAAACACCGGCGGTTATTAGGCGTCTAAATCGATCTTTCTTTTCATAGTTTCTTATTCTGGAAAGAATGTCGACACTCCTACGTCACCGTTATGTACTGATAAAAAATACACACATCAAAGCAAGTTCAAGATTAGTTCACCTTGTAAAAACAAATAAACTGAAACATGGATTGCCTTACACAGAATAATTCAATGAATGGTGAAAGAGGATCACAAACGATGTTCTGCTAACGACGTCCGTTGAAAATCCTTTCCCGTTAATATATAGATTTAGCCAGGGCTAAAAGCGAGGCTCCCATTAGTAAATTTATAATTTAAATTAAACAATAAACTTGTATTCGAATTCCACAATTCAGTAAACTTTAGAGCACAATAATGTGACTTTTGAGAGAAAGGCTACCTGATTTTAGAGAAAAATAATTTGCAAACAGCCCAAGAGTGAACCAAATCTTACATCGAGTTGATAGCCTCATATGTACACTCAAAAACTGGTAATCATCTTTTATCACATTTAAGAGCCGTAATGGCTATTGATCACCGTAGATCAATTAGGCTTAGAAAAAAAACCAGGCCAACGTTTTGGCGTTCGACAAGTTTACTTTGCAAAATCTTGCCAACAAATCTGGGTGCGTGTAAACCAACCTTTTATACCATGGACAGAAAGCAGTATTTCACAATACAAATTGCTCTCATTCAATATTCATAAACTGTTAAAAAAATTTTCCAAAATCACCTATACGGCCATCCGGTTCTCACTTTTGTAGTGCGAGCTGTAGCGAGTGTTTGAATGAACATTAACAGAGTTACGCTCCAAGAAAATAAAGAATTTATCATGTTTATTTTTTATTTGATGGTTTAACGCGCGGCATTTTGAGAACTCCTGCAAGCGATGTTCACTGAACGACTGAAAACAATCGGCATAGCGATTAAAACTGCAAGAAGACTACTAACAATCAATAAAAGAAATATAATTCGGTGAAACATAAACAGAGACAACAATTTTCATTCAGGAAGACAAGTATTAAAGTGTCCCTAAATATCCTGAATCTTCAAGCTTCAAGCTTAAGTTTGCTGAAGTTTATGTTTTAAGCCAGCTTCCCGGTCAGGGGCATCCAACGAGAATATAGTTCAAAACCACTTAAACATAGCAGTGTTAAACGTATTTTAGTATTTAAACGGTAGATATAGGCATATTTTTATCCCCTAAAAATGTTTCATCTGTTCGGATTTCCTAGCTGAAAGTCTAGTGATCCGAAAATTATAGGGATCAAAACTTAACTTTTCGAAAATTTCAGCCCGAAAAAAGGCTCTCGAAAATTCTAGGTGACCTCTTTTAGGGTAAAAATCCGTTAAAAATAGGCAATTATACCATTTTTTAGATGTCCGAAAATCCTAGGAGACGCAGGCAAGCAAGAAATTTTAAAACAAATGTTTCGAAATGTTCCGAAAATTCTAGATCTCAAATCGTCTTCCGAACAGATATTTTTCCGAAAATTGTCGTTGGGTGCCCCTGCCCGGTGTTTGTTTTTTCAAAGACGAACTCGAGGCAAGAAAATCGCTCAAAGCTTTCTTTTCCGGCTAGAATTATAACTAAAGATTCTTTGGAACATTTTCTTTCTATTTGCGGTGAGAAACTGTCTAAAGGCTTTTTAAAGTTCTGTAAGATTACATCAAACCAGATACTCGGTGAGATCGTTGTCTCAAATCTTACAAACGCGCATAAACTAAATTCCCGCATAAACTACGCTCCACTTCATTAAATTAGATACAAAAAACAAACATGAAATACAATAATTTCTCTGGCTTACCATTCGAGATGCAGCTCCTGAAAGTTATCAGGTAAAGCCAGTATCGCTTCAGACTTTGCAATCCTCTTACGCATCAATAGTCAGGTCTCTTAGTGCAAAATATTGGCCGGATCGTTACAGACGTGACAAAAGTGTCAAATTTGGCACAGAGCTTCCTTAGCACCTACTGATTAATACTGGAGGGGGTGCCCGTTACAGATGGTCCAAATTACTGATAAAAGGGGGGGGGGGGGGGTTAACTTTCACCTACAATAGCAGATTGGGTGCCCTGTGGTGAGTACTCTTCTTGTTTGATTTGGCTAAAAAACATTTGTTGCAAATTTTTAAGTTTTTAATTTGGTAATGTTTAGTTGTTGTTACACTATTCAAAATAGTTTTACATGTACATAATACTGACTAGTGCCCAGTCTCCACGCGGTAAGTGTGGCCATGTTTATTGTGCGGACTGTGCTGCTATCAGTGTCACTGCTAAGACTTGCCAGTTATAATATCATTACATATAAATTTAAACAGATCACAAAGCCAGCTTTCAAAGATGTCATACAATAACATAAAACGCAAATGTATCACATCCTAAACGACAGAATCGTTAAAGTTTGACATGCCACATGAACGACCTCATGAACCGTAACTGACAACGCGCCCACTTTGTAATTGTGCAGCTAAGATTAGATAATGATTATAATTTGCTTCGTTGGTAACCCTGTCCTTGAGATAATGATTAAAACATGTCAACCTCGTCCTCAGGGGGAAAACGAGGAGCAAGGGTGGCACAGTTGGTTAGTGCGCAGCCTTCGGGGCGAGAGGTCCCGAGTTCGAGCCCGGTGTCTACACCTTCTTATTTCAACTTCTCTTTTTTCTGTGTAGCTTTGACTAGCTTTAAATACCCTTAAAACGGAGAATTAAGGGAGAGAGGGGGTAAAAGGAGCGCACCGTTGACCTCAAGTTTATCACTTATTATTACTGTCACGAGTTATTGACGTAAGATATAGTCGCTTTACCTTTTTCTACCTTTCTATTAAGCCCTGGGGACGAGGTTGTAAAACATGCCTCTCCAGGAATTTTTAACACTCTTTATTTTTTGCACATTAATTTGCTTTTAAGGTCTTGGTAAAGGAAAACGAGGTGCCCACAGAAAAAAATTCTAGTCGCGCGAGTATTTTCGCTACAAAGGCAAGTTATATATCAAATTAAAGCTAAAAGACTAAATTACCTCATAAAAGATTTTATTTCATCGAATTTTAAAAGCCGCTTAAGTTTTTTGCTCTCGAACTCAGAGGTATCGAGTTTACTGCTGAAGCTCCAGCCCTTTTGCGTTGTTAAATATTCGCTTCCTTTTTATTGTGTCTGATTGACAGATAAAAGACCTAAAAAAGGGTGTGAGGAAATTTGCATATGTCTCTTATTAGCGGAATTATTGCATTTCAAACTAAAAAGTCGAATCTCGAGCGCGATTTACGCAAAGAAACTGACATAAAATGAGTTACAAAGGGAAATCGGAAAATTCCTCAGACCCTTTTTGAGTCTATATCATTATCCATCATATCTGAAAGTTTCAAAGCTATAGCTTAAAACCTGTCCCGACTGGAGGTCGGAGAATTTAGATTTTTGCGTCTAAAATAGAGTGAGAGAAAATCAGCTCTAAAGATTTAGCGCGAGGTCCACGCTTGGCTGGTTAGCTCAGAAAAGGCTCATTTTAGAGGGGTTAAAGAGCACTTTCTGATTTTCTTTTTCTGCCAAAATAAAATTTAGGACTCCCTCATGCCAAAAATCCAAAAAAACCAAAATCGAGCAATGTACTAAAATTTTCATTTACCGAGACCTTAAAAAGAAGTGTATGAGGTCCCTGCATGCCTAGACACCTGTAAGCGGCTCATTCACTTCAGAGCCCTTGGACCAGAGTGTTAATGGTAGGTCTATACGATCTTTCAAAAAAAAGGAAGGTCGTCGCGTGCGTTACAATTTACAAACAAACTAACTTCAGAAGAGCTGAAATTTACAGGAACAAGGCCTCTTGTAGCCAACCAATGATGCATCATTTATGAAAATGAATGTAATTTGTTTGATGCAATTATTAGGCGAATACCCCGTGGTTACGAAATCTTACGATCATGAATTCCTCAAGAGCAATTCAGTTACCAACTTTTCACAAAATAATGCTGTGGAAAATTACATAAAATACCAAAAAAGCAAGGATCAACAATAATTGTGGCCTGGTCCCTTATAATAATGGAGTGGTCATGATAAAGAAGCCCATCAGCCCCAACTTTGAGCACTCAAACAGATTTTTGACAGATTACATATTGCAAAACTTTGCATTCCCTCATGCCTATGTTGCCACACCAGGAGGCTAGAAATCGACTCCTGGTCACACCTCGTTTTCATTGCTGAATATCATTCTAAAGAGCTTTACGAAATATTTTGTTAGTAGGGGTGTTTTGAACAGGATTGATATTTAGAGATGGTGACAAAAACGAACACAGAAAAAGTCACAAAACGAGACGCATGAAACAACCGCAATCTAATGTTCGTTTTACACCGAAATAATGGCTTCTTTGGCTGCTATGCTGACATTCTTGAAGATGGCCGGTAGTATCACAGCTCTTCCCGGGTTAGGTATACCGTTTATTACCAGTTTCACGGTTCCTGAGACCTGAGAGGTGAGGTAACCTGCTTAGGTGGGGTAAAAAAAATAACCCTCCTTTACATGCAATCTTACAACCCCGCCATCCTGGGCTGCAGTTTCTCAAGATTATTGAATGGTCGCTAAGCACGTAAACAAGAAAAATGCTGGCAAACCACGTCTACGCTCAATTGCTGCTCTTGCTGCAACCTTCAGTGTTGTGGCTTTCTATTGTTACCTTTAATAATTATGTGATGCCACCCAGCGCCAAAGTGAATTTTGCGCGAATTTGATGTATCACGAATCCGACCCCGACTAGCCTGGGTTTCCTCACCTTGAAACGTTGACATGGCAAAATTTGACCTCAGCTGAGAGGGTTACCTGGTGTGGCAGACCGGGCTACCCACCTTGAAGGGTGACCCCACCTATCATGTAAACGTGATCAAATTAAAATGAGAGATTATATGGACAAGCGGGTTACCCCACCTAAGTGGGTTACCATTCCTACCTGGGGTCCCCCTCCGCCATGTAAACAGGCCCTAAAAGTTAGCCCGGCCCCCTTTCTACAGTTTCAGCAGTTAAACCATTCACCATTTATCATTTGAGTCAATCTTGTACCACTTGAGTCTCACTTTTACGACTTGATCAGCTGTTATTATTTTTGGACATGAGTGCTTCAGTGCCAAATGTAGAGACTTCATGATAAACTGTGCTTTTTTTTGAAGCTTGGGCTAACTTGTTTCTTTTTTTTTTCGTTTATGAGACCAGATTCTGTTTTGTTTGTTTTTGCTTTGTAAAGCTTAGACAAACTGCGGAAATTGTAAATGATATGACTTGTGCCACGGTGCTTGCTTCTCTGCACTTGCGTCCAGCAGATAACTGGATAAAGAGAGACTAAAAGGCATCCAGGCCTATGTTAAGCTTAAAAATTAATTACCTCCCTAGGAAAGAACTATTTTGGGTTCTGTCATTTCGTTATTTGCTCTTCATGAATAGCTGTCATAAATCCCTGATAATATGTGACACAACAGACTATTTGACAATTTCTTTTTTCTGAAATTTTGTGTGTGAATCGCTATCAGCTTAAAGTGACATGTAATGACAAGTAATACTTGATAAATAAGGCTTAAGCCACACAATAAGGCCTTCTCTAATTGAAATACATTAGAAAAAGATAAGAGACCCCAGAAGCTGAGTACTTGTAAGTTATGAAGCAAAGACGAGGCCATCTTAGAAATGACTTATGAAAATGTGGGCGGACTGTGGACTTGCTTTAAGGGCACTGTAATAATGAACTTAATTATACAATCAATGAGCAAAAATGGATGGGAATGCCAGATGTTTGAGTGAAATTGTTGTTTACAACCTGAGAATAGAATTCAGAGTGATTTAAGGTATTAAATAACAATTTTGAATCAAAACACCACAGGGACCCCAGCAGGTGAAATTTGCAATAATTAAATCCTGTTTAGCACGCTTCAGTGGCATATTTGCAGTGGGCACCCCCTCTAATATTCATGGTACTGCAATAAGCTATCGCTGTGCAAAGTTTGGTGCTTTTGTCAACTCTGTAACGATCCTGACCCTAAGAGACCTGACTACAAGCAAGGTGAAAACGAAAACGATGCCATCCGAAATCGGATTTCCGACTTTGACAAGCGACGTTTTCTCAACCAAAAACCCAATAAACAAACTAGCCATGAGTAACAGAAGACTCCTGATAGCAGCTGAATTTCATTTTGTACATCCAGTGGAAAAAGACAGTTAAAAACATCACAAGTTGACACAAAACTCTGTCAGCTTCAGCTGTTAAAGTAAACAAGATTCAAGATGCTGCATAAATTTTGCGCATGAACTCACCTGTCAAATTTTGACCAATCAGAGCATAAAAATTGGACGTAGAGCGTGACCAACGCGTGACCATTGTAAGAAAAAAAAAAGCAACTGTCTTCCCTGCCTGTAACAGCTGGCTGAATTTTCACGTCCGAGGTCAGTTTGCAATCAAAATTTTAATTGTGCAGCACATAAACACAACATATTTCATATGAATTAAGAAAAAAAATTGAACTTGAGCCTGCGATCACTTGAAAACTAGTTTACTTGTCAGCGGATAACTTCAAAAAATACTTGACCTCGACGGGTCGACACCTGAGCCCGCGATACGGTCAAGTGATACTGATCAGCGGGTACTCTGTTTTGACAGCTGTCAATTGATCAAAACATTGATGTCCGACAGAGCTGAACAACGTCTGCGCATGTGCATAGACGGGAGAGGTCTGGGATCTAACCTAGTATCGTTTTCAAAGGGTTTTTCAAAACATCCTCACTTTTTGGCGATTATTAAGGTGGATTCTGAGTATTTAAGGTTCTCATTTAAACTAAAGGTAGATTATTTCATACTTTATTGAATTCTCGTTTCTACCCTTGTAATTTTTCTTCTACTTTTTTCTATGAACAAAAGAAGACGCACGAACGAAGCGTCCCTTCAATAATAGTATCGTTTGCAAAGGGATTTTCAAAACATCCTCACATTTTCCCGATTTTTAAGGTGGTTTCTGAATATTCAAGGCTCCCATTTAAACTAAAGGTAGATTATTTCATACTTTATTGAATTCTCGTTTCCACCTTCGCAATTTTTCTTCCGTTTTTTGCTATGAACAAAAGAAGATGCACGGACGAAGCCGAAAACAGTTCTTTCATTCGAATGTGTACATTTTCAAGCGTAAACACATGACAGTACAGACTATCAATATGTTATCAGTTCTAAGAAATCGTCCGGACATCATATCAGTGTCAGTATTAAAGGTACATTTTATTTATCTTTGTTTTTCCTTGAATGATGGTCTTTTAGTTATTTCTCTTGTTATATCTCGCTTGTTTTCACTATAAGAACTGTAAGAACACAAAACAATCACTGAGGTTTCGAATTCAATCAAGTTCTTTCTTCCAAACCTGTTTCCCTTTATGACTCATTGTTAGCTCAGCTCAAAAGAGCTATTATAAATTTTTGTATATGACAACAGGCAAAATTAATGTTGAAAAGAGTAAATGGGTAAGTAATACAGTCGATGCTTGCTGGTAAAAGTATTAATGACTTGAAGTTCTCTAAAAGGCTTCATTACAGGGAGAAGAACTTTCATTTATTTAACTCTTCAAAGTCTAGATCTTCATTCCTTGATTCTTCTGCTCCATTCAATCCTGTCATAAATGGAAAACCTATAGTTAATACGAAAACTCACATAGAGCCGAGCCAACTTGTGATTGTTTATCAAAACTTCAACAGCTTTAAACTTTAAAAGTTTATTCATTCTAAGCTTAAAGGTGCAAATTAAATTTTAAACAAACTTAACTGAATAAATACTGATTCTACAGCTCGACGACCAGCGCCTCTAAGCCGGCTAGAGGTACGAAAAAGCTTCTTTCATTGCACTAAGATTTGTAACTAAGTTTATGACTTTCATGACTTCTTGTGTCTGATGGTATCATCGCGCTCAAAGCCGGCTTTCTTGCCACCAAGAAACGGTCAACAACTTCTATCGCTCGGCCTACATTTCAAAGATTTGCACCTCCTTAACCAGAATAAAGTAATGTTTAAGTAAATCGTTTACGTACCATCGAAGAAAAGTCGCCCAAACTCCAGCACATTGCTCTTTTTTAATTTCTCAGTCATCTTTCTGCAAACTTACTGACGATCTGCATCAAAACAATGAAAAACCTTCGCCGGGACGGTCAAAAACATTTTCCTTGATCCCTGGATTACGTAACATTTCTTTCCATGAGTTGCATTTCTAACGTATTCGTAGAATTTCTCCTTCGTTGGCATTCGCAAATATGAGTTTGGATGGTCGAAGATAAAATGGTCTTGCAAGAATTTCACTTTGCTCGAATGTTTCGCGCACGGGCTAGACAAGTAAACAAGTGATGTCACGGACATGCGTAGTACGTTATTCAGCCCTGTCTTGATGTCCAATATGTGTGCATTATCAGTTTTCCTGTGCTCCCAAACTAGTAAAAGTATGAGATTGAACGTTGTTCGCGATCTAGTAAAACAGTTAACTGGTCAGCGGACAGCTTCCAAATAAATCACGTCACCTCGATGAATTGATACGTGAGCCCGCGATATGGTCATGGGATACTGGTCAGTGGCTATCCTGTTTGGACAGCTGTCAATTGACCATATTGTTAATGTCCTATATTAAAGATGTGGACTTGCCAAGACACGCCTGAGACACCCCTCCCTTCCTTTTGATAGTCTCCCCTACCCCACCCATACAATCTGTAGACGCGTACGTACGTACGTACGTACGCTCGTTAAGAATTCACCAAACGTAAAAAAAAAAGAGAAAAGCTACTCGAAACACGGTTTTTAAGAAAATTTAGAAGATGTCTTTGTAAGGAGCTCAGACGTTTGACTCGTTGAAACAGTTTGACTAGAAAAAGAGCATTTAACTGACTGCATGTTCTAAATTTTTACCACTAGTTATCATCTTGAACCGGTCGTATTCTTCTCCGAATTAAAGCAAACCGTCTTGGTGTATTAAGGGTTTTTAATTTTTTTTTCTCATCCATGCAATCAACAGTCTTTCTGTTAAAGATTACAGAAAGCTAAACTCTGTTGGTGAATAGGTTACTTCCCAAAATGTTAGTTTTCTTAATCATTGACTTCAAAATACTCGGTCATGTCGAAAAAAAAATTTCTTTTAAGAGAACACTATTTTTAAAGGCATCACTTTTTGATACTTTTAAACTGCGACATGCTATAATTCGTCACTAGTATTCTCTAGGTTGGGTTCAGCTTTAGTCAAAGCGGCGTACAATATTGCTTGTCCACAACTCAACGGAGACACTTTGATTTCCCTTTATGCTGTGCTATTGATGTTGGAAAGAGTGTGGACCCTACGTTACAGCAACAAATAAGCTAAAAAATAAAGTTCTAAAGAATAAAACAATGAATGGTAAAAGCTTATGAATAATATGATGAATGGTAAAGGAGGGTCAAAAAGGAGACTCTCCTTACCACGCGCAACGAAAAGCCTTTCCATTAATAAAAAAGCAGGGGCGTAGCTAGGGGGGGGTCCTGGGGTGCCCGTGACCCCCCCTTTGGTAGGCCTTCTTTTGAGCAAACAACCTACAATATTCAGGTGGCGAAAACGCTATGACAATATCTTGGCCGTAAAAGCCATTGTTGAAAAGCCCACTGTTTTAAAATTTGTTTTTTTGTAAAGTATATTCGTCAACGGCTCTTGTCTTTAGTTAATATGGGCCTTCATGCCGCGATAATAGGGAGAGCAGCGGTATAAACCATATATAGTCGGCGATCCCCGGATGGTGTCCCTGTCTGTGACCCCCCCCCCCCCCCCCCCCCCCTTTGAAAAATCCTGGCTACGCCCCTGAAAAAGGAGTGTAGAAAGTTGGTCTTTCACGGTTTAGCCTAAGAATTTGCTACTTTTGAATGTAAGGTCCTTTCTGGTCGAAATATGGTTTTTAGGAAAATCTAGAAGATACCTTAAAAAGGAGCTCAGACGTTTGACTCGTTGAAACAGTTTGACTAGAAAAACAGCATTCAAGTGACTGGTCTTTTTTTCTTGTTATCATCTTCAGCTGATCGTCCGAAGCGACACATTTTGTTGTCATGAAGGTTTTTTTAATCTTTTCTTATCCATGCAATCGTTAGTCTTTTTAATTAAATCTTACTGGAAGTTACAATCCGGTGGTTATGGGTTTCCAAAACGTTAGTTTTCGTAATCATCGACTTTTAATTACTCGGTCATTGCGAAGAAAGAAATTTCCTTTCAAGGGAACACCGTCTATAAAATTCGTGAACTTTTCTGATACTTTCAAACTGCCACATTCTTTTCGATGTTACTGCAGTGGCGGACCCAGTCTAAAATAACATTTTCTGCTCTTCGAGCCTCATTCTGGTCTAAAAATAATGGCCCAGGCCCCTCCCCTCGATCCCCTACTGTACTCTCTAGGTTGGGTCCTGCGGTATACAATATCACTTGTCGTAAAACTTAACGAAGACTTAAATTTCCTTTTATGCTGTGCTATTGATGTTGGAGAGAGGCTGAGTGTGAACCTTTTTTCTTCACGGTTTTGAGTACAAGGTCACGAATGTACACGATGATTCTTAAGTTATAACAACAAATTAACTAATAATAAAGAATAACAATGAATGAGAAAAGAGGGTCAATAACGAGATTCTAGTCAACACGCGCAAGGAAAAGCATTTCCAATAACAAAAAGGAGTTTAGCAAATCTGTGTTACAAGGTTTACTGAGCCTAAGAACTCGCAATATTTCAATGTAAATAAAATCAATAGTGATTGAAAAATGGTTTTTATAAAAATAGAGAAGAAAGCTTTGTAACGATCTCTAATGTTTGACTAGTTGTTGTCGAAGAGGAAGCACAACGTTCAACAGACTATTGATTTCTACCACCAATTATCATCCTCGAGCCTTATTCTTTTCTGAAGCCACCCTTCTTGGTGTATGAAGGTTTTACTTAAATTTATTTTTAGCTTACAGAAAACTAAACACCGGTGGTGAATCCCACGTCACCGTTATATGGGGATAAAAAGAACATACATGCACCAAAGCAACAAATAAACTGAAATATGAACTTTTAAAGAATAATAATTACAATGAATATTTAATTTTCTTAATGATCTTCTTTCATTAATCACTTTTCGTCTTCCTGCAACACGAACAACAACAAATCTGTTATCAACTTCTCTACTGTATGATATGGTTTAAAAGGAGTTTTAGTGATCGAAGTATTTAAGTACATTGTGGAACCTCGATTTAACATGCAAAGGGACTGGGGAAATGTGTTAGTTAAGTGGAGGGTTTGCTATATCGAACACCCCGATAAAACGAATGCTTGGGAAATGTTACATCGTTAAGCAGAGATGAGGTTATAAGGTGTGTATGACTGTGTATATAAACACTTGGATAGTTTGCCAGACACAAGTTCACAGATCTTTGATCTCTTTCTCTATCTCTTTGGCATGTTCTAGCCATTTCTAATACTTAATCCCCTGAAGGACATCTGTGAGCAATTATTGATCAAACCTTTTAATTTCTAATGCTTAATTTCAGGCAAATAAAATGAACTGTTTGTAAAACTTTAACTTCTAATAATTAACTCTTTTGTAATGGTTTAAAATGAACTATTCTCAA
Source organism: Porites cylindrica (assembly GCA_964035525.1). Taxonomy (NCBI): domain Eukaryota; kingdom Metazoa; phylum Cnidaria; class Anthozoa; order Scleractinia; family Poritidae; genus Porites; species Porites cylindrica. Next base: position 28,941,847 of record OZ037777.1, on the reverse strand, counting down.
AACAGAGAATGCTTTCAGATCATAGCTGTGTACATCGAACTGAAACAGTGCATGGAACCTTTCGTTTCCTGTTTTAACTCTCACCTTCTGTATAGAATATGTGTGAAAATCTTTGATCATGAATTGGTATATTTCAAAGAGCTACACAATGACCAAGAATACCGGTACTATTGACCGACAATATACAGAGGGGGTGGAGCTATATTGTCAACTATTACTAGAAAAGATTTCTTATTTGAGGGAGGTGGTTAATAGAGGGATGGCTTTTATGAAATAAAATATTTTTTATCATCTTACAATAGAACTTTGATTTCCACTTTAAGGTCAAATCCACAGAGCTAAACTTCCAAGGTTTCCATATTTGTTATAAATGTATGGTTCAGCTACATGTAACAAAGACTTGCCAAAAAACTTATGAATTACTCAACTTGTTCAGATCTTAACTGACATTTATATAACCACAAGTATTTGTTATTTTTGCATTCCCTAATACACCTTGTCTGTCTGCCCCCTCCCAATATTGTTGCATAAACTTTACTTTCAGTATCTCTTGCGGAATGCAAAATGGTGAATACTACTCTTCAACAGATATCTTTCCATCATAATGAAACAATTCTCTTCATCGAATTCTCATTAACATATTGTCTTAAGAGTTAAATGACTAGAACGCCCAAGAGCAATGTGATCGAACATTTCAAATTAAAAGTAAAAGAGAAATAGTGAAGAATTACAACTTCTAATCAAATCTTTGCTTATATTTTAGAATAAAATATTCTCGAAACTGAGAATGGTTTGATCTGAGCTGCTTTAAAATCGAACTGAATCACTGCATGAAACTTTTTGTTTTGTGTTCTTATCTATGTATGCAATATGTGTGAAAATATCCATTATGAATCTGTTTTTTAAAGAGCTACACAAACAAGAAGACTATTGACGGACCACGATACATACAGAGCGGGGGCAGCTGTAGTGCCAACTATTGATAGATAAAGTATGAAGGAGTGCTGCCATATATTTATTTGTTATGGTCTACAGTGCAAGGTTGCTTTTTGATTTCCATAAATGGAAATCAGCTCATCCTCGGTGTAAGAACCTGTTAAACTCACAAGTGACGTAAAACGGAGGAAACAAAGAAGTCAACGCAATAGAACGCAGAAAAACAAAAGGTGCAAAACAAAGAAAAAGTTCACAGGTTCTTACACCGAAGTAAACCCTGGAAATCGACAGATTAGACGCCTTACACCACTACATGAAAAATTACTGCAATTTGATTGGCTTAGAGCAGTGGTATTTCAGCTTAATTTGAAATACCTACATGTGAAAATTACAAACCTTTTGCAGGTAGTAGTATAAACAAATAATAGCATGATTTGTACGTGATATTTGGCATAAATACCACTCGTGATATTTCAAAATTGTCTCAAATTTGAAATTACGTATAACAATTTTGAAATATCACATGCTAGTACAAAAACAAAGCTCTTCGTGTCACATGTCGTGGTAGCTTGCCCTCGATCATGGAAAAAAGAACATGTTCCCTTTTTAAAGATGATCAACTCAGTAGTATAATAAATATGTTAGCTTCCTCGTGAATTAAACGCTTTTTTCACTCCGAAAAAGTTGAACTAGAAGTCATATGAGCTTATGTATCGGTCAAATCGAAGCTTGAACATGCCCCCCCTCCCCGGGCATACCCCGGGCATTTGACACCTTTGCCGTCCCGGGGAGGAGGGAATTTGATTATCAGAGTCTTCCAGGGGGTGGGGAATTTGATCCCCATGCTTTAGGGGTGGGGAATTTGAACTGCACCCTCGATTTCATGTAAAATCTTTGGCGTGGCGAGCTATCCTGGGGGACGCGGTGTTAGAGGATTTTTGTGGAAAAGATTGTGCCTTTGTGGCCAGTTGGTTACAAGGAAAGGGCTTAAACAAGCTTTGTGCCGTTTTTGAAGTATTTGAATTTTAAAATTTTTAATATTGGATTAAGGCTTTGAATGTATGAATGTATGTTATTGTTGTGTTTACAGTGAAATACAACACCTATATACCAGCGATTCAATACAACATAAAATAGAATAAAATAAAATAAAAAGCTCAGGTCAACTAATTTGACCTACTGCAAGTATGTTAATTTATACGGTGAGCGATGATGCATGTCAGTGAAATGGTCATGATGTAGTAATCTCAACATGTGGGATCTTTTTTTATAGAACGCTTTGTATGTTGCATGATGAAGAAAAGCTGAGCATTCAGTGACCTTGTAGCAGTGATTTCCGCCGCTTTGCACGAGTTTTTTGTTCGTAGTAAATACGCTAACAGTGTTTCTCAGTTTTTGTTATATTTATAAAGATTTTGTTCGACAACTGAAGGCGTTTCCGCCGTCCTTCTTTCGGAAACACACAACTTTAATGGGGACTCAGACTTGCACACGTCAGCTCGTTCTTGATGAACACAACAAGTCACAATCTTATCATGGCTTACTAAAACTTCACCTTGTCAGTAAACTGAACCTACGCAAGAGAAAAACAAAATCACTGTCGGGGTGGAAATTGAAAAGTTGTAGGAGCTCTGAAAATCTTACCATACGTCCAGAAACTCTCACCAAAGCGTTACAGATAATTACGCACATGGTTTGTTTCACGACGTTTTCACAACGAAAGATTTGATGATTCGAAACAAAATTGTTACTGCTGCTTAGCCAGTTTCTGTACACTTAAAAGACTCTTGATAAATGGATTGGATATATCAGTTATAGAGCCATTAAATAACGGTAAAAACGAAACGCGAACTGTAGCAGTTATACATGTACAAGCAGAGAAGCCATAACTGTTCTAAATAGTAAGTTACGTCTTTGTTACGATGAAAATTAACCTTTAAGCCCCAATATCTACAAACAAATTCTCCACACTGTTTTTGGTGATAATTTTATCAACTTTCATAACCATTTCCCTTGATTATGCTGATATTGTTAGGAGAAAGTTCATGTTGGTCAGTCTTATGACTTATTAAAAGGGTTGAGTCATTTTACATTCCATTGATATGCCACATTTTGTCTATTTATTAAAGGGGCTACGTCATGGTCATCGGGTTATTACTGTTTTAGGCCAATTCTGTGCTGAAGTCGTTACTTAGTACTTTTACCTATGCACAAAAATGTTCGTTTAGCTTTGAAGAAAATATAAATCAAACAAATTTCATCAGAGAGCACTAACGAGAATACTTCTCTAGTGATTTTTGCTGGAATGGCATCGAAACTAAGTTTCAATCCACGTACATCCTTGCCGTTCCTAGAAACAGACGACAGGAAACAGAATATAGTCTGAAATAACAAACCTGGACCGTTATTTTTAGAATTCAATTGATGCAAAGACAAGCGATAGAAAATAGCGTGACATGACCCATTTTCAGTACACGTCTTGTTAATTTTTGCTTGCATAAATTTCACCGTTTATTACTGAAATGGATCATAACCAAAAAGTCACTGAACTCTTTACCTGACCAATAGTGTCACCAGTAATTTAAGAACTTTTTCATCATGGACAAGACTATCTGTATATATTTGACCAATGTACTTTCTGCAACATTCAATATTATAACGAATGATACATTTAAGGTTCTGTTTCCCGGAGGGAGGGTACTTGGGTAAATTTTTGCTGGGTATGTGCTACTGGCCTCTCAGAACCCCTACCTCATTATAGTCTATTTTGTGACCAATTATAGACCCCATCTTGGTCACTTTTGGGCAAATATGTATTTTTTTGAGATCCCGACTTAGCCACTTTCTATTTTTATGAACTGACCCATTTTCTTTTTCTTTTCTCTTTTTTTTTTTTTTTTAACCGAATGAAGAACACTTTAATTTTCACCTGCAGTACAAACATCATGATGCGTTTGCTACCCGTTATTGTGAAGACGTCTTACCCCAAAAAATCCGAAAATGTGCGAACCCATTCTAGTAAATATATTGAAAATGCGACCTCATTGTAGCCAATCCAGTTGTGAAAATGCGACCCCATCCAGCGTCACATCCCCTTCAGCCTCTTATAAGGAAGTATCCCCCTCCCCCGAGTTCTGTTTGTAGTGTAGAAAGTATTGTGAGTTTATACATGATACATCTAACAAAATTAATTAAACACTGCTACAATACAGTTAACGGCGCACAGACACAGTCGGATGCGACTAAAGGGACCGTCTTAGGCCCGGTTCAGACGCCGAACTTTTCATGAGCCGAACCTAATTCGAATTGAGGCCGACCCAATTACTTAGACCAGCTGAATTGATTTCAAACACGCCGACCTTAATTTCGGCTGAACTTAGTTCAAAAGGCTAAAAATGCTCATTTCGGTCAAAGTGCTTACAAAATACGTAAAATAATTTATGCATTAGGTTCGATACATAAAAGTTCTGCGTCTGATTCAAAGCCGTTCCAAAGTCGCTCCAAAGGCGAAATTCCCAGCCAGGCTTGGCGAAAAAAACGGCTGAGCTGTGTCAAATTGAACCAGGCGTTCCCTCAGGTAGCCCAAGCTTACTATCTATAAGATGCAACCAATGTGACATGTCACATTTCTAGCTACGTGCAAACACCTACAAGGAAACACTTACCACGCCAGGCGACGACATTTAATTTCCTTGGTCTGGGACAGGAACTTCTCAGGTGCTCTTATCTACTGGGCGTGATTTTTACGGACAGGAAATATGTAAATAAAATATTTCATTCAATGTTCCCTCGGTAATTCTGCCAAATTAGCAAAACCGATTTTAAGAGCAAATTATACATCAGCTCCTTACAGCGCAAGCAAACTATTTCTGAAAGTGAATTCAAATTGTAATAGCTATTTTTCTTATTGGTTGGATTTGTTGACGATACTACTGTATTAATCATGACAGAAAGGTAAGATGGGTAACTGCGTGACTCCGGAGTGCAATGAGAGAAATGAAGCATCAGTTACTGTGTCCAGTAGGCTAAATGCTCCAATTGTCCTTTGACGGTTGAACGATTTGACCCTGCCAGCCCGCGTCGGTTTGAAATTGTCGACTTGACGGTTGGAGTCCGTTGCGGGTCTGCTCTCGACTCGCCTAGCCACGGCCGTGTATTGTCCACCTTCCAAATGGGAATTTTGGCGATGTGAATGATGGAAAATGTGCGGCATTTATCAGGACATCTGTTTCTAGAGGAATTGTCTTCATGTCGCAAATGTTACGGGATTTATCGAGAGCGAGAGCCGGTCAAGAGAGGTTTGCCAACCTTCTCTTCCCTTTTCTCTACTGTCACCTGGGTGAAAAACTGTCGCTCAAAAAAAGGCATTAAACAGTGCCTAGGAGGTCTGAAATGCAGTCAGAATACAAAGAAAAACAAGGAGACGCTAACGGTAAGCTTCAAAGCGATATTCGATGTACGTTTTGCTAATTTAGTGAGCGAAGAATATTTCTCTATACAACGTCTTATAATTTTCTTGCTGTATGAATAATTAATTAGCTTGATGGGTAGTGTTGTTTTCGGGTTCTTGGCATCCTAAAAGGCCTGAAACGCAGTCAACACACAAATAAATGTAACAAACTACTAAAAGGAAAAATTTAATGTACGTTTCGCTCAATTATGGAGAAATCGCATAATTTTCATACAACGTCTTATAACTGTTATCGTATGAATAATTAATTAGCTAAGTAGGATAATGTTGTTCTCGTAGTAAGCTTGGGCTACCTGTGGCGTTCCTAATTGATTCATGAAGCCGAACTTTTCATGTACTTTATTCAATGTACCAGGTTCGGCTCATGAAAAGTTTGGCCTCATGATTCGCTTCGATAACGTCCTGTTCGCCAACGTCTTAGTATCCTCTGACCCAAATACAAAATCAATGGAGTTCCTATGGATTGGTGCAGGGTCGACACTTGTTTTACGTTTGTACTTTTTATTATAGGAGCCTTTTTTTATCGGTTAGGATGCTATAGAAAAGATAACTCTCCAAGGGAATGAATTATTATTATTATTATTATTATTATTATAGGAGCCTTTTTTTATCGGTTAGGATGCTATAGAAAAGATAACTCTCCAAGGGAATGAATTATTATTATTATTATTATTATTATTATAGGAGCCTTTTTTTGTTTGTTTGTTTTTTTGGGGGGGCTATTCTAACCTTTTATTAGTTCACCTTCGGCTGAAACATCGAGGAAACGTTTTTTTCGGTGAGGATGCTAGAAAAGATAACTCTCCAAGGGTGATCAGTTGCTATCAGGCTAAGACAAAAGTGTCAGTATTTTCAAGGAAACCATAAAAAAACACAGAGAAGGATAAAATAGTTAAACTTTGGAATAATTAATAATGATAATTTTCTAAGTTAAGAAACTCTGGGAACTTCAAGTTACTTCTTTCTTCATAAATGCCTTCGTACATGCAAGGCTGCAAATACCGTAAAATTCCGAAAATAAGTCCCGGGGCTTATGTTTTTCAAAGGCCCTTTTTGAGGGGCTTATTTTTGGAGGGGCTTATCTACGGAGGCAAATTTGCGTTTCAAAATCGATTGGGCTAGCCTTATAGTTAGTTCCTTTGTATTTGAGGGCAATTTCCAAGTATAAGTCCCTGGGGGGCTTATATCTGGAGGGGCGATTTAGCGGAGGGTTTTTTTGTGTTACGAGTTTTGGGGGCTTATATTTGGAGGGGCTTATACATGGAGTGGCTTATTTTCGGAATTTTACGATAGCTGCATTGGATAGATCGATATTGTGAGACTTAGCGGGAATCTCTCTGTTAAGGAGCGGACATAAGGGCTTCGATCTTGTTTTTTAAGAAAAATAATGGACAAGATTTGTACATACTGTAAGACACTGTCTTTTATTGAAACAATGATTAAAAGCTTTAAATAATTCAGTAATGAATGAAAGATTGAAGCAAACTAAACTGACATGCAAGAAATAAAACAAAGATGCTATTAATTAAGGTAATGCGAAGGTTTGACAAGAATCTCAACGTTACGAATAAAAACATTCCATTTTTCCACTGTTTGAGAGATAATCTAGCCTGCGTGCCAGGCGTTCCAAAGGGAAGGAAAAGGAGATTTTGGGTGCGTGAGAAGCGTGAAGGGCGCGCGAGGAATGAGGAAGGAGAACGTGTTCCTCTTCTCGCTTCTCCCTCGCGCGTGGTCTCGCTCTTACATTCCTTTCTCCCGCTACCTTTTGAACGTTTGCCACGTATGCTAGAGATTATCAAGTTATTCTATCATCGTATTCATCTTCCTAGCTAGTTGATATAAATTTTACAAGGTGCGATTTTAATCCTCGAAATCTAATCCGCTTTTAATAATGATCTTGCCTCGAAGCGGTTTGGCTACAAAAGGAATCGTGCCGTTTGATTTAATTAAGCACGATTTAATTAAATCGTTTTCACTTTCGGATTGGATTAAAGATTTTCCAGACGAAAATATTTTAAATGCGACGGTTACCTCTTCCGCACATTTTTTTTTGTCGTTGAGATGAAAGATTATTTCACGACCTCTACTTTGACTACATATTATAGACCTAGGAAACGACCGACAATCTGATGGTATACACGGTAACCCGAGAAAGAATGAGTTCCCCTGAAGCTGTAGTGATACATTTTGCATCCATAACATTTCATCTACAAAAGTATCGCCAATCAATCGCTCTTAATCACGGCCATTTTGTGTCGTCAAGCAACGAGAAGTAGTGATACGTGACAAGACAGGCTGCATCGGAGACCAATCCCCTACGGGCTCAGCCGGTTATTGTGTGGTCACAAAAGGTGCCTCCCCACAATCAAGCTAGAGAAGCACTTCGTGACAAAACAAAGAGCTGCTGCACAGGACTAACATGACGACATAACAATACAAAATCATAATACTGTTATTAGAGTTTACTATTGACAATCTGATATAAGACGGAAGTAGTTCACAATAGGGCTAAAACAAAATAACCAAACTTCCGTGCGCTTTACAGTCTATATTTGTAGAATGCTATTCTGAGGAAATTAAAACGGCGCCAAAGTTAAAGACTCCCCTTATTAGGACTGGGGCCTAGATACTTCTTCAATCATTATCCGAGATACTGAACTCCACCCAGTGTGAGCATCACCCAGGGTCCAGCCACTACACTGTCCTACCCATAATTCCACTCTAACAGCGCCTTGTGGGATGTTTTCACAGTATCCCTCAAATGACCGATGATGTAGCAGATTAGGGTTCCCAGATGGCCAGTAGTTGTAAACAACAGCCTCAATCGTCATTGGTCCATTGCATTCGTTTCCATTGAACTTGAAATACCAGCGATTACACTTAGAACTAGTACCTTCGACCCTCATGTTTCCCTGGAATGAGACTCTGAGCGCTGAATGAGACTGCAGTTTGTTAAACGCACAGTCCTGGAATAAAAATCAAACAAATCAAACATATTGTAGTAAGGCGAGCAACCGTGTGTAATGATTAATACTAACAACTCCAGTCAAGATTACTTTCTAATTTTTAAAAACTCTGTAATAGCTTCAATTTTCGTTATCCTTATGGCCAGGAATCATTTTATCACCCAAGATGGCTTTCCTTTTTTCGTTCAAAAAGAACCAAAGTAGAGAGAAATGTAACTTAGTTATTTATGTAATGTGATGGAAAATGGTGAGTGAGAAGGGAGACGTTCTTCTTTGAAATATTTTGATTTAGAGAGGAATTACTTTCCTTTAGAATTTGTTATGATTCTTATTCTAATTACCTTAATCTTTCCGTTATCAGTACTGATGCCTGATTTCCACACACATTGTTTCCAGTTGGTTTGTGGTACTACACTTGCTTGACTTGCTTTGACGCTTTCTCCTTTCTCTCCTTTGTCTCCTTTTCTTCCTGAATTTCCCACAATGCCTCGCTGTCCTTTCATTCCCACAGCTCCTTGCTCTCCTTTCATTCCCGCAATGCCTCGCTCTCCTTTTATTCCCACTGCTCCGCGCTCTCCTTTCATTCCCAGAAGTCCCTGTTGACCTTTCATTCCCTGAATTCCTCGTGGTCCACTCTTCCCAGGGGGTCCTTCGCGCCCTCTGTCTCCTCTTGGACCCGGCATTCCTTGTGATCCTTTATCACCAATTTGTCCTTTTACACCTTCTCTTCCCTGGGGTCCATGTGGCCCCGGGACGCCCGGCACTCCCGGTATCCCATTTGATCCTGGAATACCAGGGAAACCCAGCATAGATCGCTGAAAGTAAAGATGACTTGTAATTAGCAGAGACGATTGTAAATGACTCGGGGAGAAGGGGGGGGGGGGGGATGTACTCCTCGGTGGGAATGTGCCGCCCGGTTCCCCAAATCCTGACTCTATTTCAGACCAAAACACGTTATTTTTTACACTCGTTTTCAGAGTCTAAAATCCACACCAGTTTTCAGACCTTGTCTCCAAGAAATGATGAATGTCACCATTACTTAGATTAAGAACAGCAACGAAAAAGAATTCGCATAATTATTTCTCTTTCCTTCTCAAATGAACAAAGTCTGTACACGCCAGCCGTCTCCCTTGTTTTCGAGGCACGGAATGGACATTGGACATCATAATCCTATTTAATAATAATAATAATAATAATAATAATAATAATAATAATAATAATAATAATAATTTATGAACTTATTGTGCACAGCCCCGGGGGGGGGGGGGGGGGTACTTCCATATATGGGCTATATAGGTATGTGCCGCTGTGAAGGGTATGGTTTTCAAGCAGTTTACTCTAGGATAGGGTATATAAATCAGAGCGATTGGCTCTAGAATAGGGTATCATTTTTCAGGAAACTGATCAGTTGGTTGAAGATTTTATCTAGACTAGGTACACAGCTACTCTAGGACAGGGGGATTTGGGGAGTTTACTCTAGTATAGGGTAGCAAAATTCAGCTGAACTAGCTCTGGTGAAGGTTAGGGGTTCCAGGCTCCCAGCGGCACATCACCACCCAGAAATTCCAAAAGTGCCCCCCCCCCCCCCCCCCCAGGGTGCACAGCTTAACATGAGAATGATCAGAATGCGCATTACAACTGCATTACTTTACAAGAATTTAATAAAAGATAACGCATTTAAAAATAAAAAATAAAATGAATATATATGCATGTAAGTAAGAACTGAATATAAAATTGCTCACCAATATAAAGTTCTAAAAAGATAAGTCTTAATATGCGCCTTAAAACTGTTCACATTAGTAATCGTACGAAGTTCTTTTGGAGGAGAGTTCCAGAGCCTTGGCGCTGCTACCATAGAAGCTCTATCACCTAACGTCTTCGATCGAACAGGTGGCATAGAAAGTAAAATACTACCTGAAGATCTAAGGTTATATAAGGACGATTTAAATGTTAGTAAATTGCGTAAATATTTAGGAGCAAGGCCGTGAATTGCTTTGAACGTAATAAGTAGTATCGTTGATTCTCGAGACAAATACTTGCGAATGCGTTTAATATCATGCAAATGGTAAAAGGCAACACCACATAACTTGTTAATATGAGTTGACATAGTGAGCTGCTCATCAAACAATGAGCCTAGGTTTTTAGCTACTGTTAAAGTTAACGCGTTATCTCCCCTCGAATGGACTTGGATAGAATCAGAGAAAATTAACAGTTAACAATGGACAGGCATCAGGTTTTCGAGGAAAGATCATGCTGAAGCGAGGACTTTTAACTAAACTGCCATACACTTGTAACGGGTACTATTTAGTAAACGATAATAACGACGTGAGACTAGTAAAACGGCGCAATTCTCCTTTTTTATATCTCTATGCATTTCTTACCTGGCATAAGTCTTTTAACTTTGAATCGTTTCGCTGCTGAGGTGAGGTGGTTGTTCCCACAGAGCCGCCAAAAAAAGAGAGAATCAGGAAAACAGCGAAATACTGAACCATGGCGGTGTGAATAGAAGGAGAACACAGCGTTTTTTGAAATCAGTGCTACGTGCTCATTCATTTTATAGCAAATATTTTAAGTAAAACCTCTTTTCCTGTATATTGTTTGTTTGTTTTTCCTTTTATGGCAATTTTTTACATCTTCTGATTCTCTGTTGATAAGCCAGCTTCCGAGTACTGAAACAGGGTCAAAAGATGAACATTCCAAAAATATATTACAGAACATAAATTGTTACAAAAGCAACAAAGTTTTATGCATGCTATCACGACTTTGCGTTTCTGACGGTACCAGATGCCTTTACTCTATAGTGCGCCAAAAATAATACTTTGCCTTCAGTCCAAGTTGGCTATGTTATGTTGTTATATCAGAAAAAGTAGCGGCTCCATTAAACTCCAGCTAAACAAGCCTCAACGTGTCTACTGTTAGTGGGCTATTTTTAAATTCCCGTATCTTATACCTTGAGAGGCGGGGAGGGGTGTTTTGGCGGGCTCACTATAATGACCTATATGGGGAGGCTCTGCTTAAAAGGGTTCCTTTTTCAGGATAGACCATTCCACTGTTTTTTTTCACCATTAGAAAAAAAATGCCTTGAAATTAGAAAATTTGCCAAGTTTGAAAGTGATTTGTTGAAAACCAACGAAGATATAGCTCGGCCTCAAAGTCGGGAAATTTTACAAACGTTTGTATGGTGGGGGGTCGGGGACAGTCTTGGTCCCTCCCCCACCCCCCCCCCCCCGACAACCACCCCATCACGTACAAACGTCAGTAGATTTTCGCAACTTTACGGAGCTATATCGTCGCACATTTAAGACGTAACACTTTCAAATTTGGTAATTTTACAGCCACTGAAATGAAAATTATATTAAAATTCGTTAATTAAACGCTACATGAAAACGACAACAAGACTTCCTGTTGTTGCTAGATACGTGTGAGAGGTATGACGTTATTAAGATGATTGCTCGCACAAAAAAAAAAAAAAAAAAAAAAAAAAAAAAGAAGAGTAAAATAAAACAAGAACAAACAAAAGCTTAGCAAAAAGTATTTTTTCGGCCATGAATCCACAGACGTCAAGTTATTTCCAGTCCTGTTAAATGTGGCTCATTCTTAACAGATCGCCTTTAGTATTAAATTATTACCATAAACTGTCGCTTATAAGCTGTGGGATTATACATCTTCCTAAGGGGTTTTTAGAAGGCGTATAAACGGACGGGCTTTTAATATCCGAGGGGGCTTATTGATGTCATAGAAAAAGCGCTTCGAAATAAGCTGTAGCATTGCTGATCAAAATAGATGTTTGTGAATTTACTCGTCGTTAATTAAGGATTCAAAACGTCATTAGAAATCGAATTCTAATCAATTCAGTTCAAGCAAGAGGGGAGCTTATTATACCCGGTGGGGATTATATTCGGATGTATTTTTTTCTTTAACAGCCAGTATATGGGCCCATAACTGAAGAGGAAGGCTTATAAGTGCAATCATATAAGACGATTATCTGTCCGACACGAACTTTCCAACGAATAGTCCGTCTCTAGTTTAAATACGTCCAATAGAAGGTATACAAAAGGGTATCTTTTATGTCAAAAATTGTAAGTACAGGGGTAAGGGGTTAGTCATCGGGGCGAAGTCTGACCCCCATATAAAACTGTGTTGAGTAGCCTCCCCGGCTATTACGATCTAGAGTCAGTCAAAAAGAGAGCGCATCGTCTTCGTTCTTACTTTTGCTGTAGCAGACGTTACATAATGTAGAACGTGAACCTACTTTTTCAAAATATACCTGCTGAAAAATACTGTTGCGAGACATTTATGTTAGAGGCAGCTTCATTCTCGCGCGATAACAAAATTGTGAGTCGAGTAGCACGTATAAGACGGATAATGGAGCTCATAACATAGTGAGGCTCGTAACATAATGGAGCTCCCCTTTACCTTTTTAACGGCGGGGAAGGTTTCAGGGGCACCCAACGATGGTTTCTCCTAAATACATTGAAACACTTTTTAGGTCATCTAGAGTACTTTTAGATCTCTTAAAATGCATTCTAAGCGGCGCTATAAAATTAGTATCTGTTCGGTCATCCTACGGGAACTTGATTCTTCTCGAAATCACAAGGGCTTGAATATTATTTTTTCCGAAAATCTTAGATGAAATTTGACGTATTACGAAAGTGAGACATTTTCTGATTCTTAACACTACCACATTTTTTAATCCGAAAATTTTAGATTCACTTTTTTCTACGAAAAATAGCCGATCGGAACTTGAGAAGTAAAATGTGAGAATTAAACTTACGAAAATCGTGGGGAATTTATAAGTTAGATAAGCTTCGAAAATTGTACGTGAATGGAACGGTCATCTAGAAATTGTTTGCCGCCCTGAAGTAAAAGAAAATACTAAGCAATATGTGCAGTTCTCCGAACAGATATTTTACAGAAAACAGTCGTTGGGTGCCCGTGAAGTTTCCCTTGTTCAAGAAAACTTGCTCTTGTAACTGGAGAGCTTTAAGGCGGTTTTCACGCTATGATTTTTCGAAAGAAAAACGAAAAGATATAAACTGGTCAAAAATCGGATACATTAAAATGATCTGTTGCAGCGTCATATGTTTTCTATTGCAATTGGGCACACAATCGCTGCCTGTAAACCAGCCTTAAAATAGCAGAACAAAAAATGACAATGGATAAAACTTTTTAATACATTTCATTCCTATTTTCTAGTCAACTAAGTTGTGCAATTCGAACGCCCAAAGACGAGGTCTCTTCTTATAATACTTGAACCCAGTCTGTCATTACGTTAAGGAGCCTGGCTAAAAAAACTCACATACCGTAACAGCCGATGATAAGCTCCCCCCCCCCCACCCCCCCGCCACTTATACGGCCCCCAATTATAGACCAATCTTTCTATACATGCTATTATACGTCTCCCCGAATATAAGCCCCCCTCTAGCACCAATTATAAGCTTCCTGTGAAATCTATTTATTATCAATGACGTTTTGAAGCTTAATATAAACCCAGTAAATGCAAATTGTATTTTGCGCAGCACCGCTATAGAGTGTTTTTAACTCATTTAAATTCTATTCCGATTTTAAGGCCCCTTGGATATAATACCCTCGGAAGTTACAGGGGCCAATCACAACACGCGAAAATTGCTAGTATAGCTAGCCACTGAAAATGGCTAAACATATCATCTACCCCTCTTAAGGGTCGGTGCATAGCGCCAAATAGTAAACGACGCTCATTGTGTCGCGGACTATCTCCATGCACCATTATTTACCGCCTTTGATAGTTACACCTTCTTGTTATTGTAAAAGGCGGTTTGCATGCAATGGTCACCATGTAATACATGTGTTTCTACTGATAGAAGCCTTGGGTTTATAAGTCACCTGGCTGGATGCCTAGGCTTCCGGAGGGGTACTTCCTATAATAGCCTGTACGAGGAGGCTCCGCCCAAAGGGGTATCTTTTTCAGGCGTCAGGTATATCAAAAGGGTAGAGATTTTACTCACTGTAGTATACGAAAGGGTAGGGAAATCTGTCATTTGAGTCTGTGAAAGGGCTCAACAAGGGTAACAAATGAATTTTATGGCTTTATAATTTGAGAAAACGTTCTATTTTTGTGATTTATCCCCAGTTAAATGACAGTACATTTACAGGAGTCAAAAGGAATGCAAAGTTCTAAACAAATCATGTGAAAGTGGTACCATTTTTCAATAGGAATTATACACGAAAGGGGTTACTTTTTCGTGAAAAATGGTATATAAAAGGATAAGGGGTTGGGCCCAAGGACCCGTAAGAAATTAGTGAGTACCCCCTCCCCCACGGGCTTAGGCTAAGCTCCCTTCTTTATTTTAGGTATATTATACTTGGCATGGTGGATATTTCATACCAAAAACTTATTTCTTCGGCATGTTAAATGACTACTCTAACCCTTTATTAGTTCACCTCCTTGTTCCTCGGGCGATGTTGTGCTCTGGCTAAGATAAAAGTGTAAGTATTTCCTAGGAAACCATAAAAAAAAAAAAAAAAAAAAAAAAAAAAAAAAAAAAAAAAACATAGAAAAAAGATAAAGTCGTGAAATTTATGGTACACCGACTAAAAAAACGTACAAAATAAAAGAAAAGTGGGCTCTCTTTACGGAAGTTCTTACTGAGACTAACTTGCTTTCCGGGTATCTCCTACCGGGTATACCCATACGGTATCCCCTACCGAGGGTCTCAATTGGGTTAACCGATAGCCGTAAAACGGCCAAAAATTTAGTCGATAGCCGTAAAAATGGAAAAATTTTAACCGTTAGCCGTAAATAGGGTAAAAAAGAGTTAACCGTAAAAGAAACTGTTCCCTAGATTTTCTACTTTTAAGGGAGGTACTAAACTCACTTATGGTTGCGTTTTTTATTTCCCGGCTGGTGTGACTCCATACGCACGTTAGGTGAAGCGCCTTTAGGTGTTGAGCAAGACCTAGGCTCCATTTCCACCACTCTCTCGGGGAACTAATTTTTTCCATAACGAAAGTGTGGCTTCTTGCTGGGGATCAATATTTGCTATTTTCAGGAGGTCGTGCCCTCGAAACACCGGTGAAACAACACGCAGAGATGTCACTGTTTGTAGTACACGTTGCCGATAAACAACATTTCCCTGTTTTTCTCTGACGCTACGGTAGACATTGTCATGCCTAGTCCCTGTACGGCGTCTTCCCACGCAATCTGGGTCAAGGCATTTTAGTGGCGAACTCGCTAGGACCACGTGACCCGAAGCGCATTAACTGCGCGGAATAATGAGGCCTACGGACAAGGCAACGGCAGACAGTCGTTCCGTACAGTCCTTCGCTATCACTAAAAACACTGGACACGGGAATTTTGTTATTGGCCGTTTTCACGCTGGAGCTAGAAATGGATTTTCCGTCTGAGACTAGACTGAGACTAATTAATGTGACGTGCTCCCCTCCCATTTTCTAAGTTAAGAAACTCTGATAACTGGGTACGAGTTTATTTATAAATGCAGTCGAACAGACAAGTCAGCAAATAGCTGCATTGGATACTGAAATCAATATTGAGAGACTGTACGGGAAAATCTCCTTTAAGGAGCAGACATGAGGAGTCCGATCGTATTTGTTAGGAAAATTAATGGAAAAGATTTGTAAATACTGTAAGTCTGACTGCCTTTTATTGAAAGCTTTAATCACACATAGAAGCAAACTGCATGGACATGCAAGAAACATACTGAACAAAGATGCTATTTAAGTAATGGGAAGGTTTGTTGACAAGAATCTCAATTTTACAAGTAAACACATGTTCCTCGTTTTCTGCTGTGGAAGACACTCGAATGGGAAGAGAAGGAGTGGTTTTGGTGGGTGAGAAGCACTTAAGGGCGCGCGAGAAAGGAGGAAGGGGAATGCTTTCCTCTCCTCCCTTCTTCCTCTCGCGTTTCCTCGCGCCTAAATCCCCTTTCCTTTCCCTTTCGAACGCCTTCCACGCAGGCTACAGATAATTAAGTTATTCTATAATCATATTCATCTTCCTAGCTAATTGATATAAATTTTACGAGGTGCGATTTTAATCCTTGAATTCTAATCCGTTTTATTTATGATGGTCTTCCGTCGAAGCGATTTGGCTACAGAAGGAATCGTGTCGAGTGATCTAATTAAAGCACGATTTAATTTTAAAAATCATTTTCACTTCCAGATTTAATTAAAGATTTTTCAGTCGAAAATATTTTAAATGAAAAGGTTACCTCTTTAGCAGGTTTTTGTTTTTGTTTTTGTTTTTTTGTTGTTTTGCTGAGATGAAAGATTATATAAAGACCTTTATAGGACATGAACGACACTCTTATGGTATAAATGGTAAGCCAAGAGAGAATTGGTTCCCCTGAAGCTTTAGTGATATATTTTGCATCCATAACATATCATCTACAAAAAGCATTGCCAATCAAAAACTCTCAATAATAGCCATTTTCTCTCGTCATGCAACAAGAAGGAGCGGTACGTTACAAGACAAAACGGCTGCATGGTCCGGGAGACCAATTCCCTACGAGCTCGATCAGCCGATTATTGTGTCGTCACTAAAGGTGCCTTCCCACAAAGGAACTAAAGAGGCGCTGCGTGACAAAACAAAGAGCTGCTGCACATGACTAACATGCCGACCTAATAATACAAAATCATGATACTGTTATAAGAGTTTACTATTGACCATCTTATGCGACGGGAGTAGCACAAAGAGCTAAAAAAATTAAAAGAAAATAACCAAAAACAATACTTTCGCACCTTGCGCTTTACAGTCTATATTTGTAGAATGCTATTCTAAGGAAATTGAAACAGTGCTAAAGTTAAGGACTCCCCTTATTAGTACCCCAGACCCTCATGCTTTCCTGGAATGAGACTCTGAGTGCTGAGCTAGAATGTGGTTTGTTAAACGTACAGTCCTGGAATAGAATCAAACATATTGTACTAAGTCGACCAAAAGGGTAATGATAGTTATCAAGTCAGTGAATAATCGGACAGAGAGGCAGTCGGATTATTAGGTGACTAGGATAAATAAATTATTAATAAATTAAAGCATTTTTAGAGTCTGATTCCTAAGACGTCTTAAAGTTTCAATCGATCGTTTGAAACGTCATCGAGTCCACTCGCGACTGCCTCAAAGCAAACAATGCCGAATATTTTAATACCGACGCACCAAGAGAGAATAATGCCCTATTATTTCTCATAGTTTAATGAAACTGAGGACGTCTCCAAAAACCAACCTCGCATGAATTTCAAGGGTTTGATTGATATAAAAATAACTTTCAATTGGTGGAATTTACTAAGGGTTACAGTAGGAGTTTCCCTCTCTGTCCATTATCTTGTCTTGTAGATACCAACTCAATGCAGCCAAGATTACCTCCTATAATTTAAACTTGGTAATAGCTTAAAGTTTTGTTGCCCATATCCATATGGTCAGGAATCATTTTACTCATGTACGATGGCTTTCCTTTTTTCTATCCACACGAAACAAAGTCAAGTGAAATGTAATTCAATTTTGATCTATGCTATGTGTTAGCAAATGGCATTAGTTTGGAAGGATTCCATGGATTAGAGTGGGGACGTTCTTCTTGAAAATATCTTATTTGAAAAGGAATTAATTTTCTTTGCAGTGTGTTATTCATGTTTCTTATTCCATTTACGTACACCTTAATTTTCCCGTTATCAGTACCGCTTTAGCTACCTGATTTCCACACACATTGTTTCCAGTTGGTTTGTGGTACTACACTTGCTTGACTTGTTTTGACGCTTTCTTTCTCCTTTCCCTCCTTTGTCTCCTCTTCTTTCTATTGTAAAAATGACAACTGTAGATAGTCTACATTAGCTTTCTAAAGCTCGCTGGGCGAACCATTTGAAACCTTTTGAGTTTAATCAGGGTCACCCATTGAGAATATAGTTTAAAACTTCTTAAACAGAGCATTGTTGACCGTATTATAATAATTAAGCAGTAGATATAGGCACATTTTTATCCCCTAAAAATTTTTCATCTGTTCGGATTTCCTAGCTAAAAGTAAAGTGATCCGAAAATTATAGGGATCGAAACTGGCCTTTTCGAAAATTTCAGCCAGAAAAAAGGCTCCCGAAAATTCTAGGTGACCTTTTTAGGGTAAAAATACGTTAAAAATGGGGAATTATACCATTTTTTAGATGTTCGAAAATTCTAGCAGAAGCAGGCAAGCAAGAAATTTTAAAACAAATGTTCGGAAAATTCTAGATCTCAAATCGTCTTCCGAAAAGATATTTTCCGAAAATTTACGTTGCATGGGTGCCCCTGTTTAATTAAGAGAAGTTTAAATTAACTTTGAAAGTTTCTGGATGAAGTTTAAGATAAACTTGAAATTACTATCCTTGATGATGTAACATGATGACAACTGTAGACAGTTTCTACTGAGGTTGTTACCAAATTAGATTACTGATTGAACCATTTAAAACTTACAGACTCAGTTGATGTTTGTCATTTTCTAACTAATTTTGGGGGTTAAGTTATTTTTATTTGGATCGAATACAACTGGAGTTTAAAGCTAATCAAGACCGAGAGAAAATCAAAGGATCAATTATCTATAATAAACTTTTTCAGCGTGATCTCATAAGTAGAAATATATGTACCTTTTCATTCTTCGTTCTTGTCTTCACATGTATGAATTATAAGCCACCAGTCTCGTAATCAAAATATCCCATTTTGTTTCCCTTCAGTGACCTGCTTAGCCTTCATCTATTGATATAATATTCTGTTGAAACAATGGAAACGGTGCCTTAATTTCCATGTGCTTATTCAGCTTCCTTGAGTGAGACCCCAATGCTACCTGGGTTAATCAGATGCAAGCAATGCATCGGATGTGCATAACGATGTAATATAAAAAATGATTTGAAAACGCCTCACTGAATATAAATAACTCTGCTGGTTGGTGTTTGAGATTGAGCGTGAAATTTTATTTTGCTATTTTAGGAGTTGGCAAGAGAAGTTTGTGGTGCGCTGGTTTTACTGATCCGCCCAAACCATCCGGGTGGTATCGCAAATATATAGGGAACAGAAGAATAGAAGAGACGTCAGCCAATCAGGAAATACTGACGACACTATAACGGATAAAACTGGTTGGATAATACTGAGTCTTTTATCTTTAATGGTTTGGTTGTTGTCGTGATTTGAAATGGCAAAGGCAAGTACCTTTGAATGACACTTTTGCTGGCCTTCTCGTTGAATTGAAACTTTTTTTTTTTTTTTAAGAAATAGAAAGCAAGAGAAAGAAACGGCATTCTGATCATCGATGCTGGCATTCCCATATTTATTAAACAGCGACATTTATATCGATCTGTCTTATCTTTGCGACATATATTATGTCTAATTCTTCCTTAGCTTGTTTTGGCGAGCGAAGTAAACTGCATTAATTCTTTAATCGTATGAAACGAAGCTAACCGATAAACTGTGAACATCAAATCGTAATTAGAAGAAACTAAAATCAACGACTGTCTTAGCGGCCGACCGGTTCATTTATAGTTTACTATAGCTAGAACGTTAGAACGTAATCAGAACGACAAAAACTGTAGTGTACACAAAGACTACGTTTTATTTAACCACTGACTGTAAGCTAGAGACGAGAAAACGACGTGTAAACGACGAATTTAGAAAACGAGCTAACAACGCAAAAATTTGGCATTGGTTGTCGCCAAACCAAAATTGATTCATAGTGTGATTATGTTTTTTGTGCGAGTTTGTTTTTAAAATTCATAAAAACAAAACTTTGAACGTGAGTGATAACACCCTTTGTTTTAGATAAAAGCTAGAAATGCAAATTGTTATTGTGGTTGCGGAAACCATTGTTGGTTAGTTGTGGTCGGTGCTGAACTTAAAACAAGACTTACTATTATTTTGCATTTTTTACTCGTTATTTTTCAAAACAGCCAAAGCGAATAGGCGTTCTTTTAATTAATGGCCCTGCTCCAGCTTTGTTTTACAGCCGATGCAAAGTTTCTGACATCCTTTCGAACCATTACCATTAGCATTGTGAGATGGCGCCGACAGTACATTTTCTTTCTTTTTAATTTTGGCACAACATTGTTTCTTCTTTCTTCTTTTAATTGGGAGCTCAAGCAAAGGCGTTCTACGTACGTCAATAGGAAGTGAGACCTGTATCTATTTAATATGTCATGAAACCAAAATTTCTATCACTAACAGTCTTAATAGAACGCTTTGCCCGAAAATTTGGGCATCATACTGCTCGGCAGAATACTGCCCAAGTCGGCAGATGCAAAAGCGCACCCTTTTCTCACTTGATCTCCCAAACCTGCGTCAAGGGCAAGGCTCTTGAATTTGTGGTATTACGTATCCCGTTCACACGCGTCTTCATCCCCAGGTTTTTTTCTTCACGTTTTTAAAGGTACCTAAAAGTACTAATATTATTTATTATTTTTATTGCGCATTTTAACATTAATGATCAAATGCGCAAGTACTTGCCATGTAATATATTCAGCCGGATCTCCACTGAATAGTTACCCGCAAAATGCGTAGAGAATATCCAGTTAGGCATGTTGCTTGCACTGGTTGATAATACAGTCCAACCCAGAATCATTCATTTGATACAGTCAGTAGAACCTCGATTTTTGATTCGGATAACTAGAATTCTTCGCTAACTCGAACTAAATTTCCTTTCCCTCGATCAAAACTTTACTGAAATTTACCCTGATAACTCAAATTCCCCTCAAACCCGAGGTGCTTTTCGTTCGAGTCCCTTCAGAGTTCGAGTGACCTGTTCGTTACCCCGTAAACTGGTCGCCTCTAGCTTACGGAAGAGGTTGCGAGCAGAGCTTCGGCTGCATATAGAGGTTAAAAAGTTACTGAACCCTATTATCACAACCAAAACAACTGAAACTCATCTCCAGGTCTTCTTGGTTAACGGTGCCTTAAAGCGAAAACGCTGCATTTTTGACGTCATTTCCTCGTTAAACACAAAATTCCTCCAAATTTGGTCAGTAACTGGTTATGGTGAATCAAACGTGCGCTTTTAGCCAATCAGAATCTGGAAAATATTTTGAATGAATAATGTATCTTTGTGTTAAGCAGGGTAGGGTTAAGTTAAAGTAAATCAAGTCTAATAGACCTTTTTACCGATACGGCGGCTATATTGAATTTATTAGATTTAGGGAGTATTATGGGATGCCCGGGGGGCACTCGCTTAGTATTTACCCAGGCTTTTTGGGCAAAATGAGAACTTCTGTCAATTATTGTTTATCGGCAAAAAGGCGATTTTTTTTCCCATTACAATCTTTTTCTAGGTAAACTCAAAGAAAAATTGCCCCGAAAAGCGCGCGTAAATACTGATGCGAGTACTGACATCGGATCGTGCTCATGCACCCTGGGCATCCCATAATACTGCTTAAATCCAAGTAATTCAATATGTCTGCCGTATCGGTAAAAAGGTCTATTACCACGAAACAAAGCAAACCAACTTTCGCCTCTTTCTTGGACACGCCATTTTGACGCCCGCCTTAAAACAGTGCATAGCTAACAAATGTTCCCCGTTACGGGGGCCAATCAAACCATTCGAATATTGCTAGTCACTGAAAATGGCTGAACATCTATCCCTCTTTAGGGTCGGTGCATAGCGCCAGAGGTAATGACGCTCATTGCGTCGCGGTTATCTCCACCATTATTTACTGCCTCTTGGGAAGATAGTTCTGCACATATTCACTATGAAACAAAATAATGTTAGCGGAAAATTTAATATGGCCAACGATTCAGTTTTGTTTTCGGCTTGACTTATCTCTCGGGCTGAAAGGTGACGACGCCATCAAGCACATGACTTAGGCAAACTGCTTTTATCTCTGATCATTTGGAAAAGTCCAATTTACTTATTACAGATATTTAAACCAGATATTTAAACCCTAGTTTTGGGGTAGGTCACAGACTAACGAAATTCGGGGATACTTACGCCTTCTAGTTATTTTAAAAAGTGGTTTGCATGCCGTGCAATGGTCACTATGTAATACGTGTAGTATGTGTATGTTTACACTGATAGAAGCCTTGGGTTTAGAAGTCACGTGATTTGAAACCAAGGCTAAGCGCCTTTCTTTATTTTAGGTGTAGACTTACTGGGCAAAGACTGTTATTTACTATACCACAAACTTTATTGAATCATAATCCTTAGGTATCCTCTGACCCGAATATAAAATCAGGGCAGTTCCTATGGGTTGGTGCAGGGTCACATTTGTTATACGTTGGTACTCTTTTATCATAAGTGCAATGTTTTTTTATGGCTATTGTAACGTTTCGTTAGTTCACCTCCGACTGAGACATCGAGAAAACGTTTTTTTTTCGGTTAGGATGATAGAAAAGATTCCTCTCCAAGGGCGATGTTGCTATCAGGCAATGATAAGAGTATCAGTATTTCTTTAAGGTACCCATAAAAAAAAGGCAGAAAAGCATAAAGTAGTGGAATTTTTGAATAAAAACGTTCAAAGCAATAAAGCCTTCCAAAAAAAAAAAAAAAAGAAAGAAACTGTACTCTTGAAGGAAGTTCGTGCTGTGACGGTTCGGCATAACTTAACTTGCTATAACTTGCTGTATGGGTATCCTCTACCGGGATCGAACCGGGAATACCCATACGGTATTCCCTATCGGGTATGCCCATACGGTATCCCCTACCAGGTATACCCATACAGTACTGGTGATTTGGGTATCCAAATGATTGTGAAGACCCCCTCTCCCATTTTCTAAGTTAAGAAACTCTGAGGACTTAAGATACTTCTTTCTTCATAAACGCACTCGACGTCGACCAGGCAAGACTGCAAATACGGCTGCATATTGAGACTGTACGGGAATTTCTCTGTTAAGGAGCGGACATAAGGTGTTCAATCTTATTTTTTAGGAAAAATAATGGACAAGATTTGTACATACTGTAGGACACTGTCTTTTATTGAAAGCTTCAATGCAAGACACATTGAAGCAAACTACACGGACATGCAAGAAATAAAACTAAGGTGCTATTAAAGTAATGGGAAGGTTTGACAAGAATCTCAATGTTACGAGTAAAAACAATTCATTTTTTTGCCACTGTTTGAGAGATAATCTAGCCTGCTTGGGGGCGTTGAAAAGGAAGGAAAAGAGGATTCTGTGCGCATGAGAAGCACGAAGGGCGCGCGAGGAAGGAGGAAGTGGAACGCGTTCCCTTCCTTACTTCTCCCACGCATGCGGTCTCGCGCCTAATTTCCCTTCCATTCCCTTTCGAACGTTTGCCACGCAGGCTAGAGTCGAGATAATTAAGGTATCCTATCATCATATTCATCTTCCTAGCTAATTGATGTAAATTTTACAAGGTGCAATTTTAATCCTGGAATTCTAATCCGTTTTTGAGTGGCCTTGCCTCGAAGCGGTTTAGCTACAAAAGGAATCGTGCCGTCTGATTTAATTAAAGCACGATTTAATTAAATCGTTTTCACTTCAAAATTTAATTACAAGTTTTTCTAAAATATTTTGAAGGCAAAGGTTACCCCTTCTGCAGGTTTTTTTTTTTTTTCGCTGAGATGAACGATTATATCACGCCCTTCACTTTGACTACATATCTATAGACTTAAAAAATTGAACGACAATCTGGTATACATGCTAAGCCAAGAGAGAATGGGTTCCCCGGCCCTGCAGCAGTAGCTATAGATTTTGTAAGCATGGCCAATCAAGCGCTCGCCGTCACAGCTATTTTTGTCGCGTCACGCAACGAGAAGGAGCGGTGCGTGACAAGACAAAACGGCTGCATGGAAGACCAATTCCCTCCGAGCTCAGCCGATTATTATGTCGTCGCGAAAAGCATCTCCCCACAAAGGACCTAGAGAAGCGTTGCGTGACAAAATAAAGAACTGTTGCACAGGACTAACATGCCGACATAATAATACACAATTTTGATACTGTTATCGGAG
Source organism: Porites cylindrica (assembly GCA_964035525.1). NCBI lineage: Eukaryota > Metazoa > Cnidaria > Anthozoa > Scleractinia > Poritidae > Porites > Porites cylindrica. Next base: position 28,917,577 of record OZ037777.1, on the reverse strand, counting down.
TTTACTATTGACAATCTGATACAACGAAAGTAGCCACAAAGGGCTAAAAAGAAAATATCCAAAAACAATGGCTGGTTTTCAGTGTCACTCCATTCAAAATAGATCAAAATAAAAATCAAAACTGTTCATTAGATAAAGTCCAGAATCTGGGAAATGAAAGGAGGTACATATAAAAAGAACCTCGCCGAGATTCAGGTCAGAGGAATATTTCGTATACGAGATATCCGAAGAAATGTTTTAACCAAACTTATAGAGATTTGTATGGAGAAGCCATGCTGGTGCTCACCTGGATGAGCTCCAACATGGCGGACGGAAACCAACAGAAACATCTGTTACCGAGTTTTTCTACAAAAGCGTGAATTTATTCTTCGAGAAACTCGTAAACATTAAAGTAATACTTTTTCTAATACATGAACTGTTTAGATAGCAAAATTTCCTGAAATAAGTCATTTTTTTCATCTACATGACAGCTCTCTTGGCCGTCATGTAAATGCCACGTCACGCAAAGGCTTAGAAATTCAAGCGCACTCTATCACCAAAACCAAGAACCCTTTTGAAGCGAAAATTATTTGTATGAAAATTTGTCTAGTTTTCAGCTGCTCTAATGCATCGTGAAAGTAAAATTTCGGTAGGATCGATAGTTTTTTAGTTCGAATTTTAGTGACGTCATGTGAAAACCAACAATACTTTTGCACCTTGCGCTTTACAGTCTATATTTGTAAAATGCTACTCTGAGGAAACTGAAGGAGCGCCAAAGTTCAAGGCTCCCCTTATTAGGACTGGGGCCTAGATACCTCTTCAATCATTATCCGGGACACTGAGTCCCACCCAGTGTAAGCATCACCCAGGGTTCGGCTAGTACACGGTCCTACCCATAATTCCACTCTAACAGTGCCTCGTGGGATGTTTTCACAGTACCCCTCAAATGACCGATGATGCAACAGATTAGGGTTCCCAGATGGCCAGTGGTTGTAAACAACAGCCTCAATCGTCAGTGGTCCACTGCATTCATTTCCATTGAACTTGAAATACCATCGGTTACACTTAGCACCAGTTCCATAGACCCTCATGTTTCCCTGGAAAGAGACTCTGAGCGCTGAATTAGACTGCAGTTTGTTAAACGCACAGTCCTGGAATAAAATCAAACAAATCAAACATATTGTAATAAGATGAGCAACCGTGTGTAATGATGGATACTGATTACTTCTGTCAAGATTACTTTCTAATGTTTAAAAACTCTGTAATAGCTTCATTTTTTGTTGTCCTTATCCATATGGCCAGGAATCATTTTATCACGCACGATGGTTTTCTTTTTTCGTTCAAAAAAGAACCAAAGTAGAGAGAAATGTAACTTATTTATGTAATGTGTTGGCAGACGGTCAGTGAGAGGAGAGACGTTCTCCTTTGAAACATTTTAATTTAAAAAGGAATGAATTTTCTTAGGAGTGTGTTATGATTCTTATTCTAATTACCTTAATCTTTCCGCTATCAGTACTGGTTTGTGATTTCCACACACATTGTTTCCAGTTGGTTTGTGGTACTACACTTGCTTGACTTGCTTTGACGCTTTCTCCTTTCTCTCCTTTGTCTCCTTTTCTTCCTTGATTTCCCACAATGCCTCGCTCTCCTTTCATTCCCACAGCTCCGAGCACTCCTTTCATTCCCACAATGCCTCGCTCTCCTTTCATTCCCACAGCTCCGAGCACTCCTTTCATTCCCACAATGCCTCGCTCTCCTTTCATTCCCACAGCTCCGAGCACTCCTTTCATTCCCATAATGCCTCGCTCTCCTTTCATTCCCACAGCTCCTTGCACTCCTTTCATTCCCACAATGCCTCGCTCTCCTTTCATTCCCATAGCTCCTCGCTCTCCTTTCATTCCCAGAAGTCCCTGTTGACCTTTCATTCCCTTTATTCCTCGGGGTCCACTCTTCCCAGGGGGTCCTTCTCGCCCTCTGTTTCCTCTTGGACCCGGCATTCCTTGTGATCCTTTATCACCAATTTGTCCTTTTACACCTTCCCCTCCCTGGGGTCCCTGTGGGCCCGGGACGCCCGGCACTCCCGGTATGCCATTTGATCCCGGAATACCAGGGAAACCCAGCATAGATCGCTGAAAATAAAGATGACTTGTTATTAGCAGAGACGAAAACGACACGGGATCTTAAATAACTCGGGGGGGGGGGGGGGGGGGGAGGGTTTGGATGTACTCTTAGGAATTCTTGGTGGGGATGTGCCGCCCAGTTCCCCAAATCCTGACTCTATTTCTAGTAAGTAAGTAAGTAATAACTTTATTTAACGAGGGTAAAGACATTGATTACTGGTCACCCAGTAGTTTTCATAATGGCCCTCCTACAATTAAAGTAATAAAAGTATCGATTAATTAATTAACTACCAATATAATCTACCAACTAAAATTACATAATAAACTACTATTAATACAATATTGATTAATTGACTACTAATGAAACTAAAAGGTTTTACAAATCTTAAAATGATCAAGGGAAGAAATCAAACTACGGTAAAGTTTAAATAAGTAATTTTTAAAATTAGTATGGGAGAGTGTTTTAGGTTCGGGATCAAGAGCGTTCCACAAACGGCAAGCGCTTGATAGTCAGGTCTCTTAGTGCAAAATATAGGCCGGATCGTTACAGACGTGACAAAAGTGTCAAATTTGGCACAGAGCTTCCTTAGCACCTACCGATGAATACTGGAGGGGGTGCCCGTTACAAATGGTCCTAATTACAGATAAAAGGGGGGGTTAACTTTCACCTATAATAGCAGATTGGGTGCCCTGTGGTGAGTACTCTTCTTGTTTGATTTGGCTAAAAAACATTTGTTTCAAATTTTTAAGTTTTTAATTTGGTAATGTTTAGTTCTTGTTACACTATTCAAAATAGTTTTACATGTACATAATACTGACTAGTGCACAGTCTCCACACGGTAAGTGTGGCCATGTTCACTGTACGGACTGTGCGGCTATCAGTGTCACTGCTAAGACTTGCCTGTGATAATATCATTACATATCAATTTAAACAGATCACAAAGCCAGCTTTCAAAGATGTCACACAATAACATAAAACTCAAATGTATCACATCCTAAACGATAGAATCGTTAAAGTTTGACATGCCACATGAACGACCTCATGAACCGTAACTGACAACGCGCCCACTTTGTAATTGTGCAGCTAAGATTAGATTATAATTTTCTTCGTTGTCCTTGAGATAATGATTAAAACATGTCAACCTCGTCCTCAGGAGGAAAAGGAGGAGCAAGGGTGGCACAGTTGGTTAGTGCACAGCCTTCGGTGTGCGAGGTCCCGAGTTCGATCCCCGGTGTCAACCCATCCTTATTTCAACTTCTCTCCTTTCTGAGTAGCTTTGACTAGCTCTAAATACCCTTAATGAGAATTAATGGAGAGAGGGGGTAAAAGGAGCGCACCGTCGACCTCAAGTTTATCAGTTATTGACGTAAAATATGGTCGTTTACCTTTTTCTACCTTTTTATTAAGTCCTGGGGACGAGGTTGTAAACCATGCCTCTCCAGGAATTTTTAACACTCTTTGTTTTTTACACATTTGCATTTAAAAAGAAGTGTATGAGGTCCCTGCATGCCTAGACACCTGTAAGCGGCTCATTCATTTCAGAGCCCTTGGACCAGAGTGTTATTTAATGGCAGGTCAAAACAAAGGAAGGTCCTCGCGTGCGTTACAATTTACAAACAAACTAACTTCAAAGAGCTGAAATTTACAGGAACAAGGCCTCTTTTAGCCAACCAATGATGCATCATTTATGAAAATGAATGTAATTTGTTTGATGCAATTAGGCGAATACCCGTGGTTACGAAATCTTACAATCATGAATTCCTAAAGAGCAATTCAGTTACCAACTTTTCACAAAATAATAGTGTGGAAAATTACAGAAAATACTGAAAAAAAGCAAGGGTCAACAATAATTATGCCCTGGTCCCTTATAATAATGGAGTGGTCATGATAAAGAAGCCCATCAGTCCTAACTTTGACCACTCAAACAGATTTCTGACAGATTACATTCTGCAAAACTTTGCATTCACTTATGCCTATGTTGCCACACCAGGAGCCAAGAAATCGGCTCCTGGTCACAGCTTGTTTTTATTGCTGAATATCATTCTAAAGAGCTTTACGAAATATTTTGTTAGTAGGGGTGTTTTGAACATGATTGATATGTAGAGATGCTGACAAAAACGAACACAAAAAATCTACAAAACGAGACGCATGAAACAACTGCAAACTAATATTTGTGTCACACCGATACAATGGCTCGTTTGGCTGCTATGCTGACGTTCTTGAAGATGGAAGTAGTATCACAGCTAGTCCAGGGTTAGGTATACCGTTTACTACCAGTTTCACGGTTCCTGAGACTTAGGGCCTGTTAACATAAAGGTGGGGGACCCCAGGTAGGTGAGGTGACCTGCTTAGGTGGGGTAAAAAAATAACCCCCTTTACATGCAATCTTACAACCCCGCCATCCGGGGGTGCAGTTTCTCAAGATTATTGAATGGTCGCTAAGCACGTAAACAAGAAAAATGCTGGCAAACCACGTCTACGCTCACTTGCCGCTTTTGCTGCAACCTTCAGTGTTGTGGCTTTCTATTGTTACCTTTAATAATTATGTGAAGCAACCCGGCGCCAAAGTGAATTTTGCGCGAATTTGATGTATCACAAATCCGACCCTGACTAGCCTGGGTTACCTCGCCTTGAAACGTTGACCTCAGCTGAGAGGGTTACCTGGTGTGGCAGACCGGGCTACCCACCTTGAAGGGTGACCCCACCTATCATGTAAACGTGTTCAAATGAAAATGAGAGATTATATGGACAGGCGGGTTACCCCACCTGAGTGGGTTACCATGCCTACCCGGGGTCCCCCTCCTCCATGTAAACAGGCCCTAAAAGTTAGCCCGGCCCCCTTTCTACAGTTTTAGCAGTTAAACCATTCACCATTTATCATTTGAGTCAATCTTGTACCACTTGAGTCGCACTTTTACGACTTGATAAGCTGTTATTTTTTTTGGACATGAGTGCTTTAGTGCCAAATGTAGAGGCTTCATGATAAACTGTGCTGTTTTTTGAAGCTTGGGCTAACTTGTTTCTTTTTTTCGTTTATGAGACCAGATTCTTTTTTGTTTGTTTTTGCTTTGTAAAGCTTAGACAAACTGCGGGAATCGTAAATGATATGACTTGGGCCACGGTGCTTACCTTTCTGTCAAAACATGCACTTGCGTCCAGCAGATAACCGGATAAAGAGTAACTGAAAGGCATCCAGGCCTATGTTAAGCTGAAAAATTAATTACCTCCCTAGGAAAGAACTATTTTGGGTTCTGGTATTTCGTTATTTGGTCTTCATGAATAGCTGTCATAAATCCCTGATAATATGTGACACAACAGAATCTTTGACAATTTCTTTTTTCTGAAATTTTGTGTGTGAATCGCTATGCCATGAGCTTTCTTCAGCTTAAAGTGACATGTGATGACAAGTAATACTTGATAAGACTTAAGCCACACAATAAGGCCTCCTCTAATTGAAGTACATTAGAAAAGGACAAGAGAACCCCAGAAGCTGAGTACTTGCAAGTTATGAAGCAAAGACGAGGCCATCTTAAAAATGACCTATGAAAACGTGGGCGGACTGTGGACTTGCTTTAAGGGCACAGTAATAATCGACTTAATTATACAATCAATAAGCTAATAATGGGTGGGAATGCCAGATGTTCGAGTGAAATTGTTGTTTGCAACATGAGAATAGAATTCAGAGTGATTTAAGGTATTAAATAACAATTTTCAATCAAAACACCACAGGGGCCCCAGTAGGTGAAATTTACAATAATTAAATCCTGTTTAGCACGCTTCAGTGGCATATTTGCGTTGGGCACTCCCTTTAATATTCATGGTACTGCAATAAGCTATCGCTGTGCAAAGTTTGGTGCTTTTGTCAGCTCTGTAACGATTCTGACCTTAAGAGACCTGACTATGAGTGAAACGTTCGAAGGCCAGAGTTCCTTTTACAAGCTGGTGTTGTAATATTGTTATTGGTAGCGGATCTCGTGTTATGATTATGGGTGTTACTTATATGTTCAATATATTTATTAAAATAAGCCGGGCAATGTCCTTGATTATTTTATGAAGCATATAAAGCTTCCTAATACGTATAATATCATCTATAGGTAGCCAATCTAATATTTCAGACCAAAACACGTCATTTTTTACATCCGTTTTCAGACTTGGCCTGTAAAATCCATACTAGTTTTAGGACCTCGTCTCTAAGAATTTGTGCAAGTCATCTTTACTTAGATTAATTCTCTTTTGGAAATGAAAGGACAATTCCGTTCATACACGCCTGGATCTCCCTCGCAAACAATGATTCCACACCAAAATGAAAAAAAGTCTGTACCCGCCAGCCGTCTCCCTTGTTTTCGAGGCACGGAATGGACCTTGGACATCATAATCCTTTTTAAAGCGTTATCTCGCCTCAAATGGACTTGGATGAAATCAGAGAAAATTAACAGCTAACCATGGACAGGCTTCAGCGGGTTTTCGAGGAAAGATCATGCTGATGCGAGGACTTTTAAATAAACTACCATACACTGTTTTAACGGGTACTATTTGGTAAATGATCGTAACGACGTGAGACTACTAAAACAGTTTCTGGGTGTACCTAATCTACGGCGCAGTACTCCATTTTATATCTTTACGCATGTCTTACCTGGCATAAGTCTTTTAACTTTGAGGCGTTTTGTTGCTGAGGTGAGGTGGTTGTTCCCAGTGAGCCGCCAAAAAAAGAGAGAATCAGGAAAACAGCGAAATACTGGCGGTGAGAGTTGAACGAGAACACAACACAGCGTTTTCTGAAGTTAGTGCTAAGTGCTCATCATTTTATAGTAAATATTTTAAGTAAACCCTCAGCTGTTCCGGTATATTGTTTGTTTGTTTTTGCTTGTTTCTTTTACCTTTTAAGGCAATTTTTTGATCCTCCTATTCTCTGTTTTCAATCCCGCTTCAGGGTACTGAAACAGGGTCAAAAGATGAACATTCCAAAAATTAATTACAAAACATAAATTTTACAAAAGCAACTTTTAAAAGCAAGTCTTATGCATGCTATCATGGCTTTGTGTTTCTAACGGTACCTGATTCCTTTCCTTTTTAGTGCTCCAAAAAGCCAATTTCAATCCAAGCATGTTACTGTCAGAAAAAGTAGGGCTCCATTAAGCTCCAGCTAAACATGCCTTAACGTGTCTAGAGTCAGATGTGTTTATTTTTAAACTCTCATATCATATACTTTGAAGGCTGGTTGGGAGGGCTCCCTATAATAACCTAACGGGGAGGCGCTGCCCAAAAGGATACCTCTTTCAATTCAGGACAGACTATTCCACGTTATTTTCAATATTTGACATGGACAAGCTAAATAAACCTATGGAAAGAACGCCTTTAAATTAGAAAAATTGCAAAGACTAAAAGTCGGATTTGTTGAAAACTAACCAAGATCAAGAGAGAATGAGCTCATTCATTCTCTCTTGCCAAGATATAGCTCAACAATGTCGCCAAATTTTACAGACGTTTGTATGGTGGGGGCTCGGCACAAACTTGCTTCTACCCCTCCCCCCCCCCCCGTCCCCACCACGTACAAACGTCGGTCAATTTTTGCAACTTTACAGAGCTACATCTTGCACGCTTAAGACGTATCACTTTCTCATTTGGCAATGTTACAGCCACTGAAATTAGGATTAAACTTCTGTTAGTACTAGGAGTAATCGGAGCTTAGGAGAGTGCGTTCGATATGTTTGCTAGGCGTACAGGTAGCAGTTGAGAGGAAAGGGTGGATGGTTCTTGCGATAGACAACTATGATTATGGCATATTTTTAACGTAAGGTTTGCGTACAGCGAAACCTCCATTTAAACTGTGTATCATAATGAAAAGGTTTTGAAGGCTATGTGATCAGCGTGATATCGTATGGTTCGTCTCAAGTGCTTGTTATTTGAGAAGACACTGGCAAGAGTGCTTCCGGCGTGTAAAAAGAACTTTTTGTTTTACTGGCGTAACAGATGTTCTGCTGGGCGAAGTTGTTCGAAGGACGATCAGCGCTTAACCCGGGTTTCTTTTTCTTTTGTTAAAAAAACATTTCTTTGGATAATTTTCTCCGTTATTTTTAAGACCGTCCAATCATCAATAGTTGATGGCAAAATAAAGCCGGGTCCGTCGCGAGTTCGATTCTCGCCCAGGGGCATGAAAATTTCCTTTGTCCCAGGCGAGCATGGCTTCTCCTTCTTCCAAGTTGAAAATGTTCACTGGAAGTGTATGTGTGCTGCTCACTAGTGTATCATTAAAATTAATAAAAATAAAAATAAATTAATTTACGCAACCACGAGTTCGTGAGAAAAAAAAAAAAAAACAAAACAAAATGGCGGGTGAAAGGTAAGTGACGCCTCCTGGTTGTGCATTTATAGCAGTAAAAAAAAGGATGTAAAGTTCTCAACGAAGTATGCTGAAAGAGGCACAATTTGTCAATGGAAAGTATAAGAAAGGGTATCTTGTCTGTCAAAAATGGTACGTAAAAGGGTTAAGGGGTTGGACCTCAGGGTGGAGCCTCCCCATATAAAACTTCGTTGAGAAGCCCCTCCGGCTATTATGATCTAGAGTCAGTCAAAAACAGAGCGCAACATCTTTGTTCCTATTTTTGCTGTAGCAGACGTCGTTACATAATGTGGAACGTGACCTTCCTTTTCGCAACACATACTTGCTGCAAAACAATTGCCAGACTTTTATGTTGGAGGCAGCTTCCTTCCCGAGCGATAACAAAATTGTGAGTCAAGTAGTACGTAACATAATGGGTTCACGCAGCAACGGCGGAGGAAGTTTTCCTTGTTAAAGAAAACTTGCTATTGTAACTCAAGGGATTTAAGCCGGTTTTCACGCTATGATTTTTCGAAAGAAAAACGAAAAGATTAAAACTGGCTGAAAACTGGATGGATTAAAATAATCTGTTGCATCACCACATATTTTCTTTGGAAATAAATTGGGCATACAATCGCTGTGTGTAAACCAGCTTTCAAATAGCAAAACAAACAATTAAAATGGATAAAAACATTTTTATACATTTTATTACTATTTTCTACTCAACTAAGTAGTGCAATGCGAACGCCCAAAGACGAGTTTTAGTTTCTCTTTTTATAAAACTCAGACCCATTTCCTACGGTCTGGCATGTTTTCCACTCGCTAATCTCATAGCCAAAAATGGACATGAATTATTTTAGGGTACAAGCTCGCCTGATAATTAATTTTCACAGCAACATAGTGGAGCCCCGCAATACGAACACCCGTTTAGACGACCACCTTGTGATTACGACCATATTCTTTCGATTCAAACGTAGAAATCAGACTTGTTTTAATTTTTATCTTTTTGAAAATCACCTGTTAAAGCGAGCACCTCATTTTTACGACTAGGATTTTATGGCCTATTGGTGGTCGCATTGACGGGGTTATACTGTTTGCTTTATGACTTCCGTTTGAGGATCGACACTGACCTTCACTGAGCTGAAGCAAGGCTAATCGAGTAACAATGCGCTTAACATCAACTGCGTTCTGCACTTGAATAAAAATATTTTTTAACTTTTACTCTGAAGCCATCCTTAAACGCTTTAAATAACATATTCACATGTATATCATAGTCATTAAAATAAAGTACAAGAATAGTTAAGAAAAAATAAGAACTTGTTTCAATAATTAACACTCTTTAGACTTGTTTCCTTCGGTAAGGCTCTTTTGAAAACGCAAGACACCAAGATGCCAAAAGACAAAAGAACATTATAAATAAACTCCTTCTAAATGCATTTATAGACATGATAGTCTGTTCACTTTTAAAAGCTACTTCATTACATAACTACCAGAAAAACATTTAATTATTCAGTCCTCTGCACTAGATTAGCTTTCCACTGTATCCGCTTTATCCGTAGGGTCTTCGTCAAACTGCGACCTTTTCAATCCAAGAAATCTTAGAGCATTTCCGCCTAACAATTTATCCTACAACAACAGATGGATTTTGAATTAAAAGGTTTTTATCTGAAGTTAGACTATTCACAGTCCCCTATTTCTTCGTAAGATCGACAGGATAGAGCCAGACATAAACCGAGAGAGCGGGCGTCGGGCTTTACCTATCCAAGATGGCCTCCCGTAACGCAGAGTCCTCTATCCCGACGATCTTACGAAAAAAAAGGGGACTGTGAATAGAATGATGAACGGGACATTTGATGAATTTGATGAAGGACAAAATACACCCCCCCCCCCACCCCTCCCCGAACAATTACACAATTACTCCACTTCTTGTCCAAAATAACAGACCTATTGATTGAGATGTCAGTCAAGTTCAAGTTCAAGTTAATTTCGCGCTATTCAAGTTGGTACGGTATAAGATGGCTTACAGAATCAGTAGGTTAACAAATGATGAAAAGTAAATATAACATACAGGTTTGTTGATATGTGCACAGAGACCAAAGTAGCCGAAGCTTTCACAGTTTTCAAGTTCAGTTCAGTCCTCTTAGACACAGACTTAGTATAGAACTATCGTAGCCGGAATTAAAGGGGAACCATTTCGTTTCTCCACTACTGAGGGGGTGGGGATTAAGCGAGATTCAAAGGGATGGGAATGAGCGAATAGAGGCAATAGTCAAAACCTGGGGAGAGGGGTGAGGAATATTCCTCTTTCTCTTTGGTACAAGTGACCCCGTCGTCTCAACTTGAGGCTTACAGTGGAACCTCGATATAACGAAGTCCTCGGTATAACGAACGATATTTTCTGCCCCAGTTACAGTATCATGTATGGAAAAGAACCTCGATATAACCAAACCTTGTTTTAGCGAACGTCATCGAGGTTCCACTGTAATCAAGCGATACCAATGTTTATAGAGAGGAGAAGTGTGACGTCACGTTACCATGGTAGCAAAATTTCTGGATCACAATAAGAGGGAGTTAAAGCAACGACGACGGCGGCGTCCTATCAATGACAAAAAGGAACCGAGAAACTGAATGTGATTGTTCTCTTACCATTAGTTCCAGGTCGTCTTTGTAGACATCCTCGATGAGTTTTCCTGGATGATGTTCTCCGAGAGGAAACGTGTAGTCACTGCCTAAAATAACATTCTCCTGGAAAAACCAAAATACACATGCAGGATTATGAGCCCACGCTTGCTGCAATGAAAAAATTGGGAACTTGAAGGTTTAGTCTTTTTTTCAATGTTATGTCTGTCCAGGGGACAAATGCGCCTCGCGCACAAACGAAGATTGTTGAAAACGCAACTTTAATGGGGACTCAGACTTGCCCACGTCAGTTCGTTCTTGATAAACACAGCAAGTCACAATCTCATCATGGCTTACTAAAACTTCACCTTGTCAGTAAACTGAACCTACGCAAAAGAAAAACTAAATCACTGTCGGGGAGGAAATTGAGATGTAGGAACTCTGAAAAATTTACCACACAAGATGAGAAACTCTCACCACAGCGTTATAGGTAATTAAGCACATCGTTTGTTTCACGACGTTTTCACAACGAAAGATTCGATGATTCGAAACAAAATTGTTACTGCTGCTTAGCCAGTTTCCGTACTTTTAAAAGACTCTTGGTAAATGGATTGGATACATCATTCATAGTGCCATTAAACAACGGTAAAAACGAAACGCAAACTGTAGCAGTTATACATGTACAAGCAAATAAACCATAACTGTCTTAAATAGCAAGTCGCGTCTTTGTTACGATGAGAATTAACCTTTAAGCCCCAATATCTACATACAAATTCTCCAAACTGATCATTTTATCAACTCTCATAACCATTTCCCTTGATAGTGCTGATATTGTTAGGAGAAAGTTCATGTTGGTCACTCTTATGACTTATTAAAAGGGTTAAGTCATTTTACATCCCATTGATATGGCACATTTTGGAAATATTGCTGTTTTAGGTCAATTCTGAGCTGACCTTATTACTTAATGCTTTTGCCCATACACAAAATTCTCCTTTAGAGTGATAAAAAAAAATATAAATCAAACAAATTTCATCAGAGAGCACTAACGAGAATACTTTTCTAGTGATTTTTGCTGGCATGGCATCAAAACTATGTTTCAATCCAAATACATCCTTGCCGATCGTAGAAACCGACGACAGGAAACAGAATATAGTCTGAAATAACAAACCTGGACGGTTATTTTTAGAATTCAATTGATGCAAAGACAAACGATAGAAAATAGCGTGACATAACCCATCTTAAGTACACGTCTTGTTAATTTATGCTTGCATAAATTTCACTGTTTATTACTGAAATAGATCATAACCAAAAAGTCACTGAACTCTTTACCTGGCCCGGGTTGCTCGAAGCATGGTTAGTGCTAACCGGCGTTAAATACCATGGAAACCTATACATTTTGATACCTCTTAACCAACGGTTAGCGCTAACCAGGCTTCGAGCAACTGGCCCCTGACCAATAGTGTTTACCAGTAATTTAAGAGCTTTTTCATCATAGACAAGACTATCTGTATAAATTTGACCAATGTACTTTCTGCAACATACAATATTATAACGAATGATACATTTAAGGTTCTGTTTCGAGTCTAGCAAGTATTGTGAGATTACAAAGAATACGTATACATCTAACAAAATCAATTAAACACTGCTACGATACATGCAGTTAACTCGCACAGACACTGTTGGATGGGACAAAAGGGACCGTCTCAGACGCCGAACTTTTCATAAGCCGAACCTTATTCGAATTAAGGCCGACCCAAATTATTTAGACCAGCTGATCTGATTCAAACGCGCTGATCTTAATTTCGGTTGAACTAAGTTCAAAAGGCTAAAAATGCTCATTTCGGTCAAACTACTTAGTATACAAAATACGTAAAATAATTAATGCATTAGATTCGATACATGAAAAGTTCGGCGTCTGATTCAAAGCCTTTCCAAAGTTGCTCCAAAGGCGAAATTCCCAGCGAGGCTTGGCGAAAAGAACGGCAGAGCTGTATCAAATTGAACCAGGCGTTCCTAATTGATTCATGACGGCGAACTGTTCATATACTTTATGATATGTATTAGGTTCGGCTCATGAAAAGTTTGGCGTTATGATTCATTTCAATAACGTCCTGTTCGCCAACGTGTTAGGTATCCTCCGATTCAAATAAAAAATCAGAGTTGTTGCTATGGGTCGGTACAGGGTCGACACTTGTTTTACGTTTGTACTTTTTATTATAGGTGCCTTTTTTTCGCTATTCTAACCTTTTATTAGTTCACCTTCGGCTGAAACATCGAGGAAACGCTTTTTTCGGTTAAGATGATAGAAAGATAACTCTCCAAGGGCGATCAGTTGTTATCAGGCTAAGACAAAAGTGTCAGTATTTTCAAGGAAACCATAAAAAAACACAGAAAAGGATAAAGTAGTTTAACTTTAGGATAAAAACGTTCAAAGCAATAAAAGCCTTGCTAATTAAAAGGAATTGTACTCTTGACAGAAGTTCGTGCTGCGACGGTCCGGCATAACTTAACTTGATATAACTTGCTGTATGGGCACCCTCTACCGGGATCGAACCGGGAATACCCATACGGTATCCCCTATCGCGTATGCCCATACGGTATTCCCTACTGGGTATACCCATACGGCACTGATGATTAAGGCATCCGCATGATTGTGAAGCCCCCCTCCCTGTCCCATTTTCTAAGTTAAGAAACTCTGGGAACTTCAAGTTACTTCTTTCTTCATAAATGCACTCGAACAGGCAAGGCTGCAAATAGCTGCATTGGATACTGATCGATATTGTGAGACTGTACGGGAATTTCTCTGTTAAGGAGCGGACATAAGGAGTTCCATCTTATTTGTTAAGAAAAATAATGGACAAGATTTGTCCCTACTGTAAGACACTATCTTTTACTGAAACAATGATGATTAATGCATGACACATTGAAGCAAACTAAACTGACATGCAAGAAATAAAACAAAGATGCTATTAAGGTAATGCGAAGGTTTGACAAAAATCTCAATGTTACGAATAAAAACATTCCATTTTTTCCTACTGTTAAAGAGATAATATAGTTTTCCTTTTTGTTAGCTCAACAACGACACAGCAGTTCAATAAGTACACAACAGATCAATAACCACACCAGTAGTTCAATGACTACACATTAGTTCATTGAGTGTAAACTACATGCAGCTGCGGGAAGAATAGCCACAAATACGTTAGTTATTTTTAAATAAGAATGCATAGCATTAAGTAAGTGGTAAATACTCATTTAGCTATGGTACGAGAACTAAATAGATAAATAGCTATGTTACACTGTTATTAAGTTCTAGTGAGCTCACTAATATAGACGGGAACATAGACTGATGTTATTTTAAAAATTTTAGTCCGCTCAGAAGGTCTGTCATTCTCATCAGGGGCACAGTGAACAGACCTGGAAAGAGAGTCAGCGCCGAAAGGGTAGCCAACTCGGTCCGGAGAAAACTTCAACTAAATAACCCGACAACGCGCGCGTTAATAAAGCAGAAAAAAATACAGTTAACCGTGGATGAAATCTTGTTTTTTGACTCTCTTTCCGCACGTTTCAAACCGTGGTACCACAGCTGGCCCTACGTGCTTGAGTTGACTACCATCAATCTATGTTTAAAATAGTTATATTTACCGTACAAGTCCTGAACTTTCAACTTTCTTGGTTGTTTCAAACTTGAAAGGCAGCTGCTTGTTTCCTGACCATATTTCAAAAATCTGCTTTCGATATGATAATATCTGTGCAAATATAAGAGATCTTAACAATTGCAGGCGATGCCTCAGCAAGGTACCAACAGTTTTCTTTCCCAAACGAATTAGAATTAAAGTTTCAAATGCGTCTAACTCACCGCAGCTTGAATAAAAACAACTGGTAGGATGACTGCATGACGAGATTCATAGAGATCTGAAATCATAGACCCCTGCTGATGTTCGCCTATTCAATAGGCGAATATCAGCAGGGGAGCTCTGTAGAAGTAATCAACTTTTTACGGCTCATTTGCTTGGAGGTGACAAATTCTCATCTCAACGGAATTCCTGTACGTCAACAAGATTTCGGTTCAACAAAAAACTCAACTACAAATTAGCCGCATTGGAAGTCTTTCTGCCGAACCGGAATGCATTTGCCTCTGTACGTAGTTTTAGAAGCTGCCTTAACGGAAAGGTTACTACACTACCGGAATTAAAACATCGAGGAAATTATTAATTTAAAGCCGCGGAGTATTTTCCCCAACAATGAATAATATTACCTCTAACTTTCTGCGATAACACTGCAAAATATTTCAGATTATTTTTCAACCGAATAGGCTGCGAATTTAATGCGATGATCATGGTCACTTTCATACCTTCATCCGCATTTCATTCATTTCAATTCATGCTTACAAGATCTCCCTAATTTTATATCTGAACGCAAGGCTTTTTTAATGGAAACTTCATTCAAGGGCAGAACTAACACTAAGCGCTAAACGGAAACTGCCTTACGAAAAAACTTTTAAAATTGACGCGCTGTTTTAAAGGCCTCACTGGATCTGGAAGGGGTTAAATACAAACGTAAGCGAAACACTAAATAAAATTCTCACAGAGCCACAGCCTAAAAAGGCTATGCTGCTCTGTTGAATCAGGAAGGTCAAACTTTTTGTCTTAATGCTGGTCAGAGATTCAAACAATATCTAAAAGCCAGTTTTTAGTTCCCTCTGAGACACCCGGAGAATAAAATTCTCACAGAGCCACAGCCTAAAAAGGCTAAGCTGCTCTGTTGCATCAGGAAGGCCAAACTTTTTTTCTTAGTGCTAGACAGAGATTCAAACAATATCTAAAAGACAGTTTTTAGTTCCCTCTGAGACACCCGGAGAATAAAATTCTCACAGAGCCACAGCCTAAAAAGGCTAAGCTGCTCTGTTGCATCAGGAAGGCCAAACTTTTTTCCTTAATGCTGGACAGAGATTCAAACAATATCTAAAAGCCAGTTTTTAGTTCCCTCTGAGACACCCGGAGAATAAAATTCTCACAGAGCCACAGCCTAAAAAGGCTAAGCTGCTCTGTTGCATCAGGAAGGCCAAACTTTTTTTCTTAATGCTGGACAGAGATTCAAACAATATCTAAAAGCCAGGTTTTAGTTCTGTGACGGAAGGTTTTTCCACTCTGAACGAATTTAAGGCTCAACGGGAACTCGGTGCTTGACTCACGATAAAACTTGGGAAAACTAGACTCAAATGGCAACTCGCTTGCGGGGGAGAGCCGTCACTTCTCTCGAGGTCCGGGATCAGACCACTAACTGGTACAGCAGTAGATAAAACAGACTAAACTTGGTTCCAACAGCGTTTATTCTTCAGCGGATCAAACAGCAATAACTCGGCTAGGACTCGGCGAAATAATCGACAATCAGTAAAAACTAACTTACTTATATATGATTTTTACAACCATTGAAGACAAAAGAATACAATAGAAATATAAACAGAAATCACTTAGAGTTAAATGAAAACTAAATACAACTTCTATTTCTAACCTGAAATCTTTTGTTACTGTTGCTATTTTAGAAAGTAAAAGTACTGAGACAAAGACCTAGCCAGGTCAGCAAAACAGCGTTTATGTACAAAGTGTTACAATATGAATTAAATTGCACGTTCAGCTATCGGCTGTTTAAATCGGAAAAGCGCAGACTAATTGGAAGTTTCAACTTAAACAAAAACCGATTTAATTTTAAAATTACAAGACAGCAAAACCTTTCATATTCAAAATTCGGTTATCACCTCTCCTTAACTAATAACTTAATGAAATATACTTTCGCAAACAAATATAACTAAGTTGCAATTAAAACGAGATGCACCTGTACGAAAGGCGTTTCTATGAATGAATGTCGTCCGATAGTAAAATCACGAAAAATAGACTAAAGTCAAATAAACCATTATTAAGAAATTAAGTATTCTTTCGAGAGTCAACATTGACGTAAAATGTATATAATTGAAAAGAGAACGAGCAATTAGTTTTGTTTGTTAAGGAACACTGTTGGCTTTTCTGTGATTATAATCTAGCGAACACAAAGCAAATGGACCAAAGGATAACAAAAATGGCACGAGCCCTTTTGGCAGCTATAAACGATCACCCGCACAATTTACACAAATATACAGTTACAACAAAAGGATTAAAAAGCGATAACTAAATCAAGTGTCGCAATGAAACTTAGATTAACCGAACTGAATTAAAATATAACCTACAATTACCAAATCCCTTACTACAAATTAAGTTGAAAACGCCGTACGCATATTACAAATCAACAAAAATAGCTATATTCTCCCTAACAGTTCCCTCTGAGACACCCGGAGAATAAAATTCTCACAGAGCCACAGCCTAAAAAGGCTAAGCTGCTCTGTTGCATCAGGAAGGCCAAACTTTTTTTCTTAATGCTGGACAGAGATTCAAACAATAACTAAAAGCGAGTTTTTAGTTCCCTCTGAGACACCCGGAGAATAAAATTCTCACAGAGCCACAGCCTAAAAAGGCTAAGCTGCTCTGTTGCATCAGGAAGGCCAAACTGTTTTACTTAATGTGGGGCATGCACTATCATTTTCACGGATCTAATCAGTGCAAAATGAAATAAAGCTTTAATCTGTAAATCAATTTTTGGTTTATGAAATTTTACTCACTTTTACCGACTGTTGATAGCCACTGGCCTTCGCAAAATAAATTTTCCTGTTTTCTTAAAAGGGATTCGATAAAATTGAAAATATCCACTACGATCCACACTTAAAAACTGAACTCTGACTCGTTTGCGATCAGGCTTAAGAAATAGTGATCTCCATCAACATTCTCCATGAACATTACACTTTCACATCATTAGCAGTTATTGAGAATTTATGAAATGATCGAGTGATCAGTGGCGACCTTAAAACGTTTTTGCGCCAAAATGATAATAGGTATCCATTTGAAGATGATACAAAGGAACCCAAAATAGACTTACCAAGTTTCGGCCGATGTTTAGAAAATTGAAAAGGGCTGGAGAGCATCACCGTTCAGGCTAAATCCAGTCAGGGACCCTTAATAAAAATCATTTAAGCTTACATAATCAACAACGACGTGAATGCCCGAGTTTCTGACTTGACGGTCATCTGCCACAGTCAGGAAATCGTACGATATTGCTTCTCGAATGAATCCCTCATTTTAATTTCCCCAATTCATTAATCCACGACTAAGTACCTTTTTGGGATCTTCTCCGCACGACGAAACGCTTCCTCTGACTTCTCTGACCTCTTCCAGCTTTATTTTCTAGTAGCTGGAAGGAATTTAGTCCTTCTTTGATCGCTTTAAACCCGCTTTCGTCTGCATTTCATCGGCGCAAGTTAAAGGCACGTGCTAAGGTTGAAACGACAACAACATGATCTTTCCTCTTTGAAAAACCAAACCTTGATGGGTTGACTCGAGCGCCAGTACTATCTGTACTATCGACCAAATCATAAATGGCTATAAATAATCGGCCCTGCTACTTCCAAACATCATCTCTACATAAAAAGCATAAAATTTTGACTTGCCATGAATTATATCTGTCGGTAAAACCATTTGGTCACTGATACTGTCTACGAGATTACCTTTGTTTGGCAAGCGAGGGTCCAAAGACTGAAGATGCTTTTCCCGACGAACGCGCCACTTTCATGCCGGCTTTGAAATTCGCGCGAGATCGCATTGTGATACAAAATAATAGTATCTGTCTTTCGTTTCAGCTCGTCTTCCATCAGTGACGCAAAGTACACAAGTCATGACAGATTAGTGGCTATTAATTGAATCCTAATTAGGTTTTTACAAGGACACCGGAAATTGAAACTTCCTCCCTGTGGTGAATTTCAAAGTCGTATGAATCTCGTCATTTGTTTTCTTCACTCGATGGTTTACGTCATTTCATATCTCGCGCAATCTCTTCAAATGTTAACCGGCAACCGCCGTGAACTTGGAGGAGTTACGTCACAGTAGTCCTTGTGTCCAAGTGAGGCCTTTTTCTCACTAGTTCGGTTTTTTTGAAATATGGTCAGGAAACGAGCAGCTGCCTTTCAAGTTTGAAACAACCAAGAAAGTTGGAAGTTCAGGACTTGTACAGTAAAAAATAACTATTTTTAAACATAGATTGATGGTAACCACGGTTTGAAACGTGCGGAAAGAGAGTAAAAAAAACAAGGTTTCATCCACGGTTAACTGCTTATTTTTTTCTGCTTTATCAACGCGCGCTTTGTCGGGTTTCTATTTGCAGTTTTCTCCGGACCGAGTCGGTGTTTTTCCTTTTCGGCGCTGACTCTCTTTCCAGGTCTGTTCACTGTGCCCCTGATGAGAATGACAGACCTTCTGAACGGACTAAAAAATTTTTAAATTAACATCGGTCTATGTTCCTGTCTATATTAGTGAGCTCAATAGAACTTAATAACAGTGTAACATACCTATTTATCTATTTAGTTCTCGTACCATAGCTAAATGAGTATTTACCACTTACTTAATGCTATACATTCGTATTAAAATTAACTAACGTATTTGTGGCTATTTTTCCCGCAGCTACATGTAGTTTACGCTCAATGAACTAATGTGTGGTCATTGAACTACTGGTGTGGTTATTGATCTGTTGTGTACTTATTGAACTGCTGTGTGGTTATTGAACTAACAAAAACAAAAACTGTAGTTTACGCTCAATGAACTGATGTGTATTCATTGAACTACTGGTGTGCTTATTGATCTGTTGTGTACTTATTGAACCGCTGTGTCCTTATTGAACTAACAAAAAGGAAAATTGGGCCAGCTGTGATACCACGGTTTGAAACGTGCGGAAAGAGAGTCAAAAAACAAGATTTCATCCACGGTTAACTGTATTTTTTTCTGCTTTATTAACGCGCGCGTTGTCGGGTTATTTAGTTGAAGTTTTCTCCGCACCGAGTTGGCTTTACCCTTTCGATAATTTTGGTACAGTGAGACAGGCCATCGCGTGATACATAGCGGTTTAACTCACACTTTTTAATCAATTCTCGTGCTTCTTGTGCCTTTGCAAAAAAGCAAGAAGTGCTACACACTAAATCTACTTACTTATTAAAAAAAATATTTTTTCATAGGTTTAATGCAAGCCAATAATTAAACCAACTCATGACGGGGATCCCTTCTATTTTCTTACACTAAATTATCATATCTCGGTGAGCATTCGGAAGTCAGCCAAGCGCAGTCATTGCATGCACGCGTGCTGAACAAGAATGCTGTATAATGACAGACTAGAAACAATAGACAACTCCCAAAGCACAAACTCAGCCAAAACGCTAAAATTCTTTAATGTTTACTCAAGTTTGGGCTTATAGAAGGTAATGTCACAGTTTTTCAATGACCATGAAATTCAGAGTCCGGGTAGTTAGTTAATCAATTGTTGCCCTGAAAAAATTTGAAGGAAAAAAAATACGAATATTTAAGAAAATGCTTTTTTCGTGAGATTGACTCTTAAACGCTGACAAACGTCAACAAATAGCGAAAACTATAATTTCTATATTTTTGCTTTGCTTGAAATCGCGCGCATGTACAAGGCCCTAAATTGTTTTGCTGACTTGCAAGGACCCGTCTGTTATAACGATGCCCAAAATAAAGAGATGAATCTCATAGTTTATTAGATATAATCCGTGTAAAGTTTGCTTATCATTTTCGCATAAATTATGACCTCAATTTGGAAACCGCTGAATTTCTCGAATTGGGTCTTTGCGATTTTTTTGAAACTCTGTTCAGTGCAAGGCACTAATGCGCACTATAGCTATGTGTAGCCGAAAGATTTTCGCGAAAAAATGCCGGCAACAGCAGATTTTCGACTCAGACCTCAAAGGGGCGTGTCATTATAACCACGCGATATTTACTCCGACCGCCAAAAATTTTATGTGATATTGTAGATTGATCTATATGTTATCCATGCTATGTGTTAGACTTACGATAAAAGTAAAGGTGGGGATACCAGAGAGCTTCAAAGTAGGATGGTACCCCCCAAAAAAAACTGGGTCGAGTCACCTTAATGATTTAATAGCAACATCATGTAGTGGAGCCCCATCATACGACCACCTCGTTATTACGACCATAATTATTCTCTCGATTCAAAAGTAGAAATCGGACTCATTTTAACTTTTTTTTTTTTTTTTCCCGAAAATCACCCGTTAATGCGACCACCCCATTATTACGATCAGGATTTAATAGGTCTTAATAGCCCAACGGTGACCGCATTAACCAGTCCGGAATATCCCTAAATTTAAGGACAGGGCCAACTGGTCACGCGACACTTTTCAACGAATGAGAAGGCGCGCTTGTGTTTATCAACAAACAAATCAAAACATCGCCCCAGTGCTCAAAAATTTTCAAAACAACGGACGGAGTCGACGGCCAGAATTAAAGATGAGCTTACAGTACTCGTCTTGGTTTGACATTTAATATTTCAAAGAAAACATTTCATGTAAGAGAATAATTATAAGAGCATTATTCATTGCAAGGAATCATTGGGGTGTTTGAACTGAAACCGGACTGAGCGCAGGGGTCGTGGCTTCACTGGCATGGCTTGCAAGATTTTTGATAGAAGCAAACTGGTCCCGTGTAAAAATAGCCTTACAGAGAGTGTGAAAATTTGTTGAGATCATACAAAACAGGATCAGTACTACCTATTAGCTTCTACAGGACAAGAATCAAAGAACCAGTCATCATAACAATAATAAAAAGTAGTTCAAATTTATTAATTTTTCTTGTTAGTTTTCTGGTGCTGTTTCGTGTTGACTTCACGCATCTGGTGCTTTGCTTGCTTGCTGTAGTGCCTGCAATGTTTTAATTTTATCCCAGATTTAGTGCATGTTCAATGAGTTGCGAAATACATCATTTACACTTGAAATTTGCCTTCTTTCTTTGATTGTTTGTTAACGGTGGATGAACATTTGGAGAATCCAGCGACATTAAATCTTTCCAGATTTGGTGAATTTCAGAAACAAAGCGGTTAGTATCTACCTTGCGCTTATCATCTTCAATTTCATCCCCGCAAATTCGTCAAAGTAAGGCGAGATGTAGGACGTGAATATTCATAAGACTAATAAAGTTGTTTTGGCCTTGAAAAGAAAAAAGGCAAAGGCTCGTACTAATGCGAAAAAAAGTAATAACACGGCTCTGTGAGAAACCCGGGAGTGGAAAACGTACGTGTTTTGGACCTCCGAATTCAAAACTGGTCTACCAAAATTCTAGGTTGTCTACCATCCCCACATTCAACATGATAAAAGTTAATCGATATGACAATCGAGGAAAAATATCTAGAACTTCGTAAAAAAAATCTGTGAATCGAAAAAATAACAGATACTTGTTCACCTACCTTAAAAACCGACCAAAATCTCGCCCATACATCCGCGTTGTTTAAAGAAGAAATAAGCCACAAAATGTGCTGAATATTTCACGAGACACTTCCAATATGGCTTCCGATACGCTGTCCACTTAAAAAAATTGTGTATGCCTCACGAAAAGGCTTAAAAATATGCCTGAGAGCCTCCAAACGATGACTGATTCTGACCAACTCCGTCCGCTGTTTTGATCACTGCGGCGATATTTTGATTTGTTTGTTGATAAACACAAACGCGCCTTCTCATTGGTTGAAAAGTGTCGCGTGACCAGTTGGCCCAGTCCTTAAATTTAGGGATATTCCGGACTGTTCCACTTTGAGGATCGAGACTGACCTTCACTGAGCTAAAACAAGGCTGATCGAGTAACAATGCGCTTAATGTTAACTGCGTTCTGCACTTACATATAATTTTTTTTACCTTTAACTGTAAAGCCATCGTTAGCCTCTTTAAATAACGCATTAACATGTATATCATAGTCATTAAAATAAAGAACACAAATAGTTACGAATAAATAAGAATTGTTTAAATAATTAACACTGTTTATACTGGTTTCCTTCCGTAAGGCTCTTTTGAAAAACCAAGACACCAAGATGCCGCAAAACAAAGGATATTATAGATAACCTACTTCTAAATGCATTTATAGACATAATAGTCTGTTTACTTTTAAAAGCTACTTCATTATATAACTAACAAAAAAAATCTAATTATTCACTCTTCTGCACTATTATTAGCTTTCCACTGTATCCGCTTTATCCGCACGGTTTTCGTCAAACTGCGACCTTTTCAATCCAAGAAATCTTAGAGCATTTCCGCCTAACAATTAATTTTATCCAACAACAAGAGATGTATTTTGAACTAAACGGTTTTTATCTGAAGTTAGACTATTCACAGTGCCCTATTTCTTCGTGAGATCGACTGGATAGAGCGCTAGCTTACCGGAACAGACGGTTATCTCGGTTCCACATGAACCGAGGGAGCGGGCGTCGGGCTTTACCCTATCCAAGATGGCCGTCCGTAACGCTCGACGATCTTACGGAAAAATAGGGGACTGTCAACAGAATGATGAACGGGAAATTTGATGAACTTGATGAAGGACAAACCCCCCTCTCCCGAACAATTACACAATTACTCCACTTCTTTTCCAAAATAACAGACCTATTGATTGGGATGTCAGTCAAGTTCAGGTTCAAGTTAATATCTCGCTATTCAAGTTGGTACGGTAGAAGATGGCTTACAGAATCAGTAGGTTAACAAAAGATGAAAAGTAAATATAACATACAGGTTGTTGATATGTGCACAGAGACCAAAGTAGCCGAAGCTTTCAGATTTTATAGAGTTTTCTGTGTATTAGACACAGACTTGGTATAGAACTATCGTAGACGGAATTAATTGAGAACCATTTCGTGTCTCCACAATGAAACAATGGAAACGGTGCCTTAATTTCCATGTACTTAGTCAGCTTCCTTGAGTAAGACCCCACTGCTACCTAGGTTAATCAGATGCAAGCATTGCAATGATTTGGAAGCGCCTCATTGAATATAAATAACTATGCTGGTTGGTGATTGAGATTGAGCGTAAGATTGTATTTTGGTTTTACTGATCCGCCCAAACCATCCGGGTGGTATCGCAAATATATAGGGGACGAAACAATAGAAGAGACGTCAGCCAATCAGGAAATACTGACGACACTATAACTGATAAAACTGATTGGACAATACCGATTCTTTTATCTTTAATTGGTTTGTTCGTTGTTGTGATTTGAAATGGCAAAGGGAAGTACCTTTGAATGAAACTTTTGCTGGCCTTCTAGCAAAATTGAAAGTTTTTTTAAGAAATAGAGAGAAAGAGAAAGAAACGGCATTCTGATTATCGATGCTGGCATTCACAGATTCATTATAAACAGCGACATTTACATCGATCTCTGCGACATATATTATATCCAATTCTTCCTTTTTTTGGCGAGGCAAGTAAACTGCGTTAATTCTTTTAAAGAACTAATCGGATGAAGCGAATCTAACCGTTAAACTGGGAACATCAAATCATAATAGAAGAAAGGAAAATCAACGACTGTCTTAGCGGCCGACCGGTTCATTTATAGTTTACTAGAACGTTAGGGCGTAAACAGAACGTTAAAAACTGTAGAGTACACAAAGACTACGTTTCATTTAACCACTGATTCTAAGCTAGAGAAGAGAAAACGACGTGTAAAAAACGAATTTAAAAAACGAGCTAACAAAGTAAAAATTTGGAATTGGTTGTCACCAAACCAAAATTGATTCATAGTGTGTTTATGTTTTTTGTGCGAGTTTGTTTTTAAAATTCATAAAAACAAAACTTTGAACGTGAGTGATAACACCCTTTGTTTTAGATAAAAGCTAGAAATGCAAATTGTTATTGTGGTTGCAGAAACCATTGTTGGTTAGTTGTGGTCGGTGGTGAAATTAAAACAAGTTTTACCATTATTTTGTATTTTTTACTCGTTATTTTTCAAAACGGCCAACGCGAATAGAAGTTCTTTTAATTAATGTCCCTGCTTCAGCATTGTTTTACAGCCGATGCAAAGTTTCTGACATCCTTTCTAACCATTACCATGCATTGTGACATGGTGCCGACCGTACATTTTTTCTTTTTAGTTTTGGCACAACATTGTGCCTTCGTTTCTTCTTTCAATAGGGAGCTCAAGCAATAGCATTCCACGCACGTCAATAGGAAGACAGACCTTTATCTTGTTTAATATGTCATGACTGAACCCAAATTTTTATCACTAGTAGTCTTAATAGAACGCTTTGCCCGAAAATTTGGGCATCATACTGCTCGGCAGAACACTGCCCAAGGATGCAAAAAACGCACTTTCGGTTGACGTGCATCCGGCTCAAAACGCCTTTTAAGCTCACTATTAAAATGCTGAATAATATCAACATGTAGAACGTTGTATCTCCACTTCTCCTTTTCTTACTTGATCTCCCAAACCTGCGTCAAGGGCAAGGCGATTGAATTTGTGGTATCCCGTTCACGCTCGTCTTCATCCCCCCAGGTTTTCTTCACCTTTTTAAAGGTACTTAAAAGTACTAAACAATATTTATTACTTTTATTGCGCATTTTAACATTAAAAGATATGATCAAATGCGCAAATACTTGCCATGTAGTACAATCAGCCTGATCTCCACTGACTAGTTACCCGCAAAATGCGTAGAGAATGTTCAGTTATGCACCTTGCTCGTTGAGGGGTGCACTGGTTGGTAATCGGTCTAACCCAGAATCATTCATTTTATACAGTCAGTAGAACCTCGATTTTTGATTCGGATAACCTAGAATTCTTCGCTAACACGAACTAAATTTCCTTTCCCTTGATCAAAACTTTACTGAAATTTACCCTGATAACTCAAATTCCCCTCTAACTCGAACTGCTTTTCGTTTCCCTTCAGAGTTTGAGTTGCCTGGTCGTTACCGTAAACTTGTCGCGTCTAGCTTACGGGAGAGGTTGCGAGAAGCGCTTCGACTGGATATAGAAGGATAAAAAAGTTACTGAACCCTATTATCACGGCAAAATATCGTCATTTGTTGGAGTTTCTCACAGGTCAATTCTCTTCTTCAGCCCTCTGCTTTGGCAAGTCGTATTTCGCTTAGCCGCGACCAAGAATTAACAATTTATTAAATCACTTCAGATGGTAGTATCTCCAAGAACAATTATCTGCCAAAAAACAAATCTACTCTTAACTTAAAGGCACCAGACGAGAAAGATTATTACGAAAGCTTAGGGCAGAAAAAATGCAATATAATATTATAAAGTAACCCTGTCGGCAAACTAGAGGATGTTTGTTTATAATCAGAATCAAAAAGCTCTTTTGTCTTCAAATCTTTTTATCAGCAGATCCTATTTTTGCTGCAAAATCTTAAACCTTCTCAGATGATCGCCTTGTGCCTACCTTTGCCCGCGAGCAAAAGCAAAAATCAGGAGCAAACAAATAAACAAACAAAAATAAGTAAATAACATCTTTTTACAGGCTAGAACAAGAAGCATACAAAAACTACACCCGCTTTTATAAATAACGAATTATCATCCCTTTCGAAAATGGCTGATTCAAATTTAATTGAAGACCCGGGGAATTCCCTTACTTCTTTATCCTAAAAGGCTGCGTGGCACTGAACAACAGGAAGTTGGTTTTAAGGTTTCACTAGTGAGTCTCAAACAGGGTCAACCAATTCACCATTCAGCCTCTTTAACAAAGTGGCGGTTTGGACCGGATGCCTTTTAAAGAGTGTGAAAGTTGGGCCTACTTTTGTGCTATGAATAATCCTTTTGTAGAATTACCTGATGTTCGTTTTAAAAAAATGCTTAATTCTGTTTGCGAAACTAAATGAGTTAGGGTCATAAAATAATGTTTCGTTGTCTTAAACAGGGTAGGGTCAGGTTACTGTAAATCAAGTCTAATTACTACGAAACAAAACAAACCATCTTTCGTCTCTTTCGTGCTATTTGCTGGCTGTCGAAAAAATTAAGACAGCCCATTTTGACGCCCGTCCTAAAACAATGCATAGCTAAGGAATATTCCCAGTTACGCGAGCCAGTCAAACCACGCGAATATTGCTAATCATTGAAAATGGCTTAACATCTACTAGCTCCTCCTCAGGGTCGGTGCATAGCGCTACAAAGGCAGGACGCTTTGCGTCGCGTTTTATCTCCACCATTATTTACCTCCTCTTCGATAGATAGTTGTGTACCTATATTCACTACAAGAAACAAAATACAATGGCGACTTTTTTTCCTTTCTGTAAAAGGTATAGCAGTACCAAACGTCTTAATGCTAGCGGAAAATTAAATTTGGCCAAATTAACGATTCAGTTTTGTTTTCAGCTTGACTTACATCGCGGGCTGAAAGCTGAAGACGTCATCAAACACGTGACTTAGGCAAACTGATTTTTATCTATGAATTTAGGACAGTTAATTTACTTGTTATAGTAATTCATTATAAAACTATAGTTTTGGGTTAGGTGACTAACGAAATTCGATGATACTTCTTTGTTATCGTAAAAGATGGTTTGTATGCAATGGTCACTATCTGCGTGTAGTACGAGTATGTTTATACTGACAGAAGCCTTGGGTTTAGAAGTCACGTGGTTTGACGCCCAGGATTAGCTCCGTCTCTATTTTAGGTGTATCCTAATTGGGCAAAGGTGGCTATATCCTACTTGTGTTTCATCCGACCCAGATATAAAACCAGAGGAGCTCCTATGGGTCGGTGCAGGGTCGACATTTATTATACATTGGTACTCTTTTCTCATAGGTGCACTGTTTTTTTGGCTATTCTAACCTTTCATTAGTTCACCTCCGGCTAAAACATCGAGGAAAAGTTTTTTCGGTTAGGATATGGTAGAAAGGATTGCTCTCCAAGGGCGATGTTGGTATCAGGCTAAGATAAAAGTAACAGTATTTTTTTAAGAAAACCATCAAAAACACAGAAAACTATAAAGTAGTGAAATTTATGGTATATAAAAACCTGCAAAGCAATAAAAGCCTTGCTAAATATAAGAAAACTGTGCTGTTGACGAAGTTCCGTACTGCGACGGTCCGGCATAACTTAACTTCCTATCACTTGATGTATGGGTATCCAAGACCGGGTATACCCATACAGCTTGCCACGCAGGCTAGCTTTCCTTTTTGTTAGTTCAATAACGACACAGCAGTTCAATAAGTACACAACAGATCAATAACCACACCAGTAGTTCAATGACTACACATCAGTTCATTGAGCGTAAACTACATGCAGCTGCGGGAAGAATAGCCACAAATACGTTAGTTATTTTTTTAATAAGAATGCATAGCATTAAGTAAGTGGTAAATACTCACTTAGCTATGGTACGAGAACTAAATAGATAAATAGCTATGTTACACTGTTAATAGCGGAGCTCCACCCGCGCGCGAAGCGCGCGAGCGTGGGCGGAGCCCCATAGGTAAGGAAATGTGGTAATCTACCCATTCGAGAAAATTTGGTAATCACGTGACCGTACGACCGTTCGTCCGCACCACAGGGAAACCAATGTCTACTCTCACACTTTCTAGCTAGTTTGGGAGCCCAAGGAAAAACTAATTGCACATCAATGTTGTGATCAATTGACAGCTGTCAAAAGAGGGCACCCGCTGACCAGTATCACCTGATCGTACCGCGGGCTCAAGTGTTCACCCATCGAGGTCGAGTATTTTTTGAAGTTATCCGCTGACAAATTACCAGTTTCAAATGATCGTAGGCTCAAGTTCATTTTTTCCAATGATTCATATGAAATATGTTGTGTTTATGTCACTATGACCCCGCACTGTTAAGATTTTGATTTCAAACTGACCTCGGACGCTAAAATTCAACCATTTTTTTTTTTAATACAGGCGGGGAAGAACTTTTATTACCCTGGTCACGCGTTGGGCACGCTCTACGTCCAATTTTTATACTCTGATTGGTCAAAAATTGACAGGTGAGTTCATGCGGAAATTTATGCAGCATCATGAAAGTTGTTTACTTTGAAAGCCGAAGCTGACAGAGTTTTGTGTCAACTTGTGATGTATTCAACTGTCTTCTCCACTGGATGTACAAAATGAAATACAGCTGCTATCAAGAGTCTCCTGTTATTCATGGCTGGTTTGTTTATTGGGTTTTTGGTTGAGAAATGCGTTGCTTCTCAAAATTCGGTAATCCGATTTCGGATTGCATCGTTTTCGTTTTCCACCTTGCTTAATGCGTAAGAGGGCTTAAAAGTCTCAAGCAACTGTGGCCTTCCATGATATCTTTCAGGAACCGAATCTCGAATGGTAAGCCTGAGTAATTATTGTATTTGATGTTTGTTTTTGTTATATCTAATTTCATGAAGTCGAGCACAGTTTATGCAGCAAGTTTATGTACGTTTGTAAGATTTGAGTCAATGATCTGACTTAGTATCAGTTTTGATATAAGCTTACAGAACTGTGAAAAGCCTTCAGATATATTTTCTCACCGCAAATAGAAAGAAAACGTTCCGAAGAATATTTAGCTATAAATTTGGCTGTAGAAAGAAAACTTTGAGCGATTTTCTTGCTTCGAGAAGTGGCATCGTTGAAAAAAACAAACACCGGGAGGCCGGCTGAAATTACAGTAAAACATAATTAACTTTTAAGTTTAAAGACTCACAATTTTTAGAGACACTTTAATACTTGTCTTCGTGAATGAAAATTGTTGTCTCTGTAAATGTTTCACCGAATTATCTTTCTTTTGTTGATTGTTAGTACTCTCTTGCAATTTTAATCGCTCGTCCGTGGCGTTTGTTTTCATCGTTCATGAACATCGCTTGCAGGAGTACTTTAAAAAAATGTCGCGCGTATCAAACGCTTTATAAGATTACACATCGGCGTTATAACTGAAACCATTAAATAACAAAAAATTATAATTATAAATTCGTTATTATGTGGAAACGTAACTCTTTTAAAGTTCATTCAAACACTCGATTACACTGACAGCTCGCACTAGAAACGAGAACCGGCCGGCCTAATGAGTGATTTTGGAAATTTTTTTTAACGGTTTCGCTAAAAGCCCACGATTGATCGTCCCGAACATTGACTGAGTGCAATTTGTGTTGAAAAATTGTGAAATACCGTGTTCTGTCCGAGGTCTGTATGATAAATTGTACGTACTGTTTCACCTCAGATCGTGTATAAAAAGTATAAAAGGTTGGTTTACACACCCCCAGATTTGTTGACAAGAACTTGTAAAGTAAACCTGTCGAACGCAAAAAAATTCAGCCTGATTTGTTTTCCTAGAATTTGTTTTCGAGGCCTTATCTACAGCTGTGATCAAGAGCCATTTATGGCTCTTGAATGTGATCGAAGATGTCTGCTCTTTTTTGGGTCTACATATAAGGCTATCAACTCGATGTAAGATGTTTCACTCTAAAATAACTTAGCCTTTCCCTCAAAAGTCACATGAATGTGCCCTCAAGTTAACTGATTTGTGCATCACAAGTTTATTGTTTGATTTAAATTATAAATTTATTAATGGGAGCTTCGCTTTTAGCCCTGGCTAAATCTATATATTAACTTCTAGTGAGCTCACTAATATAGACGGGAACATAGACTGATGTTATTTTAAAAATTTTAGTCCGCTCAGAAGGTCTGTCATTCTCATCAGGGGCACAGTGAACAGACCTGGAAAGAGAGTCAGCGCCGAAAGGGTAAAGCCAACTCGGTCCGGAGAAAACTTCAACTAAATAACCCGACAACGAGCGCGTTAATAAAGCAGAAAAAAATAACAGTTAACCGTGGACGAAATCTTGTTTTTTGACTCTCTTTCCGCACGTGTCAAACCGCGATACCACTGCTGGCCCTACGTGCTTGAGTTGACTACCATCAATCTATGTTTAAAAATAGTTATTTTTACCGTACAAGTCCTGAACTTCCAACTTTCTTGGTTGTTTCAAAATTGAAATGCAGCTGCTCGTTTCCTGACCATATTTCAAAAATCTGCTTTCGATATAATAATGTCTGTGCAAATATAAGAGATCATAACAATTGCAGGCGATGCCTCAGCAAGGTACCAACAGTTTTCTTTCCAAAACGAATTAGAAATAAAGTTTCAAATGCGTCTAACTCACCGCAGCTTGAATAAAAACAACTGGTAGGATGATTGCACTTTGTTTTCTTCACTCGATGGCTTACGTCATTTCATATCAGTCGCAATTTCTTCAAATGTTAACCTGCAACCGCCGTGAGCTTTCGCGTGCAACTTGAAGGAGTTACGTCACAGTAATCCTAGTGTCCAAGTGAGGCCTTTTTCTCACTAGTTCGGTTTTCGTATTCCAAAGAAGATATAGACTTAAATTACATGAAGTTTATGTCTTTAAAAACCGTACAGCATTGTTTTAGTTAACCATTTCCATTATGGGCTAAGGCAAAAAAATACATAAATAAATAAATGTGATGAAGGTGACATACAAACACACAAACAATTATTTAAATAACAATAATAATGAGTTATGACGGGGTTTTACAACCATGATACCCCGCCCATAAACATCCCTATCTGATTTTACAAGCAACCAAAAGGATGCCTGTCGCACGAGTGAAATGACCCTCTGCAGCTGTAAACAACCTGACAGATCTGGCGCACAGCGGGCAGTTTAAGGGAAAGACATGGTTGCTATATACCAGAATAGCCCAGTATATGGATTCAATAGCTCAGTTTTCCTTTTTGTTAGTTCAATAACGACACAGCAGTTCAATAAGTACACAACAGATCAATAACCACACTAGTTTTCCTTTTTGTTAGTTCAATAACGACACAGCAGTTCAATAAGTACACAACAGATCAATAACCACACCAGTAGTTCAATGACTACACATCAGTTCATTGAGCGTAAACTACATGCAGCTGCGGGAAGAATAGCCACAAATACGTTAGTTATTTTTTTAATAAGAATGCATAGCATTAAGTAAGTGGTAAATACTCATTTAGCTATGGTACGAGAACTAAATAGATAAATAGCTGTTACACTGTTATTAAGTTCTAGTGAGCTCACTAATATAGACGGGAACATAGACTGATGTTATTTTAAAAATTTTAGTCCGCTCAGAAGGTCTGTCATTCTCATCAGGGGCACAGTGAACAGACCTGGAAAGAGAGTCAGCGCCGAAAGGGTATTCTTCCCGCAGCTGCATGTAGTTTAAGCTCAATGAACGGAGGTGTAGTCATTGAACTACTGGTGTGGTTATTGATCTGTTGTGTATTTATTGAACTGCTGTGTCGTTATTGAACTAACAAAAAGGAAAACTGACCCATACAGCACTGCAGGGGTGATTAAAGTTCCCATGATTGTGACGCCCCCTGGCGCCTCCTATTTTGTAAGGAAAGAAACCCTGGGAACTCGGTAGGTTAGGTCTTTGTTCATAAACGCACTCGAACAGGAAAGTATGCAAATAGCTGCATTGGATAGATGGATATTGAGAGACCGTACGGGCATACTAAGTTAAATTTTCGTTGTTAGGACATGCAACACAAATAATAGACAAGATTTGTACATACTGTTAAGTAAGACATTGTCTTTTATTGAAAGCTTCAATCACACATTAAAGTAGACCACACTGACATGAAAGAAATATAACAAAGATGCTATTAAAGAAATGAGAAGGTTTGACAAGAATCTCAATGTTACGAGTACAAACATTCCATTTTTTCCCACTGTTTGAGAGATAATCTAGCCTACCTGACAGGTATTCCAAAGGGAAGGGAAAGAGGATTTTGGGCGCGTGAGAAGCACGAATGGCGCGCGAGGAAGGAGGAAAGGGAAAGCGCTCCTACCTTCCCTTCTCAGTCGCGCACGGTCTCGCGCCTCAATTCCCTTCCCTTCCCTCTCGAACGCTTGCCACGCAGGCTAGCGATAATCAAGTTATCCTATTTATATCATATTTTTATCTTTCCAGCTAATTGTTATGCATTTTACTAAGTGAGATTTTAATCCTCAAAATTCTTATCCGATTTTTATAAAGGTTTCTGAGGTTTTGCCTCAAAGTGTTTAGCTACAAAAGGAATCGTGTTTAAGGCGCGATTTAATTAAAGATTTTATAAAATATTTTAATGGCGAAGATTACCTCTTTAGCAACTTTTTTCAGATGAAAGATTATATCACGACGTTTGCTTTGACTGCATAATCAATTTAAAGACTTAATGAAATGAACGGCAATCTGGTGGTATCCATGGTAACCCAAGAGAGAAAGGGTTCCCCTGAAGCTGTATTGATATATTTTGTATCCACAACATATCACCTTTAAAAAGCATTGCCAATCAATCGCTCTCCATCACAGCAATTTTTGTCTTGTCACGCGACGGGAAAGAACGTTGCGTGACAAGACAAAACGGCTGCATCAGGGACCAATTCCCTACGCGCTCAGCCGATTATTGTGTCGTCACGAAAGGTGCCTCCCCACATAGAGAAGCGCTGCGAGACAGAACAAAGAACTGCAGCAAAAAAGTGCATGAATAGGAGACTAACATGCCTACATAATTATACAAATTTTTAATACTGTTATATGCAAGAGTTTACAGGATCCTAGGCTCCTGAAGTTTACTATTAACAATCTAATACGACGAAAGTAGCCACAAAGGTCAAAAAAGAAGATAAATAAATAAATAAAAAAAATAACCAAAAGCAATACTTTCGCACCATGCGCTTTACAGTGTATATTTGTAGAATGCTATTCTAAGGAAATTGAAACAGTGCCAAAGTTTAAGACTCCCCTTATTAGGACTGGGACCTAGATACTTCTTCAATCATTATCCGGGACACTGAACTCCACCCAGTTTCAGCATCACCCAAGGTGTAGCTGCGACCACACTGTCCTACCCATAATTCCATTCTAACAGCGCCTTGTGGGATGTTTTCACAGTACCCCGCAAATGACCGATGATGCAGCAGATTAGGGCTCCCAGATGGCCACCAGTTGTAAACAACAGCCTCGATCGTCATTGGTCCACTGCATTCATTTCCATTAAACTTGAAATACCACCGGTTACACTTCTCACTACTTCCATAGACCCTCATGTTTCCCTGGAATGAGACTCTGAGCGCTGAATTAGACTGCAGTTTGTTAAACGCACAGTCCTAAAATAAAATCAAACAAATCAAACATATCATATTGTAGCAAGGCAAGCAACAGTGTGTAATAATTGATACTAACAACTCCAGTCAAGATTACTTCGTAATTTTTAAAAATTCTGTAATAGCTTCAATTTTCGTTGTCCTTATCCATATAGCCAAGAATCATTTTATCACCCAAGATTGTTTTCCCTTTTTTCGTTCAAAAAGAACCAAAGTAGAGAGAAATGTGACTTAGTTATTTATGTTATGTGTTGGCAAATGGTGAGTGAGAAGGTAGACGTTCGCCTTTGAAATATTTTGATTTAGAGAGGAATTACTTTCGTTTGGAGTGTGTTTTGATTCTTATTCTAATTACCTTAATCTTTCCGTTATCAGTACTGGTGTCTCGTTTCCACACACATTGTTTCCAGTTGGTTTGTGGTACTACACTTGGTTGACTTTCTTTGGCGCTTTCTCCTTTCTCTCCTTTGTCTCCTTTTCTTCCTGGATTTCCCACAATGCCTCGCTCTTCTTTTATTCCGACGGTTCCGCGCTCTCCTTTCGTTCCCGGAAGTCCCTGTTGACCTTTCATTCCCTTAATTCCTCGGGGTCCACTCTTCCCAGGGGGTCCTTCGCGCCCTCTGTCTCCTCTTGGACCCGGCATTCCTTGTGATCCTTTATCACCAATTTGTCCTTTTACTCCTTCCCTTCCCTGGGGTCCGTGTGGCCCCGGGACGCCCGGCACTCACGGTATCCCATTTGATCCTGGAATACCAGGGAAACCCATCATAGATCGCTGAAAGTAAAGATAACTTGCAATAAGCAGAGACGATTTTAAATGACTCGGGGAGGGGGGGGGGGGGGGAATGTACTCCTCGGAATTTTTGGTGGGGATGTGCCGCCCGGTTCCCAAAATCCTGACTCTTTTTCAGACACGTCATTTTACACTCGTTTTCAGTCTCTAAAATTCATACCAGTTTTCAGACCTTTCCTCTAACAAATTATGCATGTCACCATTACTTAGATTAAGAACAGCAACGAAAAGGAATTCGCATAATTATTTCTCTTTCCTTCTCATTTGGAATTGAAACGATAAATACGTTCATACACGCCCGTAGCTCCCTCGCAAACAATGATTCCACACCAATATGAACAAAGTCTGTACCTGCCAGCCGCCTCCCTTGTTTTCGAGGTACGGAATGGACCTTGGACATCATAATGCTATTTAAAGTGTTATCTCGTCTCGAATGGACTTTGATGGAATCAGAGAAAATTAACAGCTAACAATGCACAGGCATCAGGTTTTCGAGGAAAGATCATGCTGAAGCGAGGACATTTAAATAAACTGCCATACACTTTTAACGGGTACTATTTACTAAATCATCATAACCGACATGAGACTAGTAAAACAGTTTCTGGGTGCACCTAATGTACGGCGCGGTTCTCGTTTTTTTGTATCTCTATGCATTTCTTACCTGGCATAAGTCTTTTAACTTTGAATCGTTTTGTTGCTGAGATGGAGTGGTTCCAAGTAAGCCGCCAAAGAAAGAGAGAATCAGGAAAACAGCGAAATACTGGACCATGGCGATGAGAGTAGAACTAGAACAGAGCGTATTGAGAGGGGCGTAAGGGTTTGCGGTATTGCGGTATTGGGTTATTTTTGGTGCGGTTTTGCGGTAATTTTTTTTTCAAAGCACGGTAATGCGGTTTTCAAAGTCCAAGCGGTACGCGGTAATTTTAAATTTTATGTAGCGGTAATCGGTGAAAAAATTGTTGTCTCGCGGTGATCTGCTTCCTGAGTCCTTTCTTTTTTAAAGCATGACAACTATGCAATCCTAAAAGGAGTCCTAAAAGGTCTCCCTATATCTAGCCTGCGTGACCTGCGTGTCTTCCCAGTTGCACAGTCGGGGACCGTGTTGCGCAAGCAGTCCAGACAAATCGTATGGCTTGTAATTTCAGTTAATACTTTATATGATTAACGACATTAACCTTTTTATCCAATGATACGGTAACATGTCGCATTATTTTATGACCTCATTGACCTTAAGGCAATAGTCGGCTGGGCTAACCTTATCGGACCTTTTTGACCTTATCGGTTCTTTCATGCCAGTCGTGAAACAATGGCGAGCGATCCAGAAGATCAGTCAGTTAATCCAGCAAATAGCGAGGTGGTTATAAATTGCGTAGCATTTTTTTACGAAGAAGGAAAAGGGGAAGGGGGGGGGGGGGGGGGGGAATTACAGGAAAAAAAACAAGTTCCGTTGTTTGGTGAAGCGAGGGGAGAAGAGGCTGGTAAAGTTCAGGGAAACCGTTTGGTAAGTACTATCTTCTTATACTTAATCCTATCCTGCCTTAAAAGTACATCGATTATCGACATTATCCTGTCCTTCAGTCCACTTAAAAAAATACTGATAGTTATCGGACCTTATCGTTTATGAGCTTCACTGAAAGGCCACCAAAACGCTTCAAATTCTTCAAATGACCAGCATGACCCAAAGAACCAAATATTTTGTTGGATCACCGATGACCAACAAGCTTGAGTTTGGTGGTATAATGTCTGCAATGATCTAATCCTGTGGTAAATAGTGCGAAATTTATTTTTACTACTAACCGCGAAAAACGAACAACTGCTTGGCGTCCTTGACTGTTTCAATATAGGTCATAATATAATAAAGAAATGAAGCAATTGAGATTACCACGCCATTGCACATCTGTCCACATCTCAGTGTTACTATCTATTATTAATTATGAACTTTACCCTTTTTATCTTAAACCAACTAAAGATCTGAAAGAAATATCCACTTGAACATCTTTCTAGCTAGCATCTTCAGCTTTTACATTTTTTAGAGACAATGAAATTTTTTCAACCATCTAAACTTTTCAACGAAATTTTTCAACGTTCTAAACTAAGAGACTGTAATATTACTTTTCACTTATTTTTTGATCTTTTTTTGCTTTGTAAAATGATGAGGGTGGGTGTCTGAACACAACTGCAATAAATTAGGGATTTAACTTTATATTTTCTTTTATCACTGAATTTGCTGGAATAAGGCAAACAGCAAGGGCTCTTGGACTGGGAGAAAATGTGGCAATATCGTTAAACAGGTAGGCTTCAGTCGAAAGTCCCAGAATTAGTACATGTATTTAAGCCATTATACATAGGATCCTATAGGTTGACAGCCCCAACAGGTTC
This sequence comes from Porites cylindrica, assembly GCA_964035525.1. NCBI lineage: Eukaryota > Metazoa > Cnidaria > Anthozoa > Scleractinia > Poritidae > Porites > Porites cylindrica. Next base: position 28,880,392 of record OZ037777.1, on the reverse strand, counting down.
TATTCTTTGATTTTTTTCAGTGAAATTCGGTCGTTTGAAAAAGGTCTGATTTCACATAACAATTTTCCAAAAGGAAGTGGAATTATATCATGGTGTTTTTTTTTTCTTTACCTTTTCATCCATATGCATTCAAAGAGAAACTAAGCAGGACGGCAGGACAGAGCGCAAATCAATCGAAACAGATCGCCAGCTAGATCTGGAACTACCTTCGATAGAAAATGGAACTGACAAATTACACAGTAAGTATTTTTAAGGAATTCATCAGCATTGCCATAATTTTCTGTCGATATTAAGGTAGTTATTGCGAATTCAATTTGGGCTCAATTACTGTCCTCATCAAAAATTTTTTTTTTGTTCATTTCAGTTATTGTTTATCCAGTTAAAACAGTCTTCGCAATCAACAGCCCCACCATTATGATTAAAGAAACCAGTACTGGCAGGGATCCTGGAAAGGCAGGGTCAAAATCATCAGGACCTTCAGTACCAAGTTCCTCCCCAGCACTAACGGAACACGAACAGAAGCAGCTGAACGAAGGTACTGATATTCATAACTATCGGCTTTTCAATGAAACGCCAAAGAGATTTTAAAATGCCCAATTTATATTTACGTCAGTCCTGTGAAATAATATCTGCTCAGTTCTCCATGGACTTACCATTATTCAAATGGTACCGCTTTAACAAAGGTTAGAAATATTAGATATATTATTAATATTGGTCTACTCAGAAGTTTTATTTACTTTTTTTGTTGCTAGAACTATCAAAGAGAGAAAACAGTAATCTTTTTAAGTGTGACACGCACAATGAGGCCAGAGTAAGGAGAAAGGTCGTTATTTGGCCGTGGAGAATCAGGCGTGGCATTTGCACCAGAAACGTACAGCTACGATGTGACTCAGATCTGAAGGGACGCATATCATATTTTGATAGACGTAAGTTGTTCATTGTCATAAACAGCAAGCCATAGCCATATCTGCTGGTTATTTGACCATTATTGCTTCAATTTTGTATCGATTGCTGGAAAAATGCCCAGACGAAAGCTGTAAACAAAATTATTTTGGGGCTGTCTAGAGTGATTTTAAAACTCCTCTCCTCATTCGTTCGGTAATTCAAGAAGAGCTCCATTTTAATCCAGTCGGTCATCCTACAGGTCCTACAGCGACTTAAGCTTTTCAGAAATGCATTGACTTTCTATTATTTTCCTGGAAATTTAAGTGATTATTAAATGGTAACGAGTAAGAGTTTGTTTGGAATATATTTGTCGTAATTTATCTTTTTTAAGCGCGTTTTCATATATATAACACACGGCATTTTAAGGAAGTGAAAAGTAGGGAAGCAGATTTGCCTCATTTTGAAAATGTATATGATTTGCCGCATAGCAAAAATATCGAATATTATTTACTCGTATCTAACAATACTTTTAACTTTCCAAGATCATTTTACCAAATGCAAACAAAGCCGAGATGGTCAAGGTTCTGTCCAAGACGCCAGACAAAAGAACATCAAAGATTTTTTTACAGGGAGTGAAAAGAAAAGGGGAATCAGCTAATGCATCTAGGAAAGGGAAGATTAGGAAGAAGACAGAGGAAGAAAGTACCGAAATTGACTCGGACATCGATGCTTCTGACCTCGAACAGTAAATATGTTTAGCTATTTACACTTTCGAGTATTCCATTATATTAATATAGAAGGCCTTTGTCATTGAGAGACAGACTTGAACAACCAGGCATGTACATGTCTGCTGCCACTGATATTATTAATCTACATCGTGGAGAGAGCCACTGAATTGTCCTTACTTTTAATTATTATTGTCATATGATATGTAATCTGATGTGTGGTACAACCCACGTTGTTAAACTTGTATGTTGTGTACTGTAATATGAGTGTGGCGAATTCAGCGGAAGTAATAAAAACCCAAAGATTGTTTTCGTCTAGGTCCTATGACTCCAGTAATGAGGAAAATGATTCTGTCGATTCTATATGCAGCGGCGAAGGAGACAGTGAGTCCGACTATGATCAGAATAGTGACGAGGAGGACTGCTTCTGTGTTGCATCCGATACTGAAAGGTGTGGTCTTGACGATGAAATCGACAGTCTTGATGGGGATGATCTATATGCTGTGCACGTAGGTGTTGAAACCGCGGATCCATTATGTGTTGAGCTGAATGATCTAATCAAAAGAGGAAAAATCCCAAAGGAAAGAATATTCTACAGATACTTAAATGACGTCGTAGAAATAATGTACAACCCATTTCACAAATATGATCCCGAAGTCGTCGAGTTTTTTAATACCATCACCTACCTTGGTGGAAAGCGCACAGCTAATTTCATTAGAGGGCCTATGAATGTAGGGGATGGGCGGCACAGCCACCTCAACCACGAACAGGACAAAAAAAATCAACCTGGGTGGACCATCCGAATCACTTATTCAAAAGTCCCAAGCAGGATACACTCCGGAATCCGGTGTCATCAAGCCGCTATCCTTAGGACATATTGAACTTCTGAAAAACTCTGAAGCCAAACCTCTTATCAAAACCGCCAATCTTTTGGTAATTCCTTGCGCCCTAGCAAATGATGGGACAGCACTTAAACCCGCGATTGAATTTGACGCGCGCCTCAAAGAAAACGTGGGTTTGAAATTTCCAGTTGATTTAGAATACATTAAGAAGAACCAGAAACCATCCCCCGAACATCTTAGAGACAACATTATCACAGAGGCAATTGTCTCATCGCTCACGTCTTTAGATAACTTCTGTTCGCTACCCGTGGCTGTAGACTACTCAACACAGTCAGGGAAGACCGGTCAGACTATGTCAAGCCTTTTTGAGGAACACATCAAAACGTTACAGGTTTGCCAGGCGTGCCAAGAAAGATTGCCAGGTCGACGTCATATTATTTCATCCAATCAAATAAATTGCACCAGTTTTTGCCACACATGCAACGACGCAAAAACAGTGTGTCCTAAATGCAAGGTGGCAGGGCAAGTCAGTTATGTACCTTCATTAAGAGCTTGTGATGCATGCCTTGGGCGAAACATTGTTTGTACTCGGCGAGTGGTAATGGTGTTATGTAGCGACTGTGAAACAGGAAACAAAAATGCTTTTGAAATATTGAACGAAAAGCTCGAAAAAGGTGTTATAGATCCCTACCTGGAGTTTTTAAGCATTTTGCCTGATTGTCCACATGTCGGTAAAAGCATGAAGGCGGCTTTTTCAAATTGGTGGCTAAAATGCAAAGATGAGAGAATCAACTTGGGTCTTCTAAGAACTGTGAGAAATCGCTCCGACAAAGCCACCAAGGATTGTTTCAGAAAACTTATACCAAAAAACGATCATGTGAAAAATAAGGACCGACAGGACCCTTCCTCCGTCCTCACTTTAAGTGCTGAGAACTTGACCGACGCATTGAAAGACATTGGATATGTATGCCACACTATCGTACCCGAACTGGACAAATACTCGGCTGACAATCAACGTGGCATGTATCCATGTCCAATCAGTATTGCCGTACCATCATATGGGTGGATTGCCTTTCTTTCGTTCGATGCAAAGAATGGTAGTTCTACCCTGTTCAAAGCTCGTCTTCACAGTCCCGTCGACAAAATCACTGTTCTCAGCAAAAACCTCAAGGTTAAACAGATCCATTGCTCTGACGGTATAATATACCTAACTTCCGACAAAGGACCTATCAGGCCATTGAATTCTCTGAAGGAACAATCAATATGATTTCAAAGGAAAAGAAAAGAAAAGATGACCTTGTCAACTTGGCAAGAAAACTTAAAGTGTCACCGGTGGGGACTGTTGCTGAAATTTCGTCGAGACTGAAGAAGTATTTCGAATCAGTCAAAAATCAATATCAAGGAAAAAGTGCCAGAAGTGACCAGATTAACTTCTGGGACAAGGAAATACAACCCAGCTTTGAGGCCATGGTTTATGTGGCCAGTGATTTGATCTATGCAGCTGAAGTTACAAACAAATCAATCGTTTCCATCGAAGTCGAAAGTTACGGAGTTGGTCTCAAGGGGAATAATCTCGAAAGAATTGTTTCTTACGGAAACACATGGGGAAAGGTTTACAGTATGTGCCTCAGTAACAGAAATCTGTTTGTATCCCATGTCGAGGGAATAAGCATGATCAACATGGAAACCAGTGAGTGTCAGTTAGCCGTGAAGCCTGACGATGAACCTTGTGTTCTTACAAGGTTTAGCACAGACGTCCTATTCACAAACCAGAAGAAGTCTTCAATATGGCAACTCAGTGGCAATGGAAAAGAGTTACGTTTGTTTGCTGGCTCTGACAAAGAAGACGGAAATATAGATGGGCCTATCAAACAATGTCGCTTTAAACAACCAGTAGGCATTTGTACAGAGTTCGATGGTGTTGTGTATGTTTGTGACGCACAAACGAACTCAATAAAGATCTGCACCAAATTAAAAGAGTGTGCCCACTTTCTTAGTGCAATTGGCTGTTTGTATGAAGCTTTCTCTGTGCATCAGAAAGGTGCACAGTATACTGTTAAGACAGGAGAGGAAGCTATTGGTCTTGTTAGGCAATGTAGAAGGATGCTTGACGAGAATACCTATGATATTCAAGAAACCACTGGCATTACAAGAAGTCTCAATGGACCTCAAGGCCGTGTGTCGGCCAGGACAGTAGCGTCGGTTTCCATGATAGAAAAAGGGCTCCAGAGATTGTACACTAACCTTGAAAATTTTGATTACGAGAATACACTAAATCTTTTGAGCTGTATGACACTAGATGTGGAGAACTGTCACGCCACCGTAAAGCAAGCAAACATGTCAATGGCAGAATACTGCAGGTCATTTGGCTTGGCAATGAAGGAGGCAGTGAAACGGGTGACCTCTTGGGCTGCATACTACCACACAAGCAGGCGATCTTGGTACCCCAAACCAGAAGGTTCTTTGCAACTATCGCAGGTTCCTATCATGAAACCTCTACCTAGTATCAGTATGAGCTCAGCCGACTGCAACGCACTCAGGGACTGGGCATCCTCCTATGGAGCTGCCGTAAGACAACGAACGGTACGCCAAGAGACTACCATGGCAAAGCATGGCACTCTCCCTGAGTTTATGTACCAAAGACAATGCAACATCTCAGAGAATCCTGTATCTATTGCCTTTGATGAACGCGTTAACAGGGTAGAAGATGCCAACGAAAATAATTCTGAAGAAGACGAGAGTGACGCCGAGTTTGACGAAAGCAGCGATGAAGATGTTGAAGATCATGGTCGGGAAGAATCGCTTCTTCAAGGAGAGATCGGAAGCTCGGCCACGTTTCTCCTGGGAGCCAAGACTCGATTCGGGAGAGTTGTTAGATTTAACAATCGTCTGCTCTACTGACCACAGAAACGCTGTAGCTGGGTCGTAGACTGGGTCGACGTCTTGAAAACCTTTCAACACAGAACAGTGTCAATTATGAACATGAAACAGCCTCATAGGAGTCAACTGTTTTCCGTCAGACTTTATGATCCAGGTTAGAAATAAGGTTAGTAATAGTAATATGCCTGTTGTATCATTTACGTATAAACGTTTAATGAACCAAAACGAGTGCGACGGTCGTATGTTTATCTTATGCTTACCATCGACGCACCTTGATTTGGAAACACTGACATAAAAATATTATTGCTATTTAAAAGGCGGAATTGTTAGTCTTCAGAACGGCAACTTTTCGCCATTTGTTTCGATTTCGGTATTTGGGTAAATTTTTACGCGGTATTGCGGTTTTCTCTCTCTACCACGTGCGGTATTGCGGTATTAGTACCCCCCTTACGCCCCCCTCCGTATTCTGAAATCAGTGTTACGTGCTCATTCATTTTATAGCAAATATTTTAAGTAAAACCTCTTTTCCTGTATATTGTTTGCTTGTTTTTGCTTGTTTGTTTTTCCTTTTATGGCAATTTTTTTGCATCTTCTTATTTCCTGCTTATAAGCCCTCTTCAGAGTACTGAAACAGGGTCAAAAGATGAACATTCCAAAAATAAATCACAGAACATAAATTGTTACAAAAGCAACAAAGTTTTATGCATGCTATCACGACTTTGCGTTTCTAACGGTACCCGATGCCTTTCCTCTTTAGAGCGCCAAAAATAATACTTTGTCTTCAGTCCAAGTTGGCTATGTTATGTTGTTATATCAGAAAAAGTGGCGGGTGGGGGTTCCCTACAATAACCTATACGGGGAGGTTCCCCAACAGGGTACATCGTTCAATTCAGGACAGACTATTCCACGTTCTTTTCTTTTTGTCAACTTTTGATATAGAGAAGTTAAGCAGTTGGCACCACTGAAGAGAAGTGCCTTAAAATTAGTAAAATTGCCAAGCTTTGAAAGTGATTTGTTGAAAAGTGGCGAAGATATAGCTCCTCAAAGTCGCGCGAAATTTTATAGGACGTTCATCGACATCGAGTTACATCCAGTCCTGTTAAATGTAGCTTATTCTTAACAGAGCGTCTTCAGTATTAAACTATTACCATAAACTGTTCCTTATACAAAAGCGTTCAAACGGAGGGGCTTTAATACCCGTGGGGGCTTACTGATGGCATAGAAAAACGCGCTTTGAAATAAGCTGTAGCATTGCTGATCAAAATAGCTGTTTTTGCATTTACTGGTCGTTAATAAAGGCTTCAAAACGTCATTGTAAATCGAATTCAATTTAGTTCAAGCAAGAGGGGAGCTAATTATACCCGGTGGGGCTTATATTCGGATTTATTTTTTTTTTTTCGTTTACAGGCATAATATGGGCCCATAACTGGAGAGGGGGGCTTATGCGGCGTTTACGGTGTTTGCCGACATTAGTTCAGGCCAATAGACGGAATACGAAAGGGTACCCCGGCTTTTCTGTCGAAAATGATATGTTAAGGGTTAATGGGTTAGTCCTCGGGGGCGGCCTCCCCATCGTCGTACTTATTTTTGCTGTAGCAGATGTTACATAATGGAGAACGTGACCCTACTTTTTGAAACGTATACTTGCTGCAAAACATGCACAGTAGCGAGTTATTTATGTTAGAGGCAGCCAGTCCTCACTGAGCGATAACAAAATTGTGAGTCAAGCAGCAAGTAGCATAATAGAGCTTAAGCAACAATGGCGGGAGAAAGGAGGAACTTGCTCTTGTAACTGGAGAGCTTTAACCCGGTTTTCACACTATGATTTTTCGAAAGAAAAACGAAAAGATAAAAACTGGCCAAAAACCGGATAGACTAAAATAAACTGTTGCATCACCATATATTTTATTTGGAAATCGGGCCTACAACCGCTACGCTTAAATCAGCCTTTAAACAGCAGCACAAAAAATGATAATGGATTACAACTTTTTTATACCTTTTATTATATTCTACTCAACTAAGTCGTGCAATGCGAACACCCAAAGACGAGTGACTTTTGGTTTCTCTTTGTATAAAACTTAAACCCATTCGTTATTGTCTGACATGCTTTCAACTCGCTAATCTCACAACCACAAATGCATGTACACTGATGTATTATTTTAAAGACAAAAGCTTACAAACGTAACTTGCTTTATGATTTAATAGCAACATAGTGGAGCCCCGCCATACGACCACCTCGTTGAAGACCATATTCTCTCCATACAAACGTAGACATCGCTGACTTTTTTTTTATTGTTTTGAAAATCGCCCATTAAAGCGACCACCCCATTATTACGATCGGGATTTTATATATAGCCCAACGGTGATCGCATTGACGGGGTTCCACTGTAGTAAATTGCTTTATGACTTCCGTTTGAGGGTCGAGACTGACCTTCACTGAGCTGAAACAAGGCTTATCGAGTAACAATGCACTTAACATTAACTGCGTTCTGCACTTGAATATAAATATTTTTAACTTTTACTGTAAAGCCATCGTTAGCCTCTTTAAATAACGCATTAACATGTACATCATAGTCATTAAAATAAAGAACACAAATAGTTACGAATAAATAAGAATTTTTTTAAATAATTAACACTGTTTTGAAAACCCAAGACACCAAGATACCGAAAAACAAAAGGACATTATAAATAAACTCCTTCTAAATGCGTTTAAAGACATAATGCGTGAGTCTATTCACTTTTAAAAGCTACTTCATTATATAACTAACAGAAAAACATTTAATTATTCAGTCCTCTGCACTTTATCCGCAGGGTCTTCGTCAAAATGCGACCTTTTCAATCCAAGAAATCTTAGAGCATTTCCGCCTAACAATTTATCCTACAACAAGAGATGGATTTTGAATTAAAAGGTTTTATCTGAAGTTAGACTATTCACAGTCCCCTATTTCTTCGTAAGATCGTCAGGATAGAGCGCTAGCTTACCGGAACGGACGGTTATCTCAGTTTCACATAAACTCGAGGGAGCGGGCGTCGGGGTTTATCTATCCAAGTTGGCCGCCCGTAATTAACGCAGAGTCTTCGATCCCGACGATCTTACGGAAAAATAGAGGACTGTGAATCGAATGATGAACGGGAGATTTGATGATGGGCAAATGCACCCCCCCCCCCCTCCCTCCCCCGCTGAACAATTACTCTACCTATTTTCCAAAATAACAGGGAATTAATTGAGAGCCATTTTGTTCGATCTGCACTAATAATTGTTGAATAACTGTTGAATTGCCAAGTACATGTAGAACAATCTAGGACCTCTTCCAGAGAGAATTGGCGGGGGAGCGGGGTGGGGATTATGCGGGATTCAAAGGGATGAGAATGAGCGAATTGGGACAAAAGTCAAAACCTGAGGAGAGGGGTGAGGCCTATTTCTCTTTCTCTTTCGTACAGTGGAACCTCGATATAACGAAGTCCTTGGTATAACGAACGATATTTTCTGCCCCAGTTACAGTATAATGTATGGAAAAGAACCTCGATATAACCAAACCTCGTTTTAGCGAACGTAATCGAGGTTCCACTGTAATCAAGCGATACCAATGTTAATAGAGAGGAGAAATGTGACGTCACGTTACCATGGTAGCAAAATTTCTAGATCACAACAATAGGGAGTTAAGGCAACGACGACGACGGGCGGCGTTTTATCAATGGCAGAAAGAAAAAAAACAACAACAACAACCGTGAAACTGAATGTGATTGTTCTCTTACTCTAAGTTCCAGGTCGTCTTTGTACATATCCTCGATGAGTTTTCCTGGATGATGTTCTCCGAGAGGAAACAGTTAGTCACTGCCTAAAATAACATTCTCCTGATGATTCGAAACAAAATTGTTACTGCTGCTTAGCCAGCTTCCGTACATTTAAAAGACTCTTGGTAAATGGATTGGATTCGTCAGTTATAGTGCCATAAATACCGGTAAAAACGAAACGCGAACTGTAGCAGTTATACATGTACAAGCAAAAAAGCCAGAACTGTCTTAAATAGTAAATTGTTTTAAATAGTAACTTGCGTCAAGATGAGAATTAACCTTTAAGCCCCAATATCTACATACAAATTCTCCAGACTGTTTATGGTGATCATTTTACACACTCTCATAACCACTTCCCTTGATTGTGCTTATATTGTTAGGAGAAAGTTCGTGTTGGTCACTCTTATGACTTATTAAAAGGGTTAAGGCATTTCACATCCCATTGATATGGCACATTTTGTTTATTTATTAAAGGAGCTGTGTCACAAAATTCAGCCAAATTAGGTAATTACAAAATGCCCGTTAAATTAAGAGAAACATAAAAATAACCGCTTAACACTTTAAAGGAAGGTTAAAATAACACAACAGAAACAACAGATACCCCGAATGGGCCCGGGGGGATACTTTAGGAATTTTTGGGTGGGCATGTGCCGCTGGGACCCTGGAACCCTTAACCTATACCAGAGCTAGTTCAGCTGAATTTTGCTACTCTATACTAGAGTAAACTCCCCAAATTCCCCCTATCCTAGAGTAGCTGTTTCCCTAGTCTAGATAAAATCTTCAACCAACTGATCAGTTTCCTGAGAAATGATTCCCTATTCTAGACCCGAACGCCCTAATTTATAGACCCTATCCTAGAGTAAACTGCTTGAAAACCATACTCTTCAAAGCGGCACATACCTATACAGCCCATATATGGCAGTATGGCAGCGGTACTTTAGTAAATTTTTGTTAGGTATGTGCCACTGGCCTCTCCGAGCCCCTACCCCATTATAGTCTATTTTGTGGCTAATTATAGACCCCATCTTAGTCACTTTTGGGCAAATATGTAATTTTTGCGATCCCAACTTAGTCACTTGACCCTTTTTTTTTTTTTTTCACTATTCTAACCTTTTATTAGTTCACCTTCGGCTGAAACATCGAGGAAACGTAGGTTAGGATGATAGAAAAGATAACTCTCTAAGAGCGATCAGTTGCTATCAGGCTAAGACAAAAGTGTCAGTATTTTCAAGGTTTCCACAAAAAAAAACACAGAAAAGGATAAAGTAGTTAAACTTTGGAATAAAAACGTTCAAAGTAATAAAAGCCTTTCTAATTAAAAGGAATTGTACTCTTGACGGAAGTTCGTGCTGCGACGGTCCGGCATAACTTAACTTCATATAACTTGCGGTATGGGCATCCCCTACCGGGATCGAACCAGGAATACCCATACGGTATCCCCTATCGGGTATACCCATACGGTATCCCCTACTGGGTATACCCATACGGCACTGATGATTAAGGTATCCAAATGATTGTGAAGCCCTCCCCCCCCTCCTTTCATCTTCAAAGTTAAGAAAATCTGGGGACTTCTTTCTTCATAAATACACTCGAACAGACGGGGCTGTCGCTGCATTGGATAGATCGATATTGTGAGACTGTACGGAAATTTCTCTGTTAAGGAGCCGACATAAGAAGTTCAATCTCGTTTGTTAAGAAAAATAATGGACAAGATTTGTACATACTGTAAGACACTGTCTTTTATTGAAACAATGATTGAAAGCTTTAATTAATTAATGCATGACACATCGAAGCAAACTAAACTGACATGCAAGAAATAAAACAAAGATGCTATTAAGGTAATGCGAAGGTTTGACAAGAATCTCAATGTTACGAATAAAAGCATTCCATTTTTCCACTATTTGAGAGATAATCTAGCCTGCGTGCCAGGCGTTCCAAAGGGAAGGAAAAGGAGATTTTGGGTGTGTGAGAAGCGGGAACGGCGCGCGAGGAATGAGAAATGAGAACGCGTTCCTCTCCTCGCTTCTCCCTCGCGCGCGGTCTCGCTCCCAAATTCCCTTCCCTTCCCTTTCGAACGCTTGCCACGTATGCTAGAGATAATCAAGTTATTCTGTCATAATATTCATCTTCCTAGATAATTGATATAAATTTTATAAGGTGAGATTTTAATCCTCGAAATCTAATCCGCCTTTAACAATGGTCTTGCCTCGAAGCGGTTTGGCTACAAAAGGAATCGTGCCTTTTGATTTAATTAAGCACGATTTAATTAAATCGTTTTCACTTCCGGATTGGATTAATGACCTTCCAGACGAAAACATTTTAAATGCGAAGATTACCTCTTCCACAGATTTTTTTTTTTCGCTGAGATGAAAGATTATATCACGACCTTTACTTTGACTACATATTATAGACGTAGGAAACAAACGACAATCTGATGGTATGCATGGTAACCCGAGAGAGAATGGGTTCCCCTGAAGCTGTAGTGATATATTTTGCATCCATAACAGATCACCTACAAAAAGTTTCGCCAATCAATCGCTCTTAATCACAGCCATTTTGTGTCGTCAAGCAACGAGAAGTAGCGGTGCGTAACAAGACAAAGCGGCTGCATGGGAGACTAATATTCCCACCGGCTCAGCCGGTTTTTGTGTCGTCACGAAAGGTGCCTCCCCGCAAAAAAGCTAGAAAAGCACTACGTGACAAAACAAAGAGCTGCTGCGCAGGACTAACATGCCGACATAATAATACAAAATCTTGATACTGTTATTATATTTTACTATTGACAATCTGATATACGACGAAAGTAGTTCACAAAGGGCTGAAAAAAAAAAAATAACCAAAAACAATACTTTCGCACCTTGCGCAGTCTATATTTGTAGAATGCTATTCTAAGGAAATAAAACAGCGCCAAAGTTAAAGACTCCCTTTATTAGGACTGGGGCCTAGATACTTCTTCAATCATTATCCGAGATACTGAATTTCACCCAGTGAAAGCATCACCCAGGGTCACGCCAGTACACTTTCCTACCCATAATTCCACTCTAACCGCCCCTTGTGGAATGTTTTCACAGTACCCCTCAAACGACCGATGATGCCACAGATCAGGGTTCCCAGATGACCAGTCCTGGTAAACAATAGCATCAATCGTCATTGGGCCACTGCATTCATTTCCATTGAACTTGAAATACCAGCGATTACACTTAACATTACCAGGGACCCTCATGTTTCCCTGGAATGAGACTCTGAGCGCTGAATTAGACTGCAGTTTGTTAAACGCACAGTCCTGGAATAAAAGCAAACAAATCAAACTTATTGTGCTAAGGCGAGCAACCGTGTGTGATTATTGATACTAACAACTCCAGTCAAGATTACTTCCTAATGTTTAAAAACTCTGTAATAGCTTCAATTTTTCTTGTCTTTATCCATATGCCCAGGAATCATTTTATCACGCACGATGGTTTTTCTTTTTTTCGTTCAAAAAGAACCAAAATTGAGGGAAATGTAACTAAATAGTTATTTATGTAATGTGTTGGCAAACGGTGAGTGAGAGGGGAGACGTTCTTCTTTGAAACATTTTAATTCAAAAAAGAACAATTTTTCTTAGGAGTGTGTTATGATTCTTATTCTGTTTACCTTAATCTTTCCGTTATCAGTACCGCTGAGTGATTTCCACACACATTGTTTCCAGTTGGTTTGTGGTACTACACTTGCTTGACTTGCTTTGACGCTTTCTCCTTTCTCTCCTTTGTATCCTTTTCTTCCTTTCATTCCCGCAATGCCTCGCTGTCCTTTTATTCCCACAGCTCCACGCACTCCTTTCATTCCCACAATGCCTCGCTCTCCTTTCACTCCCACAGCTCCTTGCTCTCCTTTCATTCCCACAATGCCTCGCTCCCCCTTCATTCCCACAGCTCCTTGCTCTCCTTTCATTCCCGCAATGCCTGGCTCTCCTTTCATTCCCAAAAGTCCTTGTTGACCTTTTATTCCCTTAATTCCTCGGGGTCCACTCTTCCCAGGAGGTCCTTCGCGCCCTCTGTCTCCTCTTGGACCCGGAATTCCTTGCGATCCTTTATCACCAATTTGTCCTTTTACACCGTCCCTTCCCTGGGGTCCGTGTGGCCCCGGGACGCCCGGCACTCCCGGTATACCATTTGATTCTGGAATACCAGGGAAACCCATCAGAGATCGCTAAAAGTAAAGATGACTTGTAATTAGCAGAGACGAAGACGTCACGGATCTTAAATAACTCGAGGGGGGGTGGGGTACTCCTGGGAATTCTTAGCTTCAGTCGCGGGGTGTGCCGCCCGGTTCTCCAAATCCTGACTCTATTTCATACCAAAACACCTCATTTTTTACACCCGTTTTCTGCCTTGGCCTGTAAAATCCATAACAGTTTTCAGGCCTTGTCTCTACGAATTAAATTACGCATGTCATCATTTATACTTAGTAGATTAATTTAGAACAGCAACAAAAAAGAATTCGCATGATTATTTCTCTTTCCTTCTCATTTGGAATTGAAACGAAAAATACTTTTATACACGCCAGAAGCTCACTCGAAAATAATGATTTCAGACCAAAGTGGACAAAGTTTATACCCGTTGGCCGTCTTCCTTGTTTTCGAGGCACGGAATGGACCTTGGATATCATAATCCTCTTTAAAGTGTTATCTCGCCTCGAATGGACGTGGATGGAATCAGAGAAAATTAACAGTAAACAATGGACAGGTTTAAGGTCTTCGAGGAAAGATCATGCTGAGGCGAGGACATTTAAAGAAACTGCCTTACACTTTTAACGGGTACTTTTAAGTAAATGATGATAACGACGTGAGAATAATAAAACGGTTTCTGGGTGTACCTAATCTACGATGCAGTTAAGTTCTCCTTTTTAAATCTTTATGCTTTTCTTACCTGGCATAAGTCTTTTAACTTTGAGGCGTTTTGTTGCTGAGGTGAGGTGGTTGTTCCCAGCGAGCCGCCAAAAAAAGAGAGAATCAGAAAAACAGCGAATACTGAACCATGGCGGTGAGAATAGAACGAGAACACAGCGTTTACTGAAATCAGTGCTACGTGCTCATCATTTTATAGCAAATATTTTAAGTAAATGCTCTGTTCCGGTATATTGTCTGTTTGTTTTTGCTTGTTTCTTTTTCCTTTTATGGCAATTTTTTTGCATCTTCTTATTCTCTGTTTATGCTCGCTTCAGGGTACTGAAACAGGGTCAAAAGATGAACATTTCAAAAATAAATGGCAGAACATAAATTCTTTAAAGCAACAAAATTTTATGCATGCTATCACGACTTTGTGTTTCTAACGGTACCCGATGCCTTTCCTATTTAGAGCGCCAAAAAATAGTACTTTGCCTTCAGTCCAAGTTGGCTATGTAATGTCAGAAAAGTAGCGGCTGCATTAAGCACCAGCTAAACAAGCTTTAACGTGTCTGGTGTTAGACAGTGTGTTTATTTTTAAACCCCTATATCTTATGCATTGAAGGTGGGGGGGGGGGGAGTTGGGGAGGGGGGCTCCCCATATAAACCTATACGGGGAGGTGCTTCCCTAATGTTTCCCTAAAGGGTACCTCTTACAATTCAGTATAGACTATTTCACGTTACTTTCTTTCTGTCTACTTCTTATATTGAGAAGTTAAGAAAAATATATCGGCAGTTGGCACACTGGAAAGAACGCCTTAAAATGAGTAACATTGCCAATTTTTGAAAGTGATTGTTGAAAACTGACGAAGATATAAGTCCTCAAAGTCGCGAAATTTTACAGACGTTTGTATGATGGGGGCCGGCACAAACTTGCTTCCCCTCCCCCCCGTCCCTCCCTCCCCCACCACGTACAAAGGTCTGTAGATTTTCACAACTTCGCTGAGCTATATCTCTGCACACTTAAGACGTATCACATTCATATTTGGCAATTTTAAGCCCCTGAAATTAAAATTCATTAAATCAATTTAAACGTTACATGAAAACGACAAGAAGACTTTCTGTTAATGCGAGAAATGTGAGAGAGGTACAAAAATATCTCCTTTCTCTACTACTGTGAAGTTATTAAGATGATTGTTCGCACAAAAAAAAAAAATCGAACAAGAACAAAAAGTAAACAGTTTTATCCGGCTATGAACCCACAGACATCGAGTTATTTCCACTCTTGTTAAATGTTGCTCATTCTTAACAGATCGTCTTCAGTATTAAGCTATTACCATAAAGTGTTGCTTATACAACTTCTTAAGGGGTTTTAGGAAGGCGTATAAGCAAAGGGGCTTTAATATCCGAGGGGGCCTATACTTATTAGATGGCATAGAAAAAGCGCTTGGAAATAAGCTGTCGCAGTACTTATCAAATAGGCCGATATTTTTTGTATTTACTGGTCGTTAATTAAGTCTTCAAAACGCCATTATAAATCGAATTCAATTCAGTTCAAGCAGGACGAGAGCTTATTATCCCCATTGGGGTTTATAATTGGATGTATTTTTTTCGTTTACAGCCATGATATGGGCCCATAACTGAAGAGGAGGGCTTATGTGGCGTTTACGGTGTTTTACTGTCATTGGTTCAAGGCAATAGTCGAGATACAAAAGGTTTCCCCGGCTTTTCTGTCAAAACTGGCGATGTTCAGGGTTATGGAGTTAATCCTTGGTACGAAGCCTCCCAATCTTCGTACTTGTTTTTGCTGTAGCAGACGTTACATAATGGAAAACGTGACCCTACCATGAATGTTTTTCGGCAATAGTACTATCCAGCCATCTTAGACGATAAAACTACCAAAGCGTTGGGGCGAGTCCAGAACTCTTGGTTCTTCAAAACCCTGTAAGTCCCACATCATGAATTTTCTCTACTCATGCAATGGAATCCGGATTCCGGAATGCAGAAACATTTTTGATTGTGGAGAACAATCCGGTTGGCAAGTTTAATGTCAGGTTTATCATAAGAATAATAAGGTACAGTTTTTGTTTGTTGAAGAATTATCAATTGAAATATAACGCCTGCGGATACAGTCATCTCTCCTCGCACCTCGCAGTTGAGACCGTTAACAGATTTCCTTAGCTTGTATGTTTTGTTTTTTTCCAGTATAGTCCCCAGGGTGATTTGACCTTTTGTCTAGCCTGCGTAGCAAACGTTTCCGTGCAATATTCGGAGCAAAGAACGAGGAACGAGGGTCAAAGACAGCGGGAAAAATGGCCTCTCGTTTCATTTCTCTCGCGGCCAAAACGGAAAATCTCGTTCCCCAGTCGTTCTTTGCTCTGAAACCAAACGGAAACGTTTGCTACGCAGGCTACCCTATGTTTTATTCGAGTCATTTCATAAGTTATGCGTACATATGCATGTGAATAAGACGAAATTTGAAAGAAGCGATTTTCTACATTATCACATGACCTGTATTAGGGTCTCAATGGGAGTTAACCGTTGGCCTTAAAACGGCCAAAAATCTAGACAATAGGCGTGAAAATTGAAAAAAAAAAAATTAACCGTTAGCCGTAAAGAAAAATGTTAACCGTAAAAATTATGGTCATAAAAATAAATGTTCAAGGTCTCGTCTGAAGACTCAATGTATCTTGAATTTGATGATTTTACAAGTCTTTTTGGGATCTTGTAGAGCGAGAAAGCCGACACTCTCCTTTTCCAGTAAACTGGAAGTCGAACGGTGTCCCAGCACAGACGTTTTGACGGCTCTTACCATTTTTAGACCTTCTCCAGTTTCTTCTGCTGTTACAAGGATGCATTTTCCAGCTGACCAAGTCAACTGATAATGCCCACCGCCTCCTTACATAAAAAATTCGTCTGTTGCTGACGAAAAGTGCGCAATAAGTTTCGTGAGCGATACCACTGTTCCGGAAGTTATGCTCCCGTCCGAGGCCGATTTCACCCAGTTGGTGAAGTACGAAAGCGATTCCGATTACATTGAGGTTGATTCCACCAATTATGACTCAGAAGAACTGGTTAATGGTAAACCTATTGTAACAAGTTCTGGAAGACAACTCAAAGCGTGGATACAGTTTGATGTTTAGGTAGTTGCAAAACGGTAAGCCACGACAATGAGGTAAAGTGAAGGACTGTTATTCATAAAGCATGGATGTTACTTCAAACGTTTCAATGGGCACATTTATTACGCTTTCACAAATACGAGTAAACATACTCCCTTGTTTTATTTGTTTTGTATACGTCAATTTACCGCAGCCGCAGTGTAGGAGTAGAGATATAGACCAGAATGTTCCTGAGACTTAAAGTGTAATCTTACAATGAAAATTAATAATTAAAAAAAATGATAATTAAACCTCGGAAGTACAAACCCCTCCCCCCCCTCCCCCGTACGACGGTGGGGGTATGATTATAGTTTCACTAGTGTGCAGTTTGTGTTATAATTTTAAATTATTTGGATAAAGTCGATATACATAGGACTTTAATTATAGGACTCCAAATAAAACATTGTCTTGTCTTGTCTTGAATTTGCTCGTACGTCCGAGGGTTAATTTTTAACAGATTCGTTAACCGTAACGGAAAAAAAAAAATTAAATTCGAGTTTTGTGAAAGTATAAATTAGTTAAAATTGCCTCGATGGCTAACTTATAACATGACGTTTGGAGTTTAAGATAAACTGGTTTGCAAGGCTCCATGTAAAATGACAACTGTAGACAGTCTACTTAGCTTTCTAAAGATCGCTGAACGAACCATTTGAAACCTTTTGTAATGAGTTTAATTAAACGAAGTTTAGAAACCTTAGTTTGACAGTTTTTTCTAGATGAAGTTCAATTAAGATGAAGTTGAAATTACTATGCTTGATGTAACACTATGACAACTGTAGACAGTCTCTACTGAGGATGTTATATTAGATCACTGATTGAATTATTTGAAACTTACAGACTCCTTATGATTTTTAAGTGTGGGGGTATTTTTAATTGGATTAAGTCCAATTGGAGTCTAAAGTTAATCAAGACCGAGAGAATATCAATTCTCAGTAATAAACTTTTTCAGAGTGATCTCATGAGTAGAAATGTATCTTTTTTGGTACCCAAATTAATGTGACGTGCTCCCCTCCCATTTTCTAGGTTAAGAAACTCTGATAACTGGGTACGTCTTTATTTATAAACGCAGTTGAACAGACAAGTCTGCAAATTGCTGCATTGGATACTGAGAGACTACAGAGAGAGGATATTGTGAGACTGTACGGGAAATTCTCTGTTAAGGAGCAGACATAACGAGTTCGATCTTATTTGTTAGGAAAAATAATTTAAAAGATTTGTACATACTGTTAGACTGATTGCCTTTTATTAAAAGTTTTAATCACACATTGAAGCAAACTGTACTGACATGCAAGAACTATAACAAAGACGCCATTTAAGTAACGGGAAGGTTTGTTGACGAGAATGTCAACGTTACGAGCAAAAACATATTTCTCTTTTTCCGATGTGGAAGCGCCCCCCCCCCCCGGGGGGGGAAGGGTACTCCCGCGAATTTTGGATAGGGGTGTGCCGCGAAGGTTCTTGAACCCTAACCCTATTTAAGGACTAAGAAAGCGAAAACTGATACCGTTTTTAAGTCCCAAAGCCGAAAAGTGACACCCTATTCAAGGAAAAAACAAAATTATTAATAGCATGAAAAGGAAAACTTTATTTCCGCTCTGTAACATTGGATGATATAGCATCGAGCATAAAATACTAGAATAAGCCCAGTTTAATAATATGCAATCATAACCATGATACATCTTTCAATACTGTTTCTTTACTGCTATTACTTTGTTATAGAACTGTAACAAGTACAATAATCATGTACGATCTCTGTGCAAATACGATCGTTAACAATATCCGGCGGTCTTAAATCATTGTGATGAACAAAGCTAACGGAACTATCAAGTTAAAAAAAAAAAACCGTTCGTTTAGGCGGGCGTTTTCACACTCCAGTATTAGATGATATAATTAAGCTACCCTATCTAAGGACCACACCAGGGACATAGAAACAAAAGGGTCCAAAGAGATATTCTATTTAAGGACCGAGAACCTCAAAAACCATACCCTATTCCGCGGCACGTACCTATATAGCCCATATATGGGAGTAGCTCCCCCCCCCCCCCCCCCCTAGAGATAATCAAGTTATCCTGTAATCATATTCATCCTCCTAACGAATTGATATAAATTTTGCAGCGTGGGATTTTAATCTTCGAGTTCTAATCCGTTTTTAATAAAGGTCTTCCCTCGAAGCGGTTTGGCTATAAAAGGAATCGTGTCGTTTGATTTTAATTAAGCACGATTAAATTAAATCGTTTTCACGGATTTAATTAAAGATTTTCCAGACGAAAATATTTTAAATGCAAAGGTTACCTCTTCAGCAGATTTTTTTTTTCGTTGAGATGAAAGATTATATCTTGACCTTTACTTTGACTATATATCTATAGACTTAGGAAACGACCGACAATCTGGTTGTAAACGCCTACAAAAAGTATTGCCAATCATTCGCTCATTTTTTCACAGCCATTTGTCTCGTCAAGCAACGAGAAGTAACGGTGCGTGACAAGAAAAAACGGCTGCATGGAAGACAAATCCCCTACGCGCTCAACCGGTTATTGTGTCGTCCCGAAAGGTGCCTCCCCGCAA